>CM029546.1:15549948-16149948 GCA_017141385.1 Sogatella furcifera
TTGTATTTCCAAGCATTCATGAAAGGAAATTATTCACGATGAGGGTGATAAGTACATGTGGAGGAACCTACGTACATATTACATAATGTGGGTCACAATTTGAATGTTTGCGTTACATGACTTGGTAAGAGAGGAGGAAGGAATGCCGTGGAGTGACTTAGTAGCACTCATAGCCTGCGGAGCATATTTCCACAAGCTGTCAGCTTGATTCTCTCTCAGCAGGATCGCTCGGTCAGACAACTCAGCTGACAGGCTTTTCCCTACGAATGGCGTTTTCATTTCACGCTTCTGCAGTGTTATAACCAGCGCCTTCCCACTAAGTTACAATCTGTGTTCATTATACGCCACTATGGAAAGAAATTTTTCAAATTCAAATTAAAATATATTTATTGCATGAATAAAAAACAAACAATAGAATATACATCACACATTTGTAAAGATTTCAACATAACTAAGTCACTGACAACTAAAGTAGATATTACATAGACAATATGAACAAATCAAAATACAGTCTTTTAACAATAAAATTGTGAAGAAAAGAAATATCATGCTTCTCCTCCACGAAGGCTAAAGCCTGTGTGTGGAGAGGAGTCTGGTGTTTATTACGAAATTATGGTAATTTGTTGCCTAAGATAAGGATAGCCTGTAAAAAAATTACAATAACTAGTACCTGAGTAGTTGACTAGTTGACTAGAGCAGTTGAAATTAATATTTCAGAGAATAGTGAAATAAATGAATACTTAGTAGCTTTGAAAAGTTAAATAATTCAATTAAAAGTGAAATAGATACACACATTAGATGAACTATAGTAGCATATTTTAATGTTTTAAAGGAATAAAAAAGAACAGATGAAGAATAGCTTGAAAAAAGTCAAATAATTATGAATGAAATATGTAATATTTAAAGAGATAAAACGATACGGAATTGAAAGGTAATTATTTAAATTAGTAAAAATAATCAAGTACGTCTTGATATATTTTTATATGAATATGAATTGATATTTGATAAATATATAGTATATTTGTATAATATTTATATATATTTTATATACATAATTAAAAATTATTATATACATAATTTAAAAAATTATAAGCGATTTTATTTGCTTTGAGTAGAATTGTGAAAAAACTGGAACTGTTTATTAGTGAACTTGAAATGATGAAATAGTAGTGCACAATGAAAAAATTTAATTAAGAGAACATTGAAACAACACAATGAAGACCTATAGTGATCATGAAAAAATTATAATAGTAAATTAGCATGAAAAACATTGAAGTATTAATATAAATTGAAACAGACTTCTGGATAATAAGTTCAATACTATTGATAGTTCGAATGGATTATCAATTCTATATTTTCCCTTCCTATCTCCCTTAACCAAATTTTAATGTATTATTTATACATATAAGGTGTACAGTTGTGGAAATTACGGAGGATGGTCGGCATATTTCTGTATAAAATATGTGCAATGTAATGGGTGTTTGTTGTTGAGTGAGTTTTTATTAGTCTCGGAATTTCAATGCCTAATGAATATGCTGAGCGTGTTATGCCATTGTGAGTTATTTTTTTGAACATATTGTCACTGTTAATACGAATGTAAAGAAGTAAGCACCTGAAATACAATTGTTGAATATCTAGAACATTAAACTCATCATATATTTCATTTGTTGGTGAGCGAATGGATGTATTAAGAGCTGTTCATTGCAATAAAAAAAGGATTTTTAGTCATGTGGCCAAAGTTGCAAGAATTGCATATCAAACCGCACTGGATAATGGAAGGGTGTAGGCTACCTGATTGTTTGAACTTGATAAACTGCATAAAATGAAATTCCTCTTCATAACATAAATACTAGAACACACGGTTGTTATCACGCGCAGGTTTCAGAAAAAACCAGCCAGTTATGACGTTTCTGGAGCCCACAAAAATGTTGTAAAAAATAGAATTATTAAATTGTGTTAGCTGAATATTTTTTGTGGGCTCCAGAAACGTCATAATCCTATCAATCTACTGCGCATCAGGCTTATGATACCTTCAGTGACTATATAGTCACTGTAATAATACCTACCGTTTATTCTAGTATCCGTGCCTATCACATCAAATTTTATATTTAGAATCATTTTGTGCTGTGTTGAGTAATTATTGTGAATAGGTAATTCGTGAAATCATTATAAAATATTATTTATTTTGGGAGTATTGAGTGATTTAATATAAAGAAGATTCTCACTGGAATGTTGAAGTCATTCACAGTTGATAGATGAGCTCAATATTGTTATCACTCACAAAGTTCAAAACTAACCATGAAAGGAGAGTCAGAATAATGAAGAATTTCCTAGAACTTATTTCTTAGCCACATGCACTTCTCCAAGATACTTCATGTTATAAACTTGGTGAATTACGCAAAAACCTTCGCGACGTTGCGAATACTCCACTTTTCCGCAGCCTCAGCTGATCGCTTCGGCTGTAAAGCTCCGCATTCTTGACGTCGTGAAACGACGTTTTTGGTACACTTGATCGAAAGTAGCCAGTTTTGATCCTCTTGACAGGCTTCGAAAGCCTTCATTTTCCACACTAGTGCGAAATAAACGGCTGATATTCGGGCCTTATAGCTGTACAAGATAGGAAAAATCAGCTGTCAACAAAATTTTCCGTTGACTTGGCAGTGCATTCCATGCAAATTGGTCGACTGAACAGGTAAGTCAACTATTTCAAACATTCTCCAACTGATTGCACCAGACGATTTAGCAGATGATTTTCTTCAAACCAAAACTTTTGTTCCGTATAATTCCACACCTAACCTTTTATTTTGATTGTGAATGATTTAAGTGACTGATAACCTTCGTTGAAATTAGAATCCTGAATTTATTTTAAAACAAAAAACGGATATTACCAATATGGAATTCCGCAAGTTGAATTCGTATGTCATATTCATAGAAACATTTTCATCTTATTCTAATAAGCCTTTCTATGAAGTGTACCAAAAACACAAATACACGACACGTTTCGTAAACGTTCGCGACGTCGCTGATTCAGCTGATTGCTTCGGCTGAATTCTTGACGTCGCAAAACGACGTTTTCAAAACTAGTGGTGTAATATACTATTTCAAAACTAGTGATGTAATATACTATTGTTTAGTATTCTATACAGTAGCATTAGGAGGATATTAGATTTGAAAAATAAGTGGAGAAGAGGAATTGTACATTATTGCCTAGCGTGGTATGAACATTAAAAATTGTTAAATCTTTATTGTTTTGTGGTACTGGGAATGAGATCCAGCTAATGCTAGTCTTAAAAATGAAGTCTCACAAAGAACATATAGCTTCTTTATAATTTTTCTTGAACTGATGTTGAGCTTTATTGATTTAATACCATAAATTTTTTTTCAAATTTATTTATTTATTTGATTACAGTTGCACAATAAAAGGAACGAAAATACAGGCATTCGTCCAAAACATCTCCTATTCCAATTGAGCTTTAAATGTCCAAATTTCATTATCATTTCAAAAACCCGTTCAATAATTGAACGTCTGTTTAGAGAAATTCTTTTAAAATAGTCAGTTACAAAAACGTTCAGTCATCCCACACAATAAAATCTTGATAGTTATGACAGAGTGAAGTACATAATTCACTGTCGGAATTCCCATGTATTGGAAGATGGAGGGCAGGGGAGATTTATTTTTGAAAATACCAGAAGAGAGGGAACCGCTTTGCGTCTGGCTTTGCTTTACTTGCTTTGCTTTAATGAGTGACTTTGCCGCGTAGACGTGGCGGCTCATTTGAATCAGCGACGCGAGTTGTATCTCAATCTGTTGCTAGCTAATTGATCTCTCTCATACTCTCGAATTGAGGATGAGCTTCATTATTCAAAGTCAGAATCGAAACAACCGAAATTCGTCTTGCCTGAAGTTGAAATGATCATTTTCAAGAGTGTCTATTAATTAGTCTGAGTGAAGGTTCAACGCGAAAGCGTTCGCTGCAAGGCATTTTTCTAGCCATTCCAATTAATAAGATCTCATGGAATATGGAAATTTAATTGAATTGTTCAGGATTAGAAGTACAGTAACATGTTCAAGGAAAATATTTTTCCTATAGAAAAAAATGTTCGTAAATTTTTTCGTTCTAATACTGGAAATTTAAAACTAAATTCGTTTTAAAACACTTCCTCAAGCTCTGGTTCTCAATGTTGATTTTAATAAAGCAATACCTAAACTAAGCATCATGCATACTAGCTGAATCGCTTTTTTATTGACATGTGTACACTTATAATCCATTACAGATTTCGCATCTCAATACGGAATGTCTATTCAATTCAGAAATCCATCCAGTTTGATCTTCCATATCTGGCCGACTTGGCTTTTCAAAATCAATACGGGAGTGCCCGGTGGTTCAAATGGTAAGGACGATTGAGTGGCAAACAAGTGGTGTTGGATTAGATCTCCGAACTTGCAATATTTTTCATAAATGAAAAGTCAAGATGTGTCTATTCATTTATTATGGATAACTATTTACAACTACTCAAAAAATGAAATATTTTCATTTTTCGTATCAACATTCAACGAATTCCCTCCCAGCTTAGCAATTATATTGCTAATATCCGAAATGGGGGATTTAAAGTAGTATGTAGGATTATTGACTGAGAATTTCTATCAATTAACTATTACAGTACATATTTGTAATATAACTGATCAGAAGCACTTTTATTGCAGTTTGTGTACATGAGAATAGATGAGAGTTCGTTAAAAGTGTCTAATTATCCAATTGTAAAGAGTTGTTATCTAATAATAACATTTTTAATAAGGGAATGAGAAAAACTAATATGGATGACAAATGGAAAGTAAAGGTTTGCGGGAGGAGGACTGGAGAGATAGGAATAAATGGCAATGGGATGCGAGAAGCGACTTTAAGTTGCAAAACTTGCACAACAAAACAAAAAAACTAAAAAGGAAAACAGAAGAATTTATTTGTGGAAATTTCCAGGTATCTTAATTGAATGAAGAGATAAGACATTGTCAATCCACTGATTTATTAAAAAAAAGAGATACCGGTTTCGATTGTTACACCATTATTAATCTCTGGTGAACTGAGATTTTAATGGATTTTACTGAATTTATTCTCTCAGTTTACCAGAGATTGATAATGGTGTAACAACCAAAACCGGTATCTCGATTTTTTAATAAATAAGTGGTTTGACAACGTCTTGTCTTTTCATTTAATATGGATAACTACCTCAATATCACCTTCACAACTACTCAAAAAGTATCAGTTATCTGTAATCTATCATCATTACATAATGATCTATCATCATTATATGATATCATGTATACAATTATATTATCATGTATACATCATTATAATATTATATCATCATGTATACAATAATTATTGTAGAGGTGTGACTTCAAGTTATTGATTTGTTATCTTTTATAATTACTGACGTCGTCCATGCTATTTGGCTCCTTGACAATAAAATTTTATTTATTTATTTCTATCACCATCAATTGTTTTATAACATATTTGAAGCCTTAATTATTATTTCCTTGATCTGCATAATTAACCAGGTTTTTCATGTTGATGGCTGTGAATTGATTCTTATATCCAATTTGATTAATTTACTTAAAAATAATATAGTTATTAAATATGAAATTACACTTGAAACTATTTATCCTACATTATATTGTATTACCTAAAAGAGAAGTACGCATTCAATTATTCAACACAAGCATGATATACCCGCGAGTTTGTCTGTCAAGTAGAACTCAATCCTCGTTCCCAATGTAACTCGTCTCTACATGAGATTTCTGTTATAACAGTGATATTGAAACGTGAGTGAGCACACCAAAAAAATTAAATAGCCTACTTCTTCTCACATTTCCAGCTCAGAACATAAATAATGTCCAATTTTTTATTGATGCTAGTAAGCCCTCTGCTTGAACGAAGGCTACTGGATTGGCTTGGAGGTTGGATAGGACTGATTTTGTGAGGACCTTTCCTTGTAATTGGCTTCAGGAGGCTGATCGACCTGAAGTTGATTCAGCTGAGCCATTCATCGGCCAAGTCTATTTGCTAGCAGAGATTAGAGAATGTATTCAATAGTAACGTTCAAATCATGTTTGAAGCAAAATGGCAGACTGGTTAGAGCTATTGTTATGTAAGCTTATTTTCATGGAAACACCCACCAGACCGTTGTAAGAGGATATATGCTGCTCTCCTATATGGTGAAGTATTGGTTGTGCATTGATGGGTGGGGGAAAGGGTATGATGTTGGCTGGATTGATGAAGAAGGGGGGGACGCAGTATACGACACCCATCATCCCGCTTTGCAGGATCAATATACCCCCATCCACGAATCCCCCCTTCCCCCGTTAACTGGCACGAACTGCAACAGGAACCTTAGCACTTTACCACAACAAATAAATATAAGAAGTAACAATGTGAGTTTTCTTTACAAATTCCTCATAGCCCAGTCAATAAAGGTCCAAACAGGCGGGTCCCGTCAAAAAATTAGGAGGAAGCTGGATTTCTCACCATAGAACTATCCCAGAGAGACATTTTCCCAAACGTCCCAGAGAATCGCAGGATTTTATAACGATGGTGAGGAATCTGATTCAGAACTTTGTAGCTGTATGCTACAAAGCTATTGTAGCTACTATTGTTAGCTACTGTATGCTAATAATGCTATTATTTCATTGAAAAAAGATTTGTTCTGTTCCATTCTAGAAATGTCTAGAGTAATATTCCTCATGTTGTAATTCAAAATTCTCAAAAATACAGTACTCCATTTGCTGCATTTCAAGTTGTGACGCTTCTACTCTAAATGAGGAGAGATTGGAATAACAATGGCTAGGCAAGTAACAAAAGTATAAATAATTGCAAGCAATAAAATTATTTTGTAAAATGGAGATTGAAAGTCAGACGTATCAAACTGGATGTTTATAATATCTCGGTTCAACTCAGTTCACGTGCTCTGCAATATTGATTCGAATACCAGTAGTTGTGTTGCATGAAGTCGAGTGGGTAGAACTTTGCTCACGAATAAAAAGTGGGATTATTATATCAACGGATGCTGCATCACTCATTAATTATTCGAATTTATCCAGAATCGAATCAGAAATAATTCACTCCAGTTATGAACAAAATTTCGCATGTAGTTTTAGCAACAAGTAATCTCAACCTCAACTACTGTTCCATTTTATACCGATGCCCAATCTCACCAACATTGGATTTCAAGGTTTCTTATGATTATGAGGTGATAATATTCTGTAAATTTACAATGCTCAACTTTTTTATCGTATTGGATAGACCATGAGCTGCATTATCAATAGATCACCGATGCTGGTGATCATCCAAATTGAATATATTTTTTTGTTTGTTTGTCAATGGCGCAACAGCCCTATGAAGGGCCTAGCCTACCAGCCTACCAGCTAGTTGCCAGTTTCATATTCACTCCACTATTGGCTACAGTCCGTCCAAGCAGAGAAAACACCCCGGCAAGACGGGAAACGACTCCAGCCCGGCCAATACCGGCCCAAAAGCCATAAATTCTCAAACAGAACCCACAGCCCCCAAACCAACACCGACCAAGCCGAAGCCACCCCCAACCCGCCAGAATGCCCTCCCAGCCCGGAAAGATCATACAGCAGGCGAATAATCATCAACCAGGATAGAGATAACGTGTGATTAGCACGTCGATCCTCTCAACCATAAGCCAGTATTCACAACCAAGTGGAGAAGCAGAACACCAGCCCTCTAAATAACATGCAGTTCCCAGAAACGGGAAACGAGACTGCCTATACTAACGACAGCCAATCTCCCAAAGGAGGGTAAATATATTACAATTTCTGAATGAGGTAGATGAATATATTACAATTTTTATTATTTCATCCACCGTTACTATAGCAATCAAATTTGATAGCTACAGTTTTATAGACCGTATAAATGTAGTTTGTTTTATTTTTGTAAATTTTTAACAAAATTTCTTTTGGCACTCGGCAGCTTACCAGTAGGCTATCCATTATTGGAGTCAAGCAAGATCGTAAATGACTGTGTTGTGTGTGGACTGCTAGCCTCCCACCAATTCAATCAATACTAGACTACACTACAGTCTGAACACTCTAGAAGTAAGATTTTTCCGAAAATAGATAACTGCTAGGTATTTTCGGAGAAATGGGAATGAATATCAAGTGTCAATGCTCAGTTTTTTATTGTGGTTCGCGTGAAATGCATCAATTCTATTGGTCTATATAGATAATTTGCACTCTGATACTCCCTGTTTGAGTCTTCCCCCCAAACTCAGTCACTAACGAAAGTATTCGAAACTGAAAACACATTCCGGAAAAGTAGGATAACAGACAGCTTAAATATTTGGTTCGGTTTCCTTCCAAAACGATACTCATAAGTTCGATTGAAGTTATTACCACCATGTTATTCGCGTCCAATATTCTATCCTTCACAGTAAGAATAGTGTTAAAAATTCGAATTGAATATTAAACTGTACACTATAAACTTATTTTGTGGTCTTCCGCAACAGCGCGTTGGAATTTTCTCTAGCATTGTTGCTCACAATGATAATACGACTATAAATCTCCTAGTTTTCTTTATCTTCTCACTTCGTGGTACATGGTAGGTGAAAAGGCCAACAAAATCGCTTTTCAGACTTGATAGACTGGTACGCCTATTACAGTCATATTGCTCAACCATAATCTGAATTATGAAACATTTCCACGAGAAATTACAAGATTTTCTTCTCAATAATCAATCATTATTTTGCGACACTTCCTGTTTATTATCCAACCAGTACTAATTATTGATTGAATGGAGTGCATGAAAATTAGTAATAACTATATAGTGCAGGCTATATATTGTAGAAGAATACAGTGAATGTAAGCTATAAAATAATACTATTAGGGCTACATGAATGATCAATTGAAATCATCATTTCTATTAATGACATAAAATGTGAGAATAATAATCTTAAACTACTGGCGGCTCGTGCCCACAATAAAAGTGAAGTGCTCTACAGTAAAAGATAAGTGCACTTCACCCGTTTCGTGTGTACGGGCCGCCAGTGTATCAAGCCTCAATTATATCAATCGCATTTCAATTTTACTTCTCATCGACTCTTTGAAATTCTTCTCATAAGCTCATCATGTTGTACTAATGATTCTCTGAAATACGAGTAATATAATATTCAACATGCATGTTGTATAATATTCAGTTATGTAGATTGGTTAATCATGGTTAACCATTAACCATTTGATGGTTAATAATAATCAGAGAGTTTTCTGCTTACTCAAGTGATAGATTTTAGTTGACAATAGCAGCAGTCAAAGCCACATATTGTTCACCCTCTTGAATAATAAATTTCATTCATCTGTATAATATTCTGTATTTTTTTCATCATAAAATTTTCATTTTTCGATATTTTTGCAATTTTGAGCTTTCCATCTACATTTTAAATGTTATCTATCAGTGATTTCACAAATGAACTATATGAATAATAAGTGATTATTATAATTCCATTATCATTGAATTTTTGATATCAAGATTTTAATTTATAGAACAAATTATAATTTTTTTCTGTGTCGGATATTATGTGAGAATAATAATGATTAACATGAAATCGAATACAAAGAAAAAAATGTTAAAGATTTGAAACATTTTGCCGAATTACTCAATAGAAAATAATAACCTCGGCTTTTTCCAATTTTGATAATAACTACTATGTGATTTCAAACTTGGTCACATTCACTTTGTTACATAAACGAGGGGGAAACATTTTCTTCTAGAGATCTCTAAATATGATAGACGACCTTTGAATTGAGTTTAGTTCAAATTTTAAATCAATATGGGAAAGTTCATGGTTGGACTACCTTCCAATTAGAAAAGAATACTAAGGAATTATCGTTTTAGAATTTAGAATTTAATGTCCAATATTGTAGCTTAATCGCTACATAGTATATATTTTCGCTCTATTCGAATCACTCTTTTTAACTACTGCCAATAAGTATCATGTTCAAAGTAACTAAATGAACAAAGGGATAGAAGACAAATGATAATCTTTTGATTATCCAGTCATCGATTACTGTTGCTGAGAGCTGTAAGAGCAACGTAAACACAATGAATCCCAGGGAATTGGGAATGGAAAGCGAGTACACACATTATTAGTGATATGTGACTGAACTGTTTGCAGAGGACCTTTCGGTGGTCCACCTATTGTCCAATGTAATTACAAATGCTACAGTTCCAGTGAATTTCAACCAGTTGCAATCTTATTGGATGTGTGTACTTGCCTTATAATTGGAACTATCAGATTCATTTTAATGATTTCAAAAGACTGTATGATCTGATAGCAATATTATTTAGGATATTATTATATTGTTCAACGGTTATACAATAATTTACAGAAGAGAGATTCAATTTTTGTTAGGAAAACTTGGCCTCGAATCACTATGTTTACACTTACTCGATTCCTGTTTGCCACACTTTACCGCATGTCGCATACGCTTGATCATTAATCAAAGCAGCAAAAAAAATTGTAGGCATAGAAATTGTTATACGTAGTTAAAGAAGTAGTGTAGAAGATCGTAATTTAAGGAGATTTGAGCTGTTCCTAACTACAGGATTTGAAACCCCGTTTTACAAACAAATTAATTGTATCATTCGAAATAAAATAGGTATTTGAATAGATGTAAAACAAACAATAGAGAGTCGTTGAATAAGATCTAAATTCATTTCAAATCATCAGTAGGAGAGTAGAGATAAGATTAATTTTATTTCAGGAAAAAGCTTTTTCATTTTAATATTATGCATTCTTGAAGTAAACATCTGTCCTCCACATAATAATGTAAATATTATTATTCTTTTTCCACTTTGAAGCCAACTGAGGCTCAAAAAATGCATAGTGTGATTGGTTATACAATATAGATCAGATCTGGCTTCGAGTCGAATGAATCATTGATTATCACAGGATAGCCACTATATAAGCCATTAAGGTAACATTCGAGCCAGTAAAGCGTTGACGCAATCAGCTTTTGCAATTTTAGTTGCTGGTAGAGAACTAGAGCTTGCTTTTAACGTACATATACGAGCATTTCACAAAGATGTTTTCATTCTGCTACAGCCTACGGCTAAAAATCCTTCAACGCGGGCGAATGTAGTTTTTCATATCCAAAAAGCATTGATGCCACGATTCGGGTTTCAGGTTATATTATATACTTTCATACACTCCATTATTTTTCAACTCCGAACACTGGCGTGAATTGGAATTACTGAAGCGATTTTCAAAAACGAACCGGTAGAATCGAAAAGCTGATTGTTGTGAGGCAAAAATATTACTGCTCCAACAGAAGAATCCACTTAGGCGTGTCTATTGAAAGACTGATGAAACAATAGAACCTTTTTCCACACATGAATTTCTCTTATTTTTCACAAGTGATTGTTTTTTAGATTAATTTTTCAATAGCATTTTCATCTATAATACTGGAGATTTACTCTTAGAAAGCTGGGAATGGAAAAAGGATTTTCATACCGTCTAATACTTGCTATCCTTTCAGTCTTCTTAAAGTGAATAATTTATTACTTGCGGTGGATTCAATTCTATCCGGGAAAGTGACTTATGTTTTTTTGAATATCCCATGAGATTGAAAGAAAAGTAGTCCAGTGATGCATTTAAACGTCAATGAGGATTAAGATACTACAATGCTCTGAAGCTGAAAACATCTGTCTTTATAGCAAAGATAATAATGGAGTAATCTAGCAGTAGGCCACTTCCCTTTATGGCAACAATTCACAGCAACTTGAATCTACACTTACTGAAAAACAACATTTTGGCAAATTATTTATCTTGAAATTATTTTTATTCAATTTCAGTAAATTTATTGTACGGAACACCTGAGACAAATCATAAACTACTCACTCTTCACTTGTTCGAGGAGCTTGAGAGGAGATTCATAGTTACCTGGAACACGAAAAAGAAATACAATTTTATTAGTTCGTTTTCCCTTGATGCGACGCAATGGATTGTCTCTTGCGTCACAGGATGTTATAGATAGGGATTAATATCCATTAGATATAGATATGAATATTATAGCCTGACTCATTGTACATAAAGTTTTGACATGAATTAAGTTATAATAATATGTTCACTATAGATGCTGATACAAAATGCAGTATTATCTAGACCCTAATGTGAGTGATCTGTAATAGAATCTTAGTAACCATGAAAAACATTGTCCTTGATAAGATCTTTTATTTAGAAATTCAACTGAGCTGTGGTCGATATTGTAGAAACGTTCCATGATGAAATAAACACACAGATTTTGTCAATTTTCTACTCTATTTATTGGTACACGACCTTGGTTTCATGACCACATAGGTCACATTTCCAAGCTGACTGTCAGCTTGAAAATGTGACCTGTGTGGTCATGAAACCATGGTCATGTACCAATAAATAGGGTAGAAAATTGACAAAATCTGTGTGTTTATTTCATCATCTTTTATTTATTTCCAATACATGTGAAAACAAAAAATCTGGTGTGGTACACTTACACAACTTCCCTTGCCATTTACATTTGCTAATACAAGTAGGCTATATCCATTATCCATATCTAGTCATCAGCGAGTGCAAATTTCATTAGGCTATTACTTCCTCATCGATTGGTATTAACAGTGAAATTTGCACTCGCCGATGACGCCTCGCGCCTGCCGGCGCTTCGGCTCATCGTGTGTGCGATTTGAAATTTTCACAAGCCCATGGTGCCGAAGCGTCTGTTGGCGCTTCGGCTACCTGTTAGCCGAATTGACTTGGATTCTGAATGAAAGTGGATTTTTTGGTACCTATTCCAATATATCGGATCAAAGAGGTGGAATAGATAATGGATCATTCGATTCCATAACTCTGGTATTTCACCAAAAATTTATTATGTAACACCAATACTTTTCCAAATGTGATTTTTGTCTCCTTTAAATCCTGATGCGGATTGACTTGATTTCAAGACTTCGGAATGAGCCATGTAGCCATGTAGTGCGGGTTGCCTACCTACAAACAACTTAACTTTTCAAGTCTGGGATGGCGCCCCTACTAATACTACACAAAAGGGGACATATGCCAGTTGATGGAGGTTATTAATGACTATATAGGGTAGTGTTAATTTGAAAAAAAAAATAGTTTGAAACATTTTCGAGAAAATTGATATAGAAAAATCGCAAAATCCATTTTTCTCACAATGCTGCGAATCTTCTGCATTTTTGTTAGGAACGATATACATGACAGTAAATAGGGCTTATATAGGACTATTTAAGGCATGAGTTCGAGAAAAATCTTTAGTGCCGTTTTCGAGAAAACCGTGAAAACTCAATTTTTGGCATATTTTCCGTCATTTTTCGATGAATTTTTTTGAATTTCTCTGAGTTGAGTCCTCATGGTATAAGAACCTTAACTTACAAGTTTAAAGTCCATCGGTCAATTAGGAATCGAAATATTGCAAAATCCATTTTTCTCAACAATGCTGCAAATCTTCTGTGATTTTGCAGGAACGAGACTCATGTCAGTCGATAGTGCTTATGAAAGGCTATTTTGAGTATGAGTTTGAAAAAAATCGTTAGAGCCGTTTTCGAGAAAATCTTGAAAAACACCATTTTTGGCATATTATCCGTCATTTTTTCCGCCATTTTTCGATGAACTTCTCGAATTTCTTAGAGTCGGGTACCCATGGTATAAGAACCTTAAGTTGAAAATTTCAAGTCAATCGGTCAATTAGGGATCGAGTTATAGTGTATACAGACATACACACACACACACACACACACACACACACACACACACACACATACACACACATACACACACACATACACACAGATCAATACCCAAAAACCACTTTTTTGGGACCTTAAAACGGATAGAAAACTTGAAATTGGGGTACCTTAATTTTTTTGGAAAGCAATACTTTCCTTACCTATGGTAGTAGGTAGGGCAAGGAAAGTAAAAAACGTGGTTAAAAAATGGAACACTTTCTGCTGAATTTTGGAACCGAATATACTACATGATTTCCTCTATCATTCGGAAATGTCACGGTGGAAATGTATCATTCCAGATTCAATAAACATTCTAGTTCTTTGCAAATTGAAGGAAAACGGAAATTCCTGCCATTTGTATTGATGGAAGATTTTATCAAGTCTCTTCTGTTTTAGATTGTTTCTGAAGCACCGCTGTCGTGTCAAATTCGAAGGAAGCACGCAATCACATACGAGTCGAATAGGCCACGCACGCACATGATTGCACACGAGCTGAGATCGTATCCTCGCATGCCATCATTCACAGCACATCATCCGTGAGTGATACGAACGATGAGAACTCAAGAAACAAACAAAGGAATGAACCTTTTGCTATGTAAATTTTCACGCTAAGGAACCGCAAGCTCTTACATTTTCAACTTTACCTTCACTCAGTTTCTTGAGCTCGACAAACTTCTAAAACTCTTTGAACGCCATTATTCACAATGAAATTCAGTAGCAGTCTCTTTCTACGACTCGAATGCAGAGTAAGTTCGCCAGCAGCTTCCACGCAGACAGACACTGATTCTGACGGCCACGAATTGAAGAGAACGAGGTAGAGACTCACTCATTCTTCCCTTCATAATGTTGCTGAACACCGTAATTGAAGAGTTAAACTGAGTCAAGAATGACAATTGAAATATGAATCCTCTCTCTGATTCCAAATCACTTGACCTCAATTTCTTCCATCTTTTCCAGTTCATGAATTTCCACGAAGCGATCAACAAGTAGTGACGTTATAAATGCAGTTTTTTTGTTAGGTCAAAAGAGGAAAATTCACTTTCCTTTTACAGTGAAGGAGTTCATTTTCACTCAAAACAAAATCTCTTCCTCTGCTCTGAAATGAGACCTCACATTTCCTTATCGTTTTTAATGAACTGAGTGCCATCTTTATTTGGAAGCCTGTCCATATGCCTGTTATAACCATAATTCTCAAAAGCATAAACAGAAACAACGTCTCCAACAACTTCTTTTTGAGGATGATGCCCACTTGGACGCTATAAGTTTGTCTGAGGATGATGATGAGATGTACATTATAACTACTGGTTTCTTGGTTTTCGGCCGGGCCCTCTCAAACACAAGAAACAAACACAAGCTTAAAAGCTTATCGGACTCAATTCAGAAATTTATAACTTAATTTATGAATTCTCATTTGAAATTCGATTATCACAAAGCCTTTTGTAATCAATCATAACTTCCCGGTAACAAAGTCAATGCTTTTTTTTTAAATGGGTTGGGCTTTGTAACCCTTAGCCACCGCGACCGCTATTTGATCTTTTGTGACATCCCCTCTTTGGCTTATGCCATGTTCCATAATCCAAGGCCAGAGCAGAATTTACTCAGGGCCTTGAAGTCCAGCTCTCTTGCCTCCTCCGGTAGGAGGGTTGCCTTTCCAAGAAGTCTCCTCCTCATTTGCAAGAGTCTCTTCTATACAGAATCTGCATTCATCATCCTGACATAGTCCCTTCTTCTGTAACATATACCTGAATGGGCTGTGTCCTGTCAGGAGGCTTACTATTTGCCTCAGCTCCCTCTTTTCCAGGCTTATTACATTGCGGGAAGCCTTTGTTGAGGGTTGAATCAACATTTTTGATTGTTGTAGTCCTTCTGTCCTATTCCGAATCAAAATCTTCTTCTTTTCCTCCCATTCTTGGACTTTAGCTTCACAATAGCTAAAAGGAACCCCACAACCTGGTTCTGGTCCCACAAATGGAGAATCTGCACCTTTTTTTGCAAGACGATCAGCTATTTCATTTCCATAGATATCCTTGTGCCCCGGTACCCACATCAGGCTAACCTGATTCCTGACAGCCAGTTCCCTTAGGGACTTTTGACACTGTGTTACCAGCTATGAGCTACTGGAACAGGCCTGCATCGCCTTTAGGGCTGCCTGGCTGTCACTCAATTAGAGATCTTTGCCCTTCTCAGTCCTCTTTCAATGAGTTGATTAGCACACATCTCTATGGCCATTACCTCGGCCTGAAAGACAGTTGCCGTTTTTCCCAGGGCCTTATAGAATTTAGTTCCTGGCCCATATATTCCAACTCCTGTCCTTCCTTCCCTGCGTGATCCATCAGTGTACCACTTCAGGGCGTTTGACTCCAAAGAATACTCTCTTTCACCCCTGTCACTCTCCAGGATTGTGACTTTATAGGGGCGATCCATAAAGTATTCCCTGTTTTCAAAGTCCGGAACAGCTAAAGCCACAGCTAATTCAGGAAACTCCTTTAATATTGTCAAATGACCTTTCTCCATGGAGTTGTTGATATTCCTGTTACCGGTCATTTTGAGGGCACTTAGTGCTGCCCTTTTCTTGACCTCCTGCGCCAGAGGCAACATTCCAAATATTGCATCTAGCGCAGCTGTTGGGCAGGAGCCTGTGGCTTCACTAAAGCCCAGACCTGCCAACCTCTGCAATTTTTGGAGTTTACTTGCATTAGTCTTCTGTTCCACCTTAGGCCACCAAACCAGTTTGGCATAAGTAACCATAGGCAGTATTACAGTCTGGTAAACCCAGAACTGCATACTGGGCCTTAGGCAATGCTTAGTCGATAGGTTATGCAAATATTGCAATCCGGATATTTATTGTCATCCTTATGAGGAGAGAAATGACATTCCAAGTATAAGGTATGGACATCCTACTAGACATCAAATTGAATATACACTGAAATCGAAATGAAGATAAAAAAAATAAAATAAATTGAATTCTATGTACTTCTTAGAAAAAAACTATCACCTAAAATGGTAGATTTAAGCTTCAACAACAGAAAAAATCATTTTTATTATTTTACAAGTGATTCTTAAACGAAAATCTCCATATTCACTTGCTATTGTAAACTCTCGGTTCATTTTGGACGTTAATGAACACCACCAAAAGCTCAACAAACTCAGCTTCAGTATCAGCCCATCCCTCATAAAAATAGAAAATTAAAATGAGAAGATGAAATGAGATAATAATTAATCCCTACATCTGTCACAGGACCAATGTATTATTATTCAGGTTAGGCTATGGGCATAATTTCTATTCTGATTTAGAAAATAATTCTTGAACAAGACTTGCAAGTTCGATAAGGACAGAGCTATTAAGGAGAGTTGTTCAGTGGAGAGCAATATTGATCAGTGGCAGAGTCAGTCATTGTACGACTAGCAAACTCAGAACTATTTTCTTCACTTCATCAGTGTACTCCTCACATAGATACTTTAGCAGAATGTAGAATGTAGAATCTACATGAACACAGAGTGCATGCCAGAGACTACAAGACGTGATTGAGCATATGAGCTAGGAGCTTTTGGGACACGATCGACAAAGGTGTGATTGGGAGGGGGAGGAGTAGTGATCGGGGGAGAGGCGGTTATGGGATCGAGGAAATGATTGTTGTTGGGATATGATTCGAAAGCACCTCGTAAATTGCTGGCTCAGTCAAATGATCCCACTTGCCTCCTGCTCTACTTTGCTCATGTCTTATCACATCCAAGGTTTTGTCACCGAGAGGATACACTCACTTCACAGCAAGATTGCATCTTATTGAATGGGGCGCTTGTTTCTATCGTGATCACAGCACTGTGTACAAGTCAGAGCTCCGTCTGTTCCAGTTCGTTGCAATATAACCATTCTGAGAGTAACATTCAATTACATTCTTGCAGTTTGTAAGCAAACATTGCATAATACATTGTATAACTACTGCGGAACTCATTCCTATACGTGCAGTTTGAACAGAGCTGTTCTTTAGCAGACCTGACAGTACTTCTCTCAAAAATTGAATATCGTTGGGGCAAGATAATGGACTGTCTTGAATATAATATAATAATTACTTGCAGACTTCGATGAGTAGATTCTCCGTGAGATAAAAGAATACAATGTAGGTGGCAGCGTGGAACAGATTAAATTAGCATGCTATCAAACTTGAATATTCAATTCTAATGACGGTCAAGGTATACAAGATGGGGTAGGAAGTATTTCTAGTTTTTAAATGGTACTGTTAATAGAGGGGGGCATGCTAGAAAAGTGGAATTAGGCTAGAATGAGGCTGAAGTTGACAAGGTTCCATTTTATTTACGGTCAGGAACAGCTTTGAGACAAGCGATCTGACCGGTAGCGATTCCGCATCGCACGCTGCACTGCATCAAATTTTGGTAAAAATACTCGACAGCAAAAGCGCGTTGCTCAGTTGACCGAGTCATGTCTACGACTTATAGGGCTACACAAATGAAACCTTGTAGACGACAGCTCATTCGAGTCCAATCCCACTCTTCTAGCATGCCCCTACTACTCACAAAATCATCAGTGATACTTTCCTGCCCCACTATGTACTTAGCTACTTGTGCCAGTAGCATTCCACTGTCAATATGCTCATTCTGGTCCTGTATTTTGAAAAGATCCGTTTTCACAACGATATTTTGCATTTGTATTGTTATCTTATTTACATCTTGATGGTTTTGTTTGCATTCTATATTTGTGATGAAAAATTAGAATTTAAATGGGGGAACAGGAATTGATACAATGGACTCAAGCTCAAATTGTCAATTGGAAGTACAACCTGAGATATATTTTGTTCATGAGCTGTGTTCAAGATTATATTTTTAGACATTGATTCTAGTATGATCTAGTTTATTTCTGATACAATATTCTTGATAAAATATTTAGAATGATTTCTAAAAAAGATTAATTAGTTTTTCTTATTTTGTGACATTCCGAAATATGTCGCATGATAATTTTATTTTTTCAATAAATAATGTGGATGATTTTTTTCACTTGTACCAGTTGCATTGAACCTCTCGACATTAACTGGCACAATCCCAACTTGTGACGTTCAATTTATTAAAGTGTATAAGCTTGTTACAACAAACTTTTGAGCGCAACTTTACTGGCTCTGGATTGAGCCAAATAGACTCTCCTCAAAGTAAACATTCGCGAAAGGACGTCTAAGTGCTTCCTATAGAAAGTAAAATGTATCGGGTCTAATTGGAAATTCTGGTCTTTGAAGAGTCAACGACTCCACTCTCGAGTCTCAGAGATTTGCTGCTTTTGTAGGTGGTTGAGTCCTCTTTCAAGCTGCTGAATGTTGGTGATGTATTACAAATTGGAAAGCCCTGTATAGTACCTTAGCACATTCTGGAATCAACAGGAATCTTCCATCATTAATGGAGGACTGATCGCTTCAGTGACATTGGCAATATCACTGTTGAACTTAATTAAGGGGAAAAGTTCTGTTTCTAAATAATTTCTGACATGATATGGTTTGAATAGTATGGTACTGTATGGAATAGTGTAAATTTCAAAGGAAATATAGATCAAAAGAGCATCAATATCATCGAATAAGTTTATAAACTCAATCAAAAAATCTCATCAACATCGTGAAATCAAAAAAGGACTGATAGGCACCTTAGATTTGTAACTTTATTTGAAAAAATCTTGATAGATGAATTCAACTGGTAGGAAATTCTGCTTTCAAATTCTTGCTGACATGATCTAATATTGTATGGAATAATGATTGTATCACATATACAAATTGAAACACTTCAATACCGTACTATTACCTACCTATACTCCCATCTTATCCCTACCTCATATCCTTATCTTCATATACCTCATCCTTTCAACTAGAACTCCGAATTCAATAGCACTATTCAAGTATGGAAAGTGTATAGCTGTGAGGAAACCTATCAGCATCACAGCAGGAATACCTAAGTAGTCCTGACCGCGTGTGATGTTGAACTCATTAAAATTGTAATATGTAAACTCGCAGCCTATCGTTTATAGCAGGTTCAATACGATATGCAGACAGAAGGTGCAGGCACAGCCATAGCAAGAGTCCATAGCAAAGTGAGTAATGCATCTGAATACAAATAATGGCAAGCAGAGCAATGTTGTGAGACCACAAAGCCAGGAGAAGTGATGGCCAGCAATTAAACTTTGAATAAGGTCCATTCGCCCTTCTTCTCTGAAAAGCTCCAACTCTGACCACTACTAACCGCAGAATAAATCCCCTAATGAATGAATTTACTGGACGTTATAAATGAACCTCTTGGTCGGACCGAGCTCCAAACCAATAATTTCAAGGCTCAACCGTCATATATAATGGAATGGAGGGCGAAACCGAGAGTAATGGCAGTGAGAGCGAGATGGCAGATAGGTGAATCGATCATTACCCGAAGTGGAGCGTAACGGAATTCCCGTGATCTAGAGCTTCTGAGCAAAGTTTAGAATCCGCCCAAGTTGCAAATCGGAGAACAAATTTGTTGAATTTTCTGTAGACCACTTCCATAATGATAGAAGGTAGGTGAACAAAATCAAACTAACAGCTAATCGAATCAACTCTCACAATTCCGAATCAATTAGATACTGACCAAACAATCAATATTTATTCTATTACTGTTACAACATCCAAAATGGATGTAGAACACTCTTGGTCAAGTCAATTCATTTTACTGCTGAAAATTACAAACTAGCCGCCTAGTTGAAAACCACAGTTTACTTGCGAAAAGATATCTAAAATCGAAGATGTAATTCATAGAAACAAGTAATAAATTAATTATTGGTGATAGCACTTGAGTGAATTAATGTCTTTTAAAGTTCGCCGATCATCTCCCTCGAAATAAGAAAGCTACTTTCATAAATTAAAAACTTTCTTTTGAATTCTCAATTTGAATACTGACCTCAGATACTGCTTATTCGAAAAAGAAACAAGCCTTTTCGATGGAGATGATCCTCAATCAGTACCTTGATCATAAAAATCAATTGACGTCTTATCCACCTATTACCATTCTTCTATCCACCTATCATGTCTTTCGAACCAGAGACAACGGAAACCAGTATTTCTAGGTATAGTACTCAGTTCCACTGACACAATAGCAAGAGCTTTCCAATCGATACTCAAACCTGAAACCTATTTCCCACTCACTATTTGATAATTATGAGAACTCGACTCATCTACCAGCCAATACTAATCTTCCTAGGGACTCACTGTTGAAATCTGGGTTTGCGTGGGAGGAAGTATCCCGAGTTCTCCGGGTGGAGAATCAACTTACAGGTGTTTTGAGATTTACAGTTGGCCGGCTCCCTCATTAAGTAGTCGTTTGTGAAGCTGAGGTCTTGCGGAAGTGATTCGAGATGACAATAGATTCCGTCCAGTTGTGTTCCAAATTTCAGTTAGCGCGCTGCTGAGCTTTCGGCAGAGGATTTAATGAAGCGTGTTTGAGGTCGTACTGGCAAGCTCCAACATCGGGCCTCACAGCACGCAGAACGGTGGTTGCTAGTTGCTACAATGCGGCTGTAAATCACGCATGAATAGCCGCTTACTATCGCCGCGGGCTCCACTCCTCCACATCATCGGGATTATTGTTGAACGTCATATCGCGGCTAATTCAATACTACCGCTATCCGCTCTCAAATCACAGTAACCATCAACGACGGACGATCTGAATAAATCAAACAACGACGATTGCACGACGTTTGTCACGGACCTGCTGATTAACACCCCCCTTCCACCCTGAATCACCGTTTAACTTGCATCATACGCAAATATTATACGGCGATATTTTTGTGAGGTGAAGTTTAACCTTGAATCAACCCTCCCAATTATTCATAATTATTTTTGGTCAATTTGTTATCAACTGTACAAAAAATTGCGTGGAATCAAACGCCATATTGATCATTAATAAATACTCACTTGAATTCAATACTGGACAAAAGAACGTCACCTTGCACACATTATAATACGTAGGCTACAATAGATAAAATACGAATATTATAATGGGCCTAAATTTTTCAATTGTGATTGAAATAAATGTATAACAGTGAAAAACAACTCCTGGAACAATAGCGTGCTACCACTAATCTGTCATACTATGATTCCATCAATAGTTTCCAACACTGTTGGTAGATGTTATTCTAACTATAATCAAATAAAACGTAAAAATATGGCTGGTACACTACTTTATAACATACAAAAATAACTTCACACATTTTTCAATCACACCTTTTTCAGAGTTATTTTAAGCCATTTTCAATTATGTTATTAGCTCAAGTAAACAAGGCTACCCAGGGATAATAGAATAATGTATAGGATAATACTAGTGATACTTTTTATACTAGGATACTGTATTCTAGTATCTGTAAGTCTACCTAACAACAGCTCTGCTTTTATTAATACTCCACTGTAGAATACATGTGAGAATGCTATCATAATGCCCTTTCCTGGGTGAATTATCGTGTAACATACGTTTTTATTTAATATTTTAAACCTATTTCTAAACTCTACGGAGTTTGTGGCTCATGAATGAAGATGTACCAAAACTGTGAGAATAATTAAATATTGGCCTTTCTCCGTTTTTTGACTTAGAAAATGCGTCATTAGAGTAGCTTTATTCGCAGAATGAGCATCACGAACGAAACGCGTGATCTGAAAAGTTTGCAGCCCCTGGGACAATGATCTGCCTTTTGGCAGCCAACTGTTCCCACCAGCTTTTTGCCGTTTATTAATGTTGCAAATGTGCATGCGGCGGAAAAGGAGCTTTTATGTACGCATTAACATGTGGCGTAGCGACACGTGCTCTTACATTTGTTTGATAATTTATTTTCTGTATTTATGTCGCCTTATAGGAGCAGTCGAGTGCTTGCAACGACTGACATCGGCGAGCATAAATTTCGTAAATTTCTCTCAGCTGTGAACTACACACTTACTATACTTTCTACACTCCACTCAAACACTCTGACTTTCTCTCTTACTCACTCACTCATTCTCTCGTACTGTGTCTCCCACATACTCTACTTCTATTTACTCCTCTTCCATCCTTTTCTAAACTACTCTTTCCTCTTGGAGTAATCATTGTATTATTCACAACCCTTTTGCAACAGTAGTTTCATTATTCTACAACTGGCAACTCCATAACTGTCAAGCCAATCGGTCATGATGTCTCTGTTTTCTTGGCATCCCGACAAAATGACAGACCACCAACGTGATTGATGACTTTTTGCGCACTAATATTCCTGTTCGTATCCATGTCTAAATTCATTTGTTAGTTTTCATCTGTTAGTGTTTCTTTCGTTCAACCAGGAGCAATCAAGATTTTTGTACCGAAATTAGTGATTTTCGATTTTTCATTTGATCAAGTTTGAGTCTAATATCTGATATCTGGTTTTTACTGAATAATAATGAGAAACGACTACGAAGCTACCTACAATTCATGCAATTTTCTATAAGAGAACTAGAAAAAGTAGTCCTTCATTATAAATCCTATTTGGATTTGTCAATTTTCCCATTGAATGCTTTGATCTCGATTGATTTGATTTGATCTCGAATGCAATCTTTATTCTATGAAAGCGAAATGACAGTCGACTGACACTGACTGACTGATTTATCAGCAGAAATGAAAATTTAAGTTCAACCTTTAGACGAGCACTAAAAACGGATTTTTGAAACTTCTCAAGGATATGTCAAATATTTCTGTATCAGTTCAGTTATATTTTTTATGTTTCGAAAACCAATGGGCAGAAAATCTTGATATTTGATGGACAGGTTCAGATGAAGTCTAGACAATTTTGTGTAGAAATATTTTTTTAATTCATCTGAGATTACGCCAGCAATTTTTTTACAAAGTTGTAGGTGCATTGCAGGTTGCCTATATTCCTAGATTCTGTTATAATCATCAAGCTATTTCAAAATTGTATGAAAATAGTAATCTTTTCAATGTGGTTTGATGGAAAAAGTAGCTCAAAAGTAACCATTTGAATTAATGTTTATTGAATTAAGAACCCTACTATCAAGTTCATTATTTTAATCATTGTACCTTACTGATATTTGCTCGAATCTTTTTACTGAGCTGAAATAATGTGTTACACCTAATATAATACATATTAGTCACTAATATGGGAAATAACTAATATTTACTAACTTATTCAATTACATATAAGTTTGTTTCAATAACTACAAGTTTATAAAATTGCCTATAACTATAAGTTTGTTTCCCTGTGCATTGAATTCAAGTGATTTTTCACGATCATTTACTTTTCCTCGCCAAAATATGACGTCTCCGAATGGGGCTTTTCCGAGATAAAAGGTGTATATCCCGTATATTTATTTGAGAGGAAAGGCTTTCCCTGAGAGGACTGTGCTTGACTTCAAGTGTTCAATATATTGCTCCCCACTGTTTTCTTCAAGGCATTTCTCCTACGATATGAGTGCCCTAGATTGAAAGATAAATCCTCTAATATTATAAATTGGAGTCGTTGGGTTCAAGATTCACATAAGCACCCCATTTTATTTCTGTGATGAAGCTTTGATATTTCACTTCCCAGAAGACATAAATTCTATCTTCCGTCGGTCAATTGGAGAATTCCTCACTTTGAATTTCTACTCGGAATTCGAGCTACAATATTGAAGAATCTATACTTGTTCAATCCTTGTTATAGATAAATTCCACATCATCAAAAAATTTCCTATCAGGAAAGAATTCATCATCGTATCAATTTGTCTTCTAAGGCTGAAAGGCGGAAATGAGTTTCTGAGAATGGTGTAATATAATCATTTAAGGACTAATATCAGATCTAAATACCGACTACAGAGATCAGTTAGTCCTGATTTCCACGAAAGGAAAATTCCAGGAATGAGCCAAATGACTTGAGATATTCTAAATATATCTAATATATTATATCTAATATATCTAAATATCATAATATAACATATCTAATATTTAATTATTAAAAATATATAATAATCCAGATTCATAATCAAATCAGTCAGGTACATACTTTTTTCGATTCAGAAGGCTGATTTTTTAATTTTTGAAAAGAGATTGCTAACGTTCAAAAATTATCCACTTACTCAATATCAATTGAATTATCAAGTTATTTGTGATAAAAATAGAATAATGAATAAGTCATTTTTTATGTATTAATTTTTCGATGAATCAATGTATCAAAGAGATATTTTCTATGAGATTGAATAGGGCTACAGAAGAATGATCTCCCTAATTTGAAAAAAATTATTCAGTTAACGATTGTGATGGATTATTGTTATTAATTACCATAAATAATTACCAAAAAACAGTCCCTCTCAAATCTGTAGTTTCCCAAATTCCAATTGTGGGGAGTAGCCGTCATGTGGTATTTATGGTAATTCTGCCAGCACACTAATGACGTGGTTATTGCACTGTGATACCAATAATTTCTTTCGGTTGACTGGAATGTCATAGCGGTTTATGTAACAGCAACAGTCATCGTTGCACCAATCCTCAGATTAGAACGCAACTAAATACCCATAAACCTCAGAGTGAAATTCCTATTGGACCCGGTCACTCCATTCATTGTTTCCACTGCGGTCTCATAGAGGCATTCGTTTAATCATCCGCAGCAAAAGTTCATTGCGCTAATAATTCTCCACAATAATCCAAATTCCATTCACTGAATTTTATCGGTGAATTTTCACTGCATCGCTTATGTAGTTTTCGCCAGTGAACAGATATATGGTGACGATACGGATCTCACATTGCAATAACTGGTAATTATAATCATCATTGATCTGTAGATACAAAGAGAGGCACAAATCACAGAGATTGGCAGCATATCTGTTTTTTCGATAATTATTCATATTCTTTCTTAAGTAATAATTTTTCCACACTTCATTGTGATGATATGAGATTTTTTTTACTACGGATGATGCCCACACAAGAATTTTAGCTTGTGCGGCTGTGATGGATAATGAAGATGAAAGTGATTGATATGGTAAAAAACAGCCGTGCCTACTGGGTCTCGAACCCTGACCAGCGGCAGTGTTAGCGGACTGAAGGTTGTGACGCCCTGTGACGCCTCAGCCCACTGCGCCAACCGGGCCGGCCGGATTTCAATCAGTCATTGGACATGGACATTATTGACTTGCAAACTAATTTCTTATTTTCTCGAGAAACAAGAAGATTCCTTACTCTTCTAAATTTTAGCAGTGATATCTAGTATTGTCACAGAGGAGGGAAATTTTTTCACTTCTCTGTTTATCTGAGTATCATACTAGTACAGGGTAGGGCTCTATAAAAAGGGGGTAGACGCACGGTCCGCCATTCTGTGGTCAACTTTTAGCGCCAGGTTTGGATTCATTCAATTCGACAGTCAAACATATGATTAATGATAAAAATCATGGTAGAAAAAATAATACTTCTTCACAGAGCATTGAATTTCCAGTCTGGCAATTTTTAAGTAAAAATTTTAACCTTGATTCATCTTCCTGAATCTGGTGAATTTGTATTTTTTCAATTTCAGTTTTATGATAAAAATGGTTATATTTTTTGCAATTTGATGCTAAGCAATAAGAACCATTTTATATGACAAATTAACCTCCAAGAATTCAAAACAATAACTTAATTCATTTGCTCAACTTGATAAACAGCTGTTGATCGTCTCTATCATCAAAAATATTCATATGAATTCAAACCTGGTGCTAAAAGTTGACCACAGAATGGCGGACCGTGCGTCTACCCCCTTTTTATAGAGCCCTAGTACAGGGCACTGCCTAAGTCAATACTGTGATTTCTACGTATTTATCAGATTTGCTTGAAAAAGTCTCAAGTTCATTTCCAAGTTCCAATTCTCTTGTTTTTTTTAAGTATTCACAAAGGGAACAAGAATTCAATCATCTACTATTGTGACAAATTGGCTGCAATAAATGAAAACCATTCTCCTTCAACCAACAATAATAATATTCACCATTTTTCAAATGTATTGGATCTTATATTATTCCAAATTTCTGGAGTAAGATTTGAATTATCCTCAATTTTCAACAATCTCCTTGATTCTAATCGTGTTAAACCTAATTTCGGTTGACATTGCGTACAAACTACCTTCACATAATGAAGATAAAGGCATTTCCTGGGAGAAAGATAATAGTTTAGAAAGATGTAAAACTGAGGATACCGATCGTACACTGTATAGCATGAAGCAGATAACTTTTTCAGTCCAATCTATAAACAATATTGAATGATGATACATGTTGAGAGGCAATAATTTGTATTGATAATCAATTTTAGAACCAGTAAATAACATAATCATCCAGCAGAGACAAGAAAAATGTTCAAACAATCTCTCCTTCAACACAGCATAGGCCTATAAATTCAAAGTAGATTCTTTGAAAAATCTCTCTGGTGAATATACATTGAAACTAACAAAAAACTCGACTCGCTATGATTGAACGAATTCTCTTCAAGAAACAAGAATGTATATTAGTTATATCCCATATTCAGTTAACTACAATTAGCGCCCAACAAAATATTCTCCACAGAATGGTCTGTACTTCAATCTGAATTGATATTGCAAATAAATTGTCACAATGATTGGATAGAAGTGCATGCGACGCTCCAATCAACATGCATCGGAAAATGTTGAGAATGGTACTTCCGCACAGAAGTCAACAGACGGAATTTGTCCATGTACCATACTGTCCAGACCGAATCATCGTGCTTTCCTGACACAAAACTTCTCCTTGGAGGCTTTTCCCGTTTTTGTGTGAGAATGAAGTTGACGGCTTGTAGTGACTGAATGGGAGAGACTCACATGCGGCGAGCAGCCCCAACAGCATTCATGCCAGACACGTTCAAGCAATGTGACATCCGGTAGCAGAATCATGCACGTGAAAACTCGTTCATTTTTGGCACAACCATTGACATAATTGTGTTGTCCCACTTCCATTCAGAAACCAAACCCACCCACAACGAAAACTGTGCCTCAAACCGAGAAAATCAATATTCTATTGAATTCTTTCGAATGAAAAGTTTCAATTTGAATGGAGTTTGATATTCAAAGTAAGAGCGTGTTGTAGAGATGCGAGCGATTTCTTGCAGGGATGCATCAACCCAATTTCATAATTAATTTTGTCGTGGATTGTCTGAGAGTTTATTGTTGACACATGAACACATAATTACAACACACACAATTATTATGTCATCACAGTTGAAATTTATTACGGTGATGTCATCACATGATATATTATGAAATTATGATGATATAGTATTGTTAGAAAACTTAACAATATTCAGAATAATAATTGTTATTGAGTATGATCTCCATTCATCATCGTTTATATCAGAAGCGTGCGAAACCATTGATAAATGATCAGTATGATTATAAATACGAGCTTATAAAATATTAGCAATGGAGAATTCGATCTCTTGAGGTATCTAACAATCTATGGAAAACTGTCATAATTTGATAATTATATAATTTTTTTAAATTACAATCGATTTATTAAATGATTGTGATAATTTAAAAAGTAACAATATTTTACAGCTTCAGAAAATAATTAATTAGGAAAAGCGAACTCATGACCTTGTGTAGGACAGTGGCCTTACAATGAGAATAGTCTGACAGCTTTTCTGACAGAGCTAAGCTTTTTGCCGGGTTCATACTATGCCAATTGGCAAAACAATTGTCTTCTGAAACCTCATTGGATAGTCATTGGACATCCGCCAGTTCCGTTGGCGCCTGCTATATCTGTTTTTGATCCTCTACTATAATCATTCACTACCATCCAGGACTACCTAGCTCCAAGCGTTATCCAATGGAAGAGCCATAATAGTCTTACTATCAGAATATTGTTATTGTTACTGGAGTAATGATAATCATGATGAAAATTCTCAGTGATACTGCTTGTTGGATAATTGCAACTGCAGTGCCTGAGTGATAAAGCAGTACCTTTATTCGCAAAAGTAATACGTTTGGTAATTCTTTGTGGTCGATATTGCCACTCTCTGAAGACGGCAGCAGCCTCTCATCTTATTCCGTTTGGCAACGTCGTAAAATGAAAGTACTCAGCCAAAGATAGAGCCAAATCAGACGAGATGACGGCGGCTTAGTTAAATTCAATTTCAGTCCTCTGTGAATGCAAACGTTTTGCCATCGAATACATATTCGGAAGTTCGGGAAGAAAACTTCTCTGCGATCAAAGATTCATCATTGTGAGATGTCTCGATCTCGTTTGAATTTCAAATCCTAGCCGCCTTCAAATTAGATGAGTTCACTTTATTTCTGTCTACGGTTGGCAAGGATGTGTGAGCGGGAAATCAGGTTCAGTTTCTCAAATTGTGGTACTTCCAGTGCAAATGCTCACAATCCATCCATGCAACTTTGCTTTTCCACAGTCCCGCCACTTGCCCAGATCAAATTGACATTACATTGTCAGATTGCAAGTCATGAAAAATCATTGATTCGCAATATTTATGAAATCAAACTATCATGCTCAAGTACACATCTATTTGAAACCCATAATTCAGAATGAGCTATGACCAAAAGATATTGAATACGACACTCTTATTCTCTGGCTTTGCCAGATTCTATTATTATAAAAATCGAAGATTCAAAAATATTAAGGCTCTTATGAAGACATTACATGAACGCTCTGAAGTAGGCTTCACCAATCTCTTAATTTTCTAGTTTGGAACTAATTATTTTTTAATAACTGAAACTGACCGTTCCGTCATGCAACCACCTCTGGTGGGATAGAGAGAATTCAAGAGGCTGGCTAATTTATGAATATTTTTTTTATGGAGAGGAAATAAGATAATTCTCCACTTACTATTGGACGTCGTAATGCAGAGAGAAACCAATCCACAAAAATTTTAAAAAAATATTTTTTTAATATTTATGCTCTGAAGAATGTAATCAATCCATAGGTAAGCTGAGTTTTTTTGGATTGGAAAATCACGGGAACCACCCTTTTCTAATTAATCAGATTTTAGAAATGCAGAATGGGACCGAGTGACTTGGTTCCTTCCTTTAGGTAATCTTTCCAATAACATCAGCTGATGTTTTTGCTTTTTCCTATCTGATTGTGGAATTGCAGAAAAAATATCCGTTCCGGCAGCTGGCGGTCGGAAAGAGTGCATTGATGCAATTCTATGATGGCTCAAATCATATGACTTATAATGAGTGATTGAAAAATAAATAAAAATCAAACACCTTTTTTTTGAAAACTTTAAAATTATAAAACACACATACATGTGTGTTTTATAATTTTAAAGTTTTCAAAAAAGTGTGTTCGATTTCTATTTATTTAATAGTTATCATGATAACTATTTTCATCCACATTGAGAATGGGCTTAGCTCCCGAAACATGTATGTGTGTTTTATAATTTTAAAGTTTTCAAAAAAGGGTGTTCGATTTCTATTTATTTAATAGTTATCATGATAACTATTTTTATCCACATTGAGAATGGGCTTAGCTCCCGAAACATGTATGTGTGTTTCATAATTTTAAAGTTTTCAAAAAAGGGTGTTCGATTTTTATTTATTTTTCAATTATTTTAAACAGCCCTAAGTTTTAAAGTTCTTTACTTATAATGAGCTATTCAGGGTATGAATTCAAAGGTGCCGTACACAATTTTCGGCATATTATTTGCTATTTTCTCCGCAATTTTCAATTGGATTTTTTTCGTTGATGGCTCAAATTGTAGGGCATAATGAGGTTATTATACACACGAATTTTTAAAACAATCAAGTCATTGGTCGATTTGTAGTGATTTTTCAAAATTTTCATCCCCTAATTCCACCGCCTTCCCTTGGACCAATTTGGCTGGTTAACGAACTTGACCGAGATATTAGATATTAACACTAATGATTTTTGTGCAAATTTGGTCGCTCTCCGACAAGCCCTTCGGGAGTTATCGTGTTAACAAGAATCTGTACATATATAAATAAATAAAAATAAATATATATATATATTATTTTATGTATATATATATATATTGTGGCTGACTATTTTGGGAATCCCTAATAAAACCTGTAATATCGAAATTTTATTAATTTGGCCGGATGCCGTCGGTAGGCTTGGTTGGTGTAGGACGACTCCCTCCTTAGCAGCTGACACAATAAAACAATTCTCAGTCGGATGATGGGCAAGCAATAAATTCGCAAATGTTTTTCTATTTGCGAATTCCTGACCACTTTCCGACCAAGAATTATTTGAAGATTTGGAGACGTTCGTGGAGCTGATATCCAGATGACTCCGATGATCCCAGTAGAATCTAATACTACTTAAATTTAAATAGTCTCTCAAATCCCCAACGCCTCCACAATAGGAATATATTTCAATCACCCGGGAACTCGCAAAATAATTAATTAATTTCAACAAGGATAGATACCTCAAATATTGAATTATGGTTGAAGTAATATTAAATTTATCAAGAGCTTTCCGGCTGAATGGAATTCCACAAGAATTATGGAGTCGTTGGCAACTGAGAGAACAAGCAAGCATAAATTCACTGAGATTAATATATTGATTTGATCAATCAGTTGATTGCAGAGAAGATTTATTGAAAACTGGGTATTATTCATACACCAGATAATTAAATTGAAAATATTCCCCAGGGACTCTTGGGTGTTTGATTCACCTGTCGAGTATGTGGGTGGAAATTGAAATAATAAATGACAGTATGTCAAAGTACCTAATACCTGGCGACAATTGAGTGGGAAAAAATTATTGTAACACCAGTTTGAACAAAGACTGAGATTTATTAGCCAATTCAGAAATATGAAATCGAAGATCATTAATTGAATAATAATAAATTGAATTTAAATTGATGACAAAAATGTTAATTTCTGTTAAAAAGTTTTTTAGAATTGAATTAGGCTTTGGCCTAAGGTCCACACAGTGATTTGAAGGAAAGTCCTTGTTCTTCATTCACAAGTAATAAATTAATTTGAATTGATGCTGTTGATAATTTTTGGAGAGTTTAATAAAATCTTGTTGATTGCTCACCAATATATCGTAGCGCTGAGCTCAGCTTAAATCACAGACACTTTGCACTGGCGATGACTTTCACTGGTTTCCAATTTATCACAGGCACTTTTTATTGTGAGAAGAATTTACATGGAGAACAAAGACTTGATGGGGACAATTAACAAAAATAGGAACTCAAACAATAATTACTTTAAGACATCTAGAATTATTAAAGCTTTCAAATTTAGGGGATCCTGGTCGGTGATCCTTCTCGTTCAAGGGTAGGTTCTCGTCTGCCACGAGGTAAAATTCCTCAAGGAGGAAATTAGGAATTAGAACTTTCTAGAAGAACTAAAACCCACGTGACCTAATTTGGCCAATAAGAAAAAAAAGGACCCTCAGTAATGCAATTATCCAATAGGATTTTGCCATGTACTTGAGGAAAAAGACCAACACAGGTGAGGCAGAGAAAGAAAAATTTAAATCAAGCAAAAAATAAATTTGTCACATGAGTGAGCAAACAAATACAAATACAATAAATAGCAAATAAAAGGGCAGGAATGAGCAGATTTTGTTATCACAGACAATTTTAAAACTAATGGTTACAGACACCGGGTTGCTAATCAGCTGTTGATAACATGATTGACAGTTCAGTACTTGGCAAGAGCCATTCTAACCACAATTCCAGGTAAACAATAATTATAGTGCAATTATTACAAAATAAATCGCAAAGAATGTGAATGAAATCAGTTTGTGAAATAATAGATATTTCAGTATACAATTCATGTAAGTAATTCTTAATTTCTAGTATGTATTTTCCAACTTTCTCGTAATGATTAGCCCCTTGATAATTGCTCCCTGACAATATATTATATGAAATAAAGTATTATGTTGTTTTGCAAAATGGTAAAAACCCACATGATTGCCGTAAAACGGAAAATTATTTTTTTTATTTTCTGAATATCCAGGTTATGATATCAAAAGCACTTCATACGCTCAAAAAATCAGAATATGAGATTGTAGAATTAACTGGGAGGTAATATTGCAGTTTCAACTTTGGTACTGAATATTTCAGAAGTAGTTCATTGTGGGTTGATGTTTTCTGCATATGACGTACATTTAGAAGATGAAATTGGCTCTATCTGTTTTTCAGTACCATGTTTTTTTATCATTTTTCTATTCAAAGAAAGGGTTTTCCATATATGAGAAGTACTTTCAACCCTGTTACAGGAAACTCACAAGAACTTGTCTCTTATTATCAGAAATGCTTGTAATATCATGTTACTGATCCAACTTCTAATGGCGGATCATCTCCATTTAACAGGTGAAGTGCTCCTGTGTATATTTCATATTAAAATCTCAGCCGGATTCAAATTAGTTGAGTTCACTTTATTCCTGTCTACGGTTAACAAGGAAGTGTGAGAGCGGGAAATCAGCTTCAGCTTCTCAAATTGTGGTACTTCCAGTGCAAATGCTCACAATCCATCTGTACATACAGCACTCCACCTATTTTGGGGGCACGAGCCGCCAGTGCCAGCTTCCCAAACCAATTGTTGAGAGGGAATCAATGATTATTAATTATTCATCGGCTCAGATCAGAAAGAGCTTAATCTGATTCGGTTCACTGGAAAGTACGGGCTCACTCTTCTGAATGAAATGTATTAATGCACTCCTCTGTGGGAATCACGTCACAAGATTTAATTTGGTATCACTAATTAATATTGTACAGTAGACTATAAACAATCTGGGATATATCACCATCAAGCACAGATACTGGAATACAGAAAAGGAAGCTATGATCATGAGCTTGATTCGAAATAGATTGAGAGTTATGACGTTTCATGAACCCACAGAAAACTTACAGTAGACTTCTCACATTCAATATTCATTATCAGCCGACAATCAACTTCTATATTTCTTATCGCTGTTTTTTTTTTTGGGAATCAGGACGGTTTCCGGCGAAAACAACTGAAATAATTCTGTCTCAATTCCACACATTACCAATACAAGTCATGTCTCTCTCTCTATTGTGGTTGAGTGTTAATGGGAGGGATATTCCTAAATATCCTCTCCAAGAATGTACATCTATGTCCAAACTCCGTCATTTCATGACACATCACAATCATTACTTTAGTAAGCATATTGAATCCTACACCTTTGTAGTAAGCAAATTCATTATGCACATAATTTTCTTTATTCAATTCAACCGAGTAATTAATTTCATTTTAAATTGCTATCTAGGATTCAACAATATAGGCTAAATGCTGTAATTCACTTGAATGAAGTGAATCTAATCTCTCTCATGCGCACTTACTACAAACCGTTGCGGTTCAACCGTTTGTGTCTACCTATAAAATCAATGAAACGTCATAATGAACTGTTTTTTGCGGAAATATGCGCGTATTCTACTATTTGATTTATGACTGAAATAGTAATAGGCATCACTGGTGGCTTGACCCCACGAAACAGGTGGAGTGCCCGTATATTTTACTGTACAGCACTTCACCTTTTTCGTGAAAGGAGCCGCCAGTGATAGCATATTCATATCAGTATCAAGGCTGAAAATTTCCGAAGTTTTATCCTTTTTGACAATCTTCCAACTCATTATTATGGTATCTCTGTTCACTAATTCTCATTCTTCCATGAATTAGGTCTACGTATGTGAAGGTAATGATGCACAAAATTTCTATCAAGAACCAACGTTATGATATAATTTGAAAAAATTGAGAAAAATAATTAGATTTACCTTCACTCCAATCATCAACCCTCCTTTAGCTCCAACCTATCGATAAATGCATGATCTATGGGCGAACTTGTATGAGTTATTAGTTTGTTTCGGAAAATTGCGAAAAGGTCACACAGTAAGAAGTTGACTGTGGAGAAAGTTGCGCGGCTTAAAATTAGTTGAAGCAGGCCTCTATCTTATGAGAGTAAAGGTGAAGCCATGTGATCTGAAGTGAGCGAGTTGATTAATAGGCTTTGGCTTGAGGATAAGCTAATTCCAGCGAGATGACTGTGGGAGAAAGAGCGAAAGGTTAGTGTTTGGGACACCAATCCAAGCGGCGTTCGCTCTATTGGTACTGAGCCAAATCCGTTGAAATTTCTGTATTCTACCACCGTTACTGTTATCTCTCGTTCTTTTTTTCAGCACGAATTTTTCTTGCTTGTTTCTCTATCGTATGAAAACGTTTGGAAAGAGAACAGAAGAATTACAGCACGATAAAAATGACTGGTGTTATCGCAGGTGAAATTAATGAGCTGGACGAAACTATGAAACTCCGATCACTCGAATAAATCAGTTCGTAGATTAGCTTCGATAATGGATAATTGGGATGAATCCCACTGTAGAGTGTTAATCGAGTAGAAAATGTCTCATTCAATGGATTCGTTCTGTGTGTTAATTATTGCTTGGACCAGGGAATTTGCGGACAAGTTGAATAACTTATTTGTTAGCAGGATTGGTTACAGTTCAATGCAGACTTGTTAATCAACTCAACTTAACTGTAAATTCATCAAGCTAATATTATAGCGTTGATGGATTGATTGAAATACTCTTTATTCATTCGATTGTTATTGTCAGTGCATTATAATCACTAAAATCAATTGCTGGATATCAATTCACTGATGAAGAACTAATAAGTAACATATCAACATCACTCACTTAAAGAAACAAATCTAAAATATTATACACCCACAGTAATAAAAATATTTCGTTCGAAAACAAATTCAATCCATTCTTTAACTTCCCAGTTCTGATCTGAAATGGCATTGAAAGGGCAACTTAGTCATGGTCCTCATCTGTCACAATAACATTATCATACTGATTAATTACGAGCATTATAGTAACCTTGTAACGTTTTTTTTAAAATAACTACTACTACTAATTGCGTAGTTTGTAGCAAGATCATTGTTTTATTTGGTTAATTATTTCTGGCACTTTATAACAATCTCTGTCAATCTTTTCCATAGTTCAACTGACAGAAATTATCTGAATCCAAGAAAACAAATCAACCAAATATACAAATTCAATAAAATATTAACTCTATTCTCATTGTATACTATGTGTGACGAGAAGGATTATTCATGATTAAAATACAGAATTAATAATCAAATTTCACGTATGTAAAAGAAACATATATATCAAGAATTGGACAAATATAATTAATTAATCAAAATATTATAACATCCCGGAATTGTAGAAAGATGTAATTGAAGAAATACCTTTGATTTAGAAAAAGTGGGGGGCCCCAAACACTTATAGAAATTTGCTTTTTATAACACTTTCACTTCCACTATTTAGTTGAAACTGCCGTCTTGTTAATACGGAGAAGAATGGATGTTACCGAAATCTTGGTGAAGCTAAAGTCGTCCTAATTATAGCTAAATAGTACTGGTTGAATTTGGAAGACTCCATAGTAAAGCTGGAAATCTCATTGGGTACAGCTGGAACCGCTTTAAGAGCGGATTTGAATATGATAGTCCATGATTCAGAAGGAAATATATGTTGATTAGTATTGCTTGAAACTTTTCATTTACAAAAATTCAAGTTTGAAAGAATTTCTTGTTTTTAGGAAATTTGATTACAAAACTTTTATAAATTATTAAAAACGTCAAAATAAATACATCCTGGAACTTTTAGGAGAAAAATCCCCAAAATTCTCAAAAGTAAAGAAACATGGTCTGACTCTTCCGACTGCTGCGGACAGACTGGCTCGAGCAGAACAGCAGTAAAGGATCAGATCGTCAGCCTACCAAAAAGTACAAGTTTGAATCTTGAGAAGGAAAGAGAGAGTAACATAGCAAGTCATCTAAAAAGAACTACGTAAGAAAAGGATAGAGAAATAGAGAGAGCACAAAGACTCTTTATCAAAGCAAAAAGTACTTTTAGAATAAGGAATATTGACATAACAGACAAACAAGCTCTATCTCACTCAAACTTATTGAAAAATTAGAGTGAGGCAGTTGTTTGCTGGAACTATATTTTTCGAAAATAAAATAACTGTACTGATTAATTTAATGCATATAACATTTTGTTACAACCTTAATATCGTTATAAGGTTATAACCTACGTTATATCGTAATAACCTTAACCTCATATTATAAGTACGGTAACCTTAATAATCTTGAAAGAATTATTCATTATGAAGCCTTATTTACTTCTAAGTCTATTATACACTTTCCAATCCTATTATTTCAACAGAGTACTCATACATGCAGTAGTCTTTTTCCATTCAAAGATAAAGATTTTCTTTGTATTTTATTACCCCTATGTGTGAAATTAATGTACAAATAGTAGGGTACCATCACGGATACTAGAAAACATGTCACTATAGGCCTAGAGACTGATAACAGTCTCTATAATATATACTCTCCTCCAATATTTCTATTGTTTCCACTTTTTCTACTCCAATTGGTTATTTCCTAGCTCTCATATAAAATGGGCTTTGAAATTCATTGATCTGTTATTAATATCACATTAACCTATGCTATACTGGATGAATTCCTTGATAATAAAAAATATAAATCAGATGAAAGGACTACAGTAATGGAATGTATTTGGATCATTATACTTTTTCAAGTCAAAAAACTATTAATAATAGTTGATAGAAATATATGTGTAGTAGCATAGCTTCCTTTATTAGAAGGTCCTGCCCTAATAATATGGCAACGTCGCACCGTAGACACAGTTTTCATATTTTATAGTCATTTTTGTACTATAGGTTGTGATAGAGACTGGCAAGGAAGGTTAAGAATGGACGGTTATTCATTAAAATAGCTTATGATTTATAGCGAGTCGAATATGAGAACGCACACAAGAAACGCATCCGTTGAAACAGCTGATTGAAAAATTATTTTAATGCTTTTAAATGGACTCACTTTCCTACTCTACATAGTTGCCAGTTTTAAGGCAATAGACTCCTATTAAAGGAAGCTTTATGCTTCTAAAAATTTAAAACGGCAAGGTGAATAAGTCTGTCCTGATGCATCATTTTATTATTATCCTTTGCGAAGAATTTCATGTTCAAGCCAATCTAAAAATACTTAATAATGAAATAGCTTGATGAAGTCTACTCAGGTTACGTGTTGTTCTATACATAGCTGGTCTATTCTAATCCCTGATTAATAATCAGGTCGATTTCTGCCCAGCTAAGCGTAGCGAACATTTATCGAAGCCGTTCACCATTCATCTTCAGCTGATGAGAAATGCCTGACATTGGCTCGGCTGTTTTCAGTGCCCTATTTGACATCTCACCCCTTGATTTACAAGGCATTCACCAGCTTGTTATCGCTTCATCAGTTAGCAAGGTGTTCTGCCAAGTCGAAGAACACTGCTTCATTGTCGGTGCGTGCCCATCCCACGACTGTTCCGCTTGTTAAATCCCAATTCGGACAGAAAGTTTGTCACACAGAATAAGATTCCACCCATTGATAGAACGCCGAACGCGCCAAGATTTATTCGACATACGATTAAGCGAGATCTCCATTATCATCCACTAAAATAGACGTGTAGGAGCTAGGAAGAGTATTCTCAGCACTCGCTAGACAAATAAAAGTTCTAATCGTGTGCTCTCCGACCAATCATGATGGCTATAAATTCACTACAGATTTCTCGTTCGAAACCACGATCTTATTTCAAGACAAAAATAATATTGATCAAGACAGTCTATATTTGTTGATGATTGTCAACGATATCACCGAGAAATATCACTGATATCGAATAAAAATATGTAGTCCACAGAATACAGGTGTAGTATATCAGGCTGTTTCAGGAGGAAGGTGCAATTCTTTTCAAGCTTATTCCTTATCATTATAGTGGTGAATTGATTACTTATATTATTTTAATGGAAACAAAAAATAGGCCACTTTGTTACAATACCGATATCACAATGGCGGAAAATTTACATTTTTCGAAAAATCTTCAATTTAAAAACTTCCCAGAGGCTTCATGCAGCTACAAAAAAATTATTTCACATATGAAAATAGCTAAGAAATTAGATTTAAACCAGTTAGAAATTCGTAGCATGAACGGTTATTGAGATGATGCAGATAGTAGGCTAATCAACAAAAAACACAGTTTTTTAACAATCAAAGGTTATAACTGGTCATGGAATCATGATTTTCTTAATACTCACACACGGAATTGGTCAGATGAAATTCCAGAGATAAGGTACGTAGGATTTGATTTGTGAGGTGGGCGAATATCATAATAATTCATATTAAATCTGTAATCTCATTGAAACTAGATAATAGGCCTACATGGAATCTTTCAAAGTCAGTTGAGTAGAGAATTTTTAAGCTCTCCTATGCTACAATGTACCCGACAAATTGATTATATAATAAGTATGGTTATAGATCACCTTTTATTGTACTATTCTACTGATGGACTTTAAAGGACTGTTGATGTGTGGAGGTTGAATGGTCTATTCATAGAACATACCAAGGTATCTATAGTGCTCCAGAACATCTAGAACATACAGCATCCATTGTTGAGCATGGTAGTACTCCCATAAGATAGAGGCATGCTTCAACTAAATTTATAGAAAGCCCGCAATTTTTTCCACTGTCAACTTCTTACTGTGTGTAGGCTACAATTTTTCTAGAAATGTTGTCCATTTTTAAGAATTCTAGTATGGCTGATGATTACTATCCAGACAATCAAGCCTATTCACACCGGCAGTGTGACCTCAGCTTAACATTCAATTTATGTATCAATCCATAGCACAATATGTACTCGGGGAGAATTCTATCTTTTAAGTCCACATATAAAAGTGATTTATTGAGTTTGAATGTCTCAAAGTTCATGAGATAGCTTGCATTATACTAACTTATTACCTTTTTGCCGTAATCTATTTTACTTTTGATTGATATGTGCTTTACGAAACGAAATATTTAGTCTAAATACAAATAAATTCAAGAATTTTTCCAGAAACCAGGTGTAGCTTGAACAGTGACATATTTCTGGTAAATTCTAATTTCATGGCCCGCGGGGACATTTGTTTCTTAAATATAGCACGCCTCTCAGTTGGCTTGAAATCAAAACTTGTGTCAACGTACCACACAGAAACAGAGATATTGTGAACAGTGAGTTACACGAACATTCACGTTGTTGATTTTCTGTATCACAAGTTTAAATGTTATTTTTCGATGTTGAGCGTTCGATTCATTTGGAAATCTTGCGGATCCAATATATAAATTCAGCGGGGAGAAATTTTGTTCCACGACGTTTACCTACCCATTCTTGGAGTTCTGAATGACAAAAAACCAAGGAGGTTGAACCTCCTTGCAAATATAAATATGTAGAGATATTGTAAAATTATGTATTCTTATGTAACGCAAATGTTTAAAATAAATTGTATAAAATTCTTCAAACCTTATAAAGCTGTTTTGATTATTTAAGTACCAGACCAATTCCAAAATAATCTCTACATCATTCCGAAAATGTCGTGACCCAATACATTTCGAAATATTTATATACTGATAAGAAGAAAATTATAATAGAGAATATGAGAAGTTTTGTTGATTGCAGTAGTTGATGATGTTGGAACGAAATTGAGAAGATTTAATGGAATTAATTTTAAGAGATCGAATTCAACCAAGAACAATAAAATACAGAGATTCACGATATGCATCATATTTAGGAATAGGCCTGCTCTATAGTCTGTCCAAGCAAAGAAGACATTCTGGCAAGATGGGAAAATGACTCCAGCTCAGTCAATATTAGTTCAAGAATTATAAACGTGAAACCGAATTTATAATTTTTGAACTAATATTGACCGAGCTGGAGTTTTTCTCCTATCTTGCTAGAATATGTCTTCTCTGCTTGGACAGACTATAGCATTTCTATATCCTTGTTTTTTGCATGTCAGTGGGAATGGTTCCAATGCAATCATCCGTATAAAACAAATATCTATAAATCGTGCCAATCAGAAAACAAGATTTGCCAGAGAAACCAATCTCCAAATCTCACGTGTCATTTCAGCTTTGTACGAGAATTGTTATGGCAATGGCTGAACAGCGCTATTATTGTTGCATGCAGTCGATTGGGAGCCACGAGAGACTACAATTCAAAGTAATACCTTATCTTTATTGCTTTATTCAAGAGTACTTGGAATGGAATGTGTACATACTGTACATAGATGAAGCAGAAGTAATGCTTGGAATGATAGAGAGTCACCGAAGTCCAGCACAAGTTTTTATTACTCTGGGAGTTCAATACGAGCCCCTAAAATAATAAAAATCTGGACTGGAATAATACAAACCATAACTGTACGTTGCATTCACGGTCATAAATTATAAAGGTAGGCTCTGTTCTGTTCGCAAAAGCATGCTGGAGAATGTCATGAGCTGAATGCTGGACTCTGGATGCGAGCTGGCTCTGTCCGTTTTATTATGCAAGGCTATACGCCCAGCTGCAAAAACAAGATCGATGTGTGACGGACTGTAACAAATATAACCAACGCAATTCCAATGCTCAAAATTGTTCATTCTAATTCAGATGGGACTGAATGCGTGGCTGGAATAACTGTGACGGATATTAAGTAAATACGAGAGAACTTGGATCAGAGAATTGGAGATGGTTCATACATATTCCATATGAAGAAGAATGTCCCTTTCGATAATAAAGAGAAAATTATCTGATCATCACATAATCTAACAACATGATAGATATATTATTGTGAGTGATGATGATGATAAGATGAGTTTTCACGCTAGGAGTTAATCACATTCAAACCTGTCAAACTTCATAGAATTTGTGGAGTGAAATTTGATGATATTGTGGAACGTTTTCATTATAATAAAACTCATAGTTTATCAAGTCCACTCTATCATTGGAAATGAAAGGGGTGATAGGCTTATACAATACTGTCAGGAGAATAAATCAACTATATTAAACACGTTTTTTCAACTACCACCCAGAAGGCTTTATACATGGAAATCACCCCAAGACAACAGTCATAGAAACATAATTATCAGGAACCAGATTGATTTCATAATGGTTAATAAAAGGTTCAGGAATAGCTTCTCGGGAGTGAAAACGTATCCGGGCGCTGACGTGTGTACAGATCATAATCTTCTTCTAGGTTCAATGAAAGTAAAGCTTAAGAAGTTGGAAAAAGCAAGGTGTCAGCCGACAATTGATACTAAGAAATTGAAAAACTCAGGAATAAAGGAGGCAATGATAAATGAAGTCAATGACAGGTTGAGGCAGATAAATAAAGACTCAGATGTGGAAACACTATGGTTGAATGTGAAAGATCAAATAGTTGGAGCATCAAACAGTCATTTGAAAACATCAGGTAGAAGAAATAGTGTACAATGGATGACTGAAGAAATAGTGGATCTAATGGATAAGAGAAGAGAATGGAAAAACAAGTGTGTGAGAGAGTATAAAAGATTGCATAGAGAGATTCAAAGGAAAATAAAGAAAGCAAAAGAGAAATGGTTGAAAGAAAAATGTGAAGATATAGAAGACCTGGAAAAAAGATATGATAGCTTTAACATGCACAAGAGAATAAAGGAGATGACTGGTGTAATGTATAGGAGTCAAGCTAATGTGTTAACAGATGGAAATAAAATAATTTTTGATACAGAAGATAAACTCAAGTTATGGAAGGAGTATGTGGAACAGCTGTTTGATGATAGAGAGAGACCAGAGCATGCGGAGCAGATGACAGCTGACACTGGTCCTGAGATATTGGAGGTGGAAGTCAAGAGAATGATTAGGGATGCAAAGGTGGGAAAGGCGCCTGGTCCAGATAATATTCATGCAGAGATTCTGAAGCTAATCGATGAAGATAATCTTGGTACAATTACCACGCTTTTCAACAAGATTTATTCCTCCGGATATATACCACATGATTGGTTGAAATCAACTTTTGTAACTCTCCCAAAAAAGCCAAATGCAAAGTTATGTAGAGACTACAGGACAATAAGTTTGATGAGCAGTGTACTAAAGCTTTTCCTTAAAGTTATACATAGACGCATATATAGGAAATGTGAGGAATATATAAGTGAAACTCAATTCGGATTCCGAAGTGGTCTAGGAACAAGAGATGCTCTGTTCTGTATGCAGGTTCTTGTACAGAGATGTAGGAATATTAATAAGGATGTATATATAGCTTAAATTGATTATGAGAAGGCGTTTGATCGTATAAAACATCAGAAACTCATTGACGTCCTGAGAAAGGTTGGGCTGGATGGTAGGGATATAAGAATAATTGTTAACCTCTATTGGAATCAAATAGCCAACGTCAGAGTCGATGGCAGAGTCACTGAGGATGTAGAGATCAGAAGGGGAGTGAGGCAAGGATGTGTTTTATCTCCAGTCCTCTTCAATATCTGCTCTGAGGATGTTCTGGCTGAAGCTTTGATGGAGAGTCAGGAGGGTATTGTGGTAAATGGAGAAATCATCAATAAAATACGCTATGCAGATGATACAGCATTGTTGGCTGATTCTCTTGAGGGTTTGCAAACGCTTCTATCAAATGTTAATAAAGCCAGTAAGAGAATGGGCCTTTCAATGAACATAGCAAAAACCAAGTATATGATTATCTCTAAGGCTCCACCAATTAACAATCTCCAAATTCATCTTGAAGGTACAGTCATAGAGCAGGTTCATCAGTACAAGTACCTTGGCTGTTGGATGAATGATGAGTGGGACCAAGCTCATGAGATCAGAACAAGAATAGAGATCGCTCGTAGTGCTTTCTGCAAGATGCAACCTGTATTGAGTAACCGCAACATTAATCTCAAGTTGAGAGTTCGAATGGCACAATGTTATGTTTTCCCTGTTCTCTTATATGGGATGGAAGGATGGACACTCACAAAGTCGCTGAGTAGTAAGTTGGAGGCTTTTGAGATGTGGGTATATAGGAGGATATTTAGAATCTCGTGGACAGAAAAAGTAAAGAACACCGAGGTTCTAGACAGAATCAATAAACAAAAAGAGATTCTATTCAAGATCAAAGCCCGAAAACTTCAATACTTTGCGCATATATTGAGGAATGAAAAAATATAGGATCCTTCAGCTTGTGATGCAGGGTAAAATTGAAGGGAAACGATCAGTGGGTCGAAGAAGAACGTCTTGGCTCAAGAACCTTCGCGAATGGTATGGGAGGAACACGGGAGAACTCTTCAGAGCGGCTGTATCCAGGCTACAAATTGCCATGATGATCGCCAATCTTCGTTAGAAGAATGCGACTAAAAGAAGAAGACTCTATCATTGAAAAATAGATAAAAATCAAACACCCTTTTTTTGAAAACTTTAAAATTATAAAACACCCATACGTGTTTCAGGAGCTAAGCCCATTCTCAATGTGGATAAAAATAGTTAACTATTGATTTTTATCTATTTTTCAATATTATTTTAAACAGCCCTAAGTTTTAAAGTTCTTTATCCACTCTATCATCTACATTATAAAATGATAGCATTTTATTAATTTGGAATAGAGGAATTGACAGTTTTATTATTCATGAAAACGTAATCACAGTGGAGGTAGTTGATGAATATTCAGACTTTAACTTACTTTCAAATTGAAAAGCCTCTCCATTGAGTAGTAAGAAATAATATTTTTCCAGCAGCGGCAGTGTGCACTTTTAATATTTCCACTTCTCATGCATGACTTTTTGATAACATTCAATCAATATCTTGTAACATGATAATCAACTTTGAATTAGAATGTCAAGAAAAAAGTAGGCTCTATAGTTTTTTTTTATTGATAAATTATTCCAATGCTAGAATTATCAAGATTACATTATTAAGTCTTAATATTATTACTACTTCAAAGCGATAATATGTAAATTTATTTTAAGATTACGTAACAAAAATCGAGACTTTTCTAAAAATGATCATACTCACTTGGAATAAATAAGGCTATTTATAATAATAATGAGGCATTTCCTAAAATGATAATACTCATTTGGAATAAATCAGGTTATTTATTCATAATTATAAGGCTCTATCGTTGATAAAAACTCAATATTAAACTTCAATAACTAAACGTTTCGAAGTGATTCCAGGAATTAAATTATTTTGTAATTCATTTCATAATACTGATTACGATAGGCTCTCATCAAAGCCCTGCTTATAAAAGAGCGATGTTTTCGATTCAAGATGTAATTCAACCAAGATGAGTAATTGATTCATGGCATCGCTTTTCAAAATCGACGACCCTCGGTCTGTCAAAGCAGAGTTTGGTTCTTAGCAAATTCCTCTCCCTCGTCGTGTAATTTCTGGCTTCTTTCGGTCTGCTCATTTTTCGTCTCTGAATTACAAAGTAGATAAGAATCAATTTTCAGCGGCGATGTTTACAAGGTGTGCACTTTGAAAATGTTCAACTGACGTCATCAAAGAGTTTTCCTGACGGTTTATCACAGCAGGTTCACCCACCTGAATTAATTGTTTTTTATCATAAGCTCCGTTCCAAGCGAGAAGAGAGCTGTGGGTCTCAACCCCTGTTTGTCTGCTATTTTAAACGAGAGAATGACTTTTGCAACCTAACTTGCTTCCCACACATTACTGTCGAACAATTATTTCGATAAAATAAAGTTTATTCACTCTATCTCTAGCTGCTGTCAGTTCATCCTCATTCTATAACACAGCTATTTCCATCCTATTTACTCCGTTCAAGAGTTCATTCACTCTTTTTATAGTTGACAGTTCATTCACTTTTTCAACTCAGTCACTTGCACCGAAGATGGAACACGGAAAAATAAACACAAGACCAGAATTCAAAATGAATTGTTCTTGGAAAAATAAATCAGTTGTTGAGAACTGGCAATGATCCTTTCACTGAATTGGTTCGTTTCAAAATTAAATATGGATAAGTTGTCATAATCTTCTTAAAGAATTTTTCACTTTCTCATGATTATATCGAAATGGATTCGATGTTAGCCTAATGCAAATGATGAGATTTTCTCATGAAATAGAATAGATTCTTCTATCTTGAAAACTATGCATAATAACATGCTGAGTAATTCACTTTTAAAGAATAGAATTTTCAGAATATCTCTCCTTTACAAATCCAGCTTCTAAATTCAACTGGAGAAATGAGGATTAGAAATCTTGTCCCTTGATTGATTTAGAAAATAGAGAAGGAATAGTCAATTATACTCCCTAGCATTATGTTAATCTTCACAATGAATATTGATGAGAGATTCCAATAGTAAATTAGTTCGAAAATTGCTTTCGATTTGAGTATACTTTCAAGCCAATTATTAATATTCGGAAAAAGAGTAAAACTTCAATTTAAACCAGAGGGATTTGGAACTTGACTTACTTGATACAGTGGTACATGTTTATATTGATTTTGTTTAATCATTTGTAACATTGTATTATTACACATGGTCAAAATTAACAATTTAACATCAGGCAACAGCTCCACTGTCTTGAACTCAGTGCGAATTTGTTATGTCTGTTCAAGCGAAGAAGACATTCTGGCAAGATGGGAAAATGACTCCATCTGGGTTAATATTGGTTCAATGATTGAAAATTTCATTTCAAATTGTAGGAAACACTCTGGTCTAAATTTTGAGACCACATTTATAATTTTTGAACCAATATTGATCGTGCTGGAGTCATTTTCTCATCTTGGCAGAATGTCTTCTTTGCTTGCACAGACTATTGCCTACTTGAACTCAGGAAAGTATGCGCATGACATACGGGAAATCAGTGAAGCAAGCCAGGATCCGACGGCAGAGGCAGCAGCGCATTAATAATAACGCTGCGACTCGGTTTGATTGAAACGCGTCAGCCGGGTAGGTGGCAAAACAGAGCTGGCAGTGTGTCATACACATTTCAGTAATTATTGGAAGCGCGAGAACGCCTTGCCTCACACCCCTCACCTCACCCCTTGCCACTCCCATCGCCACCCATTGCTGCCTCATCTTCCGCTAGCCTCTTGCCGCCTTGCCGACTTAATCGCTGTTACTTGCAAAACGAGCTGGGTGACGTCACTTCTTAATCACAAACTAGGGTGATTAGCGACAGACAACCCTGTCTCCCTCCTCACCTGATGCCTCTCCTAAATGCATAAGATATTCTTACTTTCTCTCATTCTCAATCTTGAAGGTTGAGTTACCTTCTCTCCTCTTACTCGTTCATTCTCTTCTGTAGAATAATTACCACACCCTCTCTTCCACTTGTTTATTTCCCATTGACTTTTTTCTCCAATTTCTTGTCTTACTCTCCTTTATTCTTAATCTAGAATAATTCATCTATACCATTCTTCCACTTTCTCATTGATACTCTTCTGCTCAATTACTGGCCTTCTCTTTCAATAACTTATTCCTTAATCCTCAAACACCCACGCTCTCCATTTTTTTGTATTTATCACCCTCCCACATTAATTATCTAGTTGATTATACTTCCTTCACGATACTCAATTTCTTTAGTCCTTCCTACACTTCTACCATCTTCCTCAGTCATTCTTGATCTTGGTTTCAGTTGCATTTTGGTTATCTATTTTTTCTGTTCTTTCTCCAGATCGATCACTCTCTCATTCTCCAACTCTAGCTAACATTTTTTTTCTGTAATCATAATTGCCCTAAAGTGAAGATTCTCCTCTACTTCTCTACAGTATAGATGACTCTTGTTTCCCACTTTTCTAGTTCACATTCCTGCTTGACTTTATGTCACCTTTTTCATCCACTCAACAGTCATCCTCTTCTATTTGCTCTATCACCTGGTCCTTCAAGAGATAATACCTATATTTGCCCATATTTATTCTTGCCTGCTCTATATAAGTGATCATAGGCTATAAATTTGATATTTCCAATACTTTTCTCTCGCTCCTACGATTTCTGATTCGATTCCCTCCAATGCATATTTTCACCTTTTTCATTCTTATCATCCTGCTATTTATTTTCATTCCTATCGACATCATTATAAGCAATCTCTCATATTATATTCCTTTGCTTGAACGAACCCCTCCTCAACAATCCTTTCCCTTATTCAGTGTTCTAATTCCTCCATCCCTTTTTTCAGTTATTGTTGATTTCTCTTCCTATTTTCTTTTTCGACATACACCCTTAATACTCACAGTCTCATTCTTTTCCGGATTTCCTGTATTCTCTCCAGCCCAATTATCCTGATCCTTCACGCTCTTCTTCACTCATTCTTTCCTAATTATCTCTATCTGATACCCGGCCTCATTATCTCCTTATATTCCTCTGATAATTCGATTCCTGAATGCCGCTCTCCTTATTTTTCAAACTCATTTCTTGTTACCTTACGCATTCTCCTCCTTAAATCTTCTTTTTTATCTCTTTCTTTTGAATCTACCTCTTTTTTCAATCCATTTTTTCATCTTTTCTTTTAAATCTCTTTCAAATAAACCTCTTAAACAAACCTCTTAACACACCTCTTAAACAAATGCATTCCTGATTCAGTAACATTTCAGGCATCACAAGGAATTAAGCAAATTATCATTCCTTAAAAAGTTGTTATAATTCATCACGTGAATATCATTCCCTCCTCAGGAACTCAATGAGTTAAAGTTTAATCTTTTTTCAAATTTTGATAAGGGAAAATGATTATTCCTCAATAATCAAGGAGAACCTGAATGTACGATTCAGGATGGACACGAGAGAATGAGAATAGAAGGGATTTAGAAATAGGGAATTATTGGCTGATTGCATTATGGCCAAACCGTTTCTATTGGATGATTGAAAAAAAATGCCGGTTCTAATATAATCAAATTGAAAGGTTTATTTAAACGGAAAATTTAAAACAAATACCTACATTGATTTGTTCACCTCACTTTCCAATTTCATTCAGCCTATAAGGAAATATATTAAATCGGCAATTATGGCACTAAAATGATATAATTATTACATCGATAATTCAACCACCGTTATTCGAAACGTAAGTATTTCCAATCGAGTGCTAGCCTATAATTGGATCATGTGGTTGCCTACAACAAATAAGTGAGAATCTCGCTTTACAATGCTATAGGTTTTTTGGAAGAAGTTGATAATCGATGCAAGCTATTCAGTGTACAATGTCTTATCACATTTGTATTCACTCGTATCAGATCCATTTCTAACTTGAGATAGATTATATGTGAGCTGATAACACCCTTAGTATCATCGATCGGAGTAGTCCTACATTTAATCGATGAGTTGTGGTTCCGCTACTTGGTATGTATGAGATATAACTTATAAAGAGGAAATGCATGAACGTTGTTCAGATAGAATTAGTAATCCAATAACGTATATGGCACGTGATAATTATACCTAGCGAGTTCCTCCATTTTCCCAATACTCGCTCTCCTTAATCGAGTAGCTACCGACTTAGTTGAATGCCATTTTTTATAAACTCCCAAAAGATCTCAGGACACAGTCTGCCATTTCGAAAAGTGCACTCAGACTGCACAGAATAAGAAAGTGGGAATTCTAGCACTGTTACTCAGCTACGTGCTTTACATTAAACATCAGACGATCGATACCTTTCATTCCTTCCTTGTATTCGCGAACAGACATCACAGCAAACTGAATTCAATTCCAGCGAAGCGGCACATGGAAAGAGTAGAAGCTTAGATATATTAGACCTATGGTGTAGGCGTAGGCGCCTGAAGTTAGTCTGTTGTAGTAGTCAGCGAATGCACAAACAATATTTTCTCAAAACATGAGCCATTCCTCTGATCACGTCTCAAATCTACATACATCACAAGCCTTGAGTGTGTTATTCTAAGAGATTTTGTAGGACATTTTTTATGACACATATTCTCTTCCAACGATTTCTCAAATCAATCAGTGTGTATTGAAATCGAATTCATGATTGTTATTCTATTTCAAAATTTTTAATTTTTGGAAAATCTCTCCATATCATCAGAAATCCTACTCCCCAAAATACTCCATTGATCCGAGGAAAGATCGGAAAGAAATTATATTAAATTGTTATTTTTTACACGCCCGCCATTGAAAAATTACTCAAAATATTTCATCTCATAAATCATACAAGTCTGAATTTGTTTATATCGCACCTTTGAAGAAGCTATGGAGTTATGAAAAGTTGAAGACTCACAAAGAGAAAGAAACTCCAAGTTCATAAATTATATTCCACAACATTTTCATCCATACAAAATTTCTGAGTTCAAATAAAATTGTCTGATAGGGAAAAATTCCATGCTATTATGATACGGATTAACTTCTAACAGTATATTTACTTCAAAGTTATATTTTCTAGTAATCAATTTTCATAATTATTGAACTCAGCCACCGTAAAATATAGTTTGAATGGACCAAAGAACAAATCTGACTCAAGTATCTTGACCTCAATTCACGATCGTTAAATTCAATAGGATTTCCAAGAAACAGTGTTCACTGTTGCAGCTTACAATTGAATAAGGGTTGGAAGTTCTTCAAATGTTGCAAGAGAAGTTGAAACAAAATTTGCGCTGCTGTGGGTGTTGCGTGGTATGCTATCTAACAACTCTTGTCAGCTAGATTATCAGAGACATTTGCGATCAAAAGGCGATAGATTCACGTTTCGTGGAACTTATTTAGAGACACAAGATTGACAAAGTTGGTGCGCCTTATTACTGTAGCCAATGAAGTTGTTTGCCAGCGAGTATTCGAAAGCTGTTGCGAGTTTGTGAGCTGGACCAGCTCAAAGGAAGCTATTCTTTTGTACATCTGTTTTGTACCTTCAATTTCGAACGGTCTCTTATATGAAAGTTTAATAAGTGAATTTTGGCTCAACGCTGCAAGTTGGTAAGTTGACTGTTGGGTCGAATCACTCGCTTTCTCTCAGCCACAAACTACTTGAAAGTTGCTAACTTGAGCTTCGTCGACCCATTCATTCTGCAGTCGGCTTGCCCCTGCGAACCTCCACCACTCCTGTGATTATGTCTGTTGCATTATTACCAGTTAACAATTGAAAACTTTCTGTCACAATGATTCCGCTACAAGAAACTGTACGAATGGGATTGCGGATTTGCGAGTTCAACTCGAAGAAAATATCAACTTGATCATAATCGAATCCAGGTATAGTATATCCAAGATGAAAAGACATTCGGGCAATATGGGAAAAAGACCCTAGCTCGGTCAATATTGGTTAAAAAGTTATAAATTCAGTCTTAAATTGTAGAACAGAATGTTTCCTAAATTTATAATTTTTGAACCAATAATTACCGAGCTGGAGTATTTTTCTCATCTCCCCAGAATGTCTTCTTTGCTTGGACAGACTGTATCCACTGAATAGGCTAATTCAACAGATATCAGCTTCAATGCCATGGAGTTGTAAGAAAACCCAGTTGTCGAGAACACTTGAGACGTAGAGTGTTAATCAATACATACTTTGTTCAAATGAGTGAAACAACATGGAAATTTATATTTTTCACAGGATAATAGAATGATTGATTCTATTGCAATCAAGTTCTCCAGTTGAATCAATTTAACTCTATCGCGATTAAAGTAGTCAAGGCATCAATTGAATTCCTAATCTATTGAGTCATGAGGTTTTTTATCCAAATAGCATAAAATATATTATTTTGGGAGCGATACTCAACTTGAAAGTTTTGAGAGTTCTGTATTGTATCACTGAAAAAAATGTCAATACTGAAAATCTGATTCACAGAGATTCATTAATTGTTGACGTTCATTGTGCCACCATTCATTTAATTGTTGACGGAAGTTAAAAACTAGTTCATGAGAGTGCCTTCCAATGAAGCTTTAAAAATCACAGTATGAGTAGGAAAGCTTCAAATTTTAACTGGAAGAATGATTGGATTCGTTCTAGGAACTAAAGAAAAACTCAATCTCGTGAATGAATCAATTCCAACAAGTTTAAAATCGTCTTATGGACTATTCTTGAAATTCACAGCATTGACAACAATCCATCGCAAGGAGAAATACCTGGGCATTCAGTATTATAATATCTCCTTGTCATAAGTTGATATTTCAGTGAAGAATTCTTATGGTAACTTTCCATGTCACATTCAGGCGTTTTTTTTACTTTTCTATTTATTAATTCAAATTATCTATTTATTAATTACGAGCAATACATACCCGCAGAGCTGAGACTGAACTGTTGACTGATACATACCTGTAAGAAATAAGTATGATAAAATATATAATTATATACGCATTATGAACATTAATAAGATTATTTATTCATAAATGAATCTCTTTCTCCACCTGATAATAACATTACAATAGAAGAAAAAACAGGCGTTCGCACAAAACTTTATTCAAATTTAGTTTTCAATTATGTGTATTGATTGTTAACTAAGTAATTATAGATTAATAGTAACATCATACTCATCAACGATGAATCAGAAGTATTTATTCAATCAATGTGTCTTGATAAAGCATATTCCGCCTCTATAGAATGCATAAGAGGCTAGCTTTTAGAGTTTCCAGGTACGTCTCTATTGTTAGCTGGGAAATCAGAAAAAAGATTTCAATTCCTGATCTTGCAAGTCTTCTCATCCTCCTATAGAATCCACTCACTGCCAAATAGCCGTATCTCACTGAATTGATTATATTTCTAAAATGTGAGACGAGTTGAAGAATAGGCCTTATCATTCAGTTGTATTTCAATTTGATAAAGGAAAATGAGAATAAAAAACAGCCATGACTCAATTAATACTACCGACATATTTACAGGAATATTACTTGGAAACAGGCTTGTTTTCGAACTAGTATTGTGAGATAGTTTATATCTCTAACTTTTGAATCTTACTTCAGTTATAATTATTATTATGAATAATACTAAACTTAAAAAGAATTGGATGACTCTAGAGTTATACAAAAGGCTGAAAGAAAGAGATAAATATACAGGCATTCTGGGACACCAGAAGGCTTGGAAGTATATAGAAAATATCGTAATAAATAGAATAAAGATATTAAAAGAGCTAAAATGAATTACCTTAGAGATGAGTTCAAAATAAATATTAATAGTATTAATAGTACGAGGTCATTGATTAATACTGCTATGGGTAGACCATACTGCTATGGGTAGTTATCTGTTGATGAGAATAAATTCAAACACATAGTTTCAGAGGATAAGCAACTTGATGAAGTTGTGGAACGTTTTTGTAGTGAATTTACTGAAGGTATTAGAGCTGTCAAACATGATTGTGATATAATTACTTATCCAAAAAATGCTGATTATGTAAATGTAGATATGCACAACTTTGATTTACCTGATGCAGATGAAATTAAAATAGGAAATATTATTAAGAACATGAGTTCTAAAAAGTCTCCTGGAATTGATAATATTATGATGTCTGATGTATAAAATCACAGTGATAAATTTGTACCTATTATAACAAAAATGATCAACTTATCACTAGAGAAAGGTGAATTTCCAGACAAACTGAAAGCTTCAATCATAAAACCAATATTTAAAAATGGATCTAGATCTGAAATTTTGAATTACAGACCCATCTTCAATTGATAAAATTATTGAGAAATATATTTGTAATGAATTGATATCTCAGTTTGAAACTCACAATATAATTTCTTCAGCTCAATTTGGTTTTCAACGTAATAAATCCACAAGTAAACTCTTATTACAGAGTTATGTAACTATTTGAATAATAAATTATATAAGAATTATCATGTAGTAATATTATTTTTAGATTCCAAGAAGGCATTTGATACTTTCTCTTTTGATAAAATTTTGGATTCAATGAGAAAAATTGGTTTGTCAAGACGAGGTATAAAATGGTTAACAGATTATTTGAATAACCGAAAAGTTACTGTCAAAATAGGAAAATCTTACAGTCATCATGAACCTGTTACCTCTGGTGTGCCTCAGGGATCAAACCTTGGACCACTGCTTTATTTAGTACCAGTGATTTAAATTGTGCATGTTGCAAAAGAAACTAGAATATTTCAGTATGCTGATGATACAGTTATGGTGGCTAGTCATACAAGTTTTGAAGAAGCTAGACTGATGCTTCAAAAAGAATTCAATGAAATGCATGGATGGGTTCATGATAATGGCTTGATTTTGAATTATAATAAAATAACTTGTATGCATGTGATGCCTGCTCGGCAAATTTCTAATTCTACTAATATTATGATTCATTAGCTTGATTGCTTGATTACATGTGAATAACTCTCAATCAAATAATTGTTATTGTGATGAGACGGTTAAGCAAGTAACAGTCAAAAATATCTGTGCATTACTATTGATGACAGATTAAAGTGGGGTCCACATATTGATAGTGTTTGTAAACGCTTTCGCTCTGAGTAAGATCGTTCATTACCGTAGGCTGCTTACAGAAGATACATTGTTCCTGATTTCAATAACTATTTCGGTAGAAGTTATGTTATACCTACTATTTTCAATGAGTTGCCAGATGATCATATTGCTTCAGACAGACTATCAGCTATTAAGAAAAAGTTGAAAATGTTTTTGATTTAAAATATGAGTAAATTTGAGTAATTTATTCGAATAAATGATTTAGTTCTAATTCTTTGATTTTGTAATAAACATTTTTTTTCAATTTAAAGCTCGACTCCTCCAGTCAAATCTTCTGGGGAAGGTTTTGGAGAAATTAATTTCATTCAGTGTAAACTTTTGTCTTGGTTGTGAGGGAAGTTTCTAATAAATGTCTGTATTTATACAACTATTATTTATCTTTTGGTCTAATTGGAATTGGATCTGAGTAGTTTCTTCCATCTCAAGTTATCTCCATAAAGTATAGTATAGATATGAAAATATGTTTAAATTTCCGTTCACTCCAACTACCAACTCCAACTCCAATACGACTATTAGTCCGATAATAAGATCAAATTAAATTTATCAGACAAGTTTTTAATCACTATTAAAATTCCAATGGTAAAACAAATGAATGCAAATAGGCTATGGTTCAATTAGAATTGATGTCTCTAGTCTTAGATGTGACTTCAACAACAAAACATTTTTTAAATAATTTTTTTGACTACGACTCAATGATGTCACATTTTAGTTCTTATTCACTTTTCAACAAGTAGAAAGTTTTATTGGAGACGACAGAGTGACGAAGTGCTTGCAGCCGATACTTGGCGTGAAAAGGCGAACAAATAGCGTGCGAATTAGTTGTTGATGTGATGTTGAGTGAGGATGAGAGCTACTCGAGAATCTTTTCTGAGTGACGGACACTTGCAAAGTGGTGCTAGACATATCGTGGTGTGAGGGGTGGAGGAGGAGGGTTAGAAGTTGCCTCTGCGTCGCAGGAAATTATTTCGTTTTGCGTCAGACTGCGGTTCTCTCTTCGGACCTGATAAGTTGAACAGCAACACTCCACTTAGTCCGCAAGTACTACTTTTCTTAGCGGAGGAAAGAAAATGATATTACTTGGAAATCCGGAGTCAAGTACTTCCTGTTTAAATCAAAACTTTGGGGGTAAGCTAGCCGCTCGCGAAAAAGCACAGCCACCGCAATGAATGTGAGAGTGGAGCTGAGCGATGATAAACTTTATAAAATTAAGCAACTTAGCTCACTTTTCGTTTCGAATTATATATAAGATTCGCAGCAACCGAGAATGTTACGTGCGATATTTATGTCTCTAACTGGCTCTCAATTATTTACGACCCGTTCCTTTCCTGACAATTTCCCTTAATGAATCCCGTTTCTGCTGTCTTATCCTCTTTCTTGGAACTTTGCACCGCAAACAATGTTCTCTGCAAGTTGCTTGGTTACACTAGACCAACTCTTTATAATTACCTATGAACAGATTAATCTACATGGAGGAAACTCAGTAACAAAGCACGTAGAAGTATTATTGATGGTTGAATTCAGGAAAAAAAACAAACGGAGATAAAATTTCTAAGAACCCATTTTTCCAAAACAATGTTAACTATCAGACTGTTCCATTGACCAAGCCATAGTTATCTTTCCGAAGAGGATTGCGATCATAAGCATCATTGATTTCAATTATCATATGTTCTGTAGGCATACTGTAATTATTCATCTATAATTCTGTATTTCTATCATCACGATATTGGTAGGTAGTCAATACAGATGTGCTTTAATGCAGTTGTGTATTGAAAATTCGTACCTGTATTCTAGAAACTATGATTTACAGATCAATATTTTTTCTGCTTTTGATCATTTCCAATAATGGTTCATCCTAGAAAGTTATCCTATTTCATTCCTAAGTCTGACAAAACCATGATGAATTCTCACGCAGATTCTTCCTTTGTGCTATTTTTCAGATTCTCAGGACTCGAAAGAGTTTTACCATTCAACGAACCTGCAAAGAAGGATCCCAGTACCAATACTCAAGGAGACAGCATGGGAAGATGATTCCATTTAACAAAATTGAATTTAAAACTTATTTATACAAACCACAATCGGGATTGTTATGTACAAGTTTTTTAAACCATTCAAATGCTAACCTACTTGTTCTCGAATTTTTCAAATAGTTGTTCTATTGAAATATGCCTATTTATATTATTATCAGTAGGCCTATATTTTATGTATAATGTCATGAACTTAACTCTATTTGCATGATTTTCATAAATAAATGAATTGATTCATCTATATTTATTTTCAAACCACAAGAAGAAAAAAGGACAATTGATAGTACTAAAAATAAGTTCCATTGAAAACAGAGGAGAATCATATCCAATATCCATGTTGAAAGTATATAGTGATCCTCAAAGAGCTCCGGTTTTAGTTTTAATAATACCTATCAAGTTGAAAGAGCTATTTAAACGGAAAATCGAAAGTAAATTACATCAAAATTTTCATCCGACTTTCCGATTAAATGTATGAAAAATGATGCCATGCACTTGTCCTTCTCTACTCCTCTACACTGCGCTGGCACGAATCAACTCTGTTAATGACATTCACTATTGGGCAAGATGTAAAAAAACTCCAGCTTGTTCAATATTAGTTTAAAAGTTATAAATTTGGTCTCAGACAGTAGAAAATATCCTGCTCTACAAGTTGAGACCAAATTATTGTATAATTGTTGAACAAATATTAATCGAGCTGGAGTCATTTTCCCATCTCTCTAGGAATAAGGAACTAATAAGGACTATAGAGCCCTAGCCAGTAAGTACCAGATTATAATAGTGAATCACATAAACAGTATTGATGCGTATCAGCGCTTTGGAGGAAGACACATGGGTAATATCATTCATCATTACATTAAATCGGAAAGTCAGATGAACATATGAACATATTCATATATTCATTTTCAGGTTTTCTTTAAAATAAACCTCTTAATCTTATATATAGAAACCGGCGCTCTTTTTGAATTATCCTATATTATAATCATCTGTATTTCTAATAATTGTATAATACGGATACAATATTTTTTACTTTTATTTTACTTTCACTTATTCACTTATTACTTTACTTTAACTTATTTTTTTACAATTACTTGTATTTTTATTGATAAATATGTATAATATTGTTGAAAAAATATGATGAAGCACTAGTCAAATAAGCAGTGATTGTTTCCCATCAGAATAAATTATACATTGCAAATTTTGTAATTGCAATTTAATTATACTATTAGTTTTGTACAGCGATGAAACAAGAACAGTTTGGGGTAGAGGGATTCCGGAAAGAAAATATCAGTTGATGAAGGAGTAGATTCGGTAGGATAGCAGCAAGCGCGTGTTTATCATCAGAGGATGATGGAAACATGAGTTAATCATGATGTACCGTGTTGCTTGCCACCTGTTCTAACGGTTAATTGCATTTTCGTTTTCCCAGCAGGAGCCGGGACTCAAGACGCTGAGACATCGCAACGCAACGCAAGGCCTCGCTCCAGTCTCGTTCTTCTCCATGAGAGTTTACTGCAGCTGACGACGAAATGTTGTTTGCCCTGGCATCGGCTTCACTGAATTAACACCCCCACCCATCCAACACCCCCTCCCCCACCCATCCACACTGCTTCAAGCCACCTTCAAGGTTTATCCTATGGGACAAACAACATTCCTCAACGTCTTGTAATAATAACCTCAATCTAAGAGGTTTACCATTTTCAATGTGCGCGTTCTAAACCAAAGGAATTTGTCAACATGAGGCGTTGCTGTACTAACAAATGTAGCTCACTGCATCAGCTTTCACATTCACACTGTTGTAACAATGGTAGAGAATTCTAGATTCATTATCTTCAACCAAATAGGTAGATAGTGGAACTATTTATCTATAAGCCACTAAGCTGAAGAAATTTTCAATGCTTCGAAAATTTCTGTGCAAGTTTTATCATGATTCTCATTCGATTTATTGCCAGCAGAATAAGTCAGCTACACGTTCAAATTGCTTTCTGTTTGAGACAAACGTCATACAAACTCTTCTATGCTGTGAATCGTACATAATCCTCTTGTATCAAACTTTATCACGAAACTCCAAGCTTCAAAGGATGTAACCATTGAGCATGGATATAAGTATATCTATACTCAATAATGTAACCGAGTCAGACTAGTATCCCATCTCCAGTGACGAGTAACTAGTAACAAGTAATGGCAAAGCCAACATCAGAGAGCTGGCGTGAGATGACCGTACACTTATAATTGTAACACTATACACAGTACAGCACAACATATATGCTGTTGCACAGCATTAGTATGAGAGAAGAGCAAAACGTTGACCAAGTTGAACACGGTAAGTAGCCTAGCTGGCGACATGCAGAAATAGCTTTTTGGCAGTTGAGAGAGTGAAGTTAGCTAGCCAGGTTGAAGTTGGAGTCAGCCAGCTGGAGGGCCACTTTGAATGTTACAAGATTAAACCCAATTTGAACAGCAATTTAACGCCAGGCTCACAATGGACAAAGGGCTTTCTCTGCAAGACAGCATGTTTGGATCGCTCCCTTTATTGTCCAGAGCCCAGACTGGAAACAATTAAGACGAAGAATCTCCTTTCAGATTGAAAGCTTCAACGTTTTCACCCCCGAAGAGCAGCTGCAAGGTGCTTTCAACTCATTAAGGTAGCTTACTCCATCAATTAAACCCATTGGAGAGATGAATCTCACCGATCTCTCAGAATCAACATGGAAACATGACTACTAGCATTATCGGAATGACTCTTATATACTGGAAAAGTTCTTGAATGATGAGTAAAATACATGATCGACTCCAGTCACTACTAGAGTTGGCTGTGGAGAACGTCAACAAAACTATCGAAAAGTTGAACTAAGTTTTAAGTTGACACTCTTGCAGTGAGATGATGGAACATGATGAGAACTTATAAATATTATTCTGATATTGGACAAGCGAATTTCCAATCATACCTCATTCACGATGACTTGAGACAAAGAAAACAAACAAATTAAACAAACTGAACGACTACTGACAAACCAAAAACAACGATACGACACAGTTTCGACAAAAACATTATCGACACACATACACACATATGCATTGCCAATGCTATGATTGTCTCTGCTATACGTTGTTTATTGGTTATCGTTTGTCATGGCTGAAGTACTCACCTCATACTCACATGCATACACACAAAAATTGGTACATTTCTTCTCAAGTGATAGTGCATGAAGTCATGCAACTTTAGTAGTAGTAGAATTGGTAAAAATTGAAAAAATGAATAAAAAAAAATAGTTTAATGCATCTCTTGTTGCGAGCTTCTGCAGAATATAAATTGATTCTTAGAATTCTGTATTATAAAAACTTGATTCTATTTATAAAATTAATCAGAGTATATATTTTTATTGTTTGAGAAATGAACTGTAGATTCATACTGTTCAATACATTAAAATATACTGTGGAGCTGAAGACGTTGCAGCTTGGTGATTTTTCATCATGGAAGAGGAATGATATTCAATAGTACATGCTCCATCAAATTTGGTTTTCCAGGGGACCCTCTCATTGCGAATAACTATTATCAACAGCAGGTAAAAGAGTTGTGAATGTGATCTCAACAAGCTCAATAGTAAGCTGAAGCTTCAATCTCTGTTTTTTGTCACGTGAGTATAAAATAATACAAAAAATCCATTATTGGGCATCTTTGTACAGTACTGGTACAATAGTATCGTGTGTGTCATATAATACTATTTCGTCTGGGTGAAAGCATGAACTTTATTCTGTGTCTCTAACACTGGTAATCCAACTACATTGTCAAAAAATAACAAAAATAGGAAGCACCATGCATTCTCATCACAGTAAGCTTTGAGAAGTATTATATCATCAAATTCTGTTGGAGCTGTACTGAGTTGGAACAAATCCTTTTTCTGGTTCAACATCATTCTCATTTGAATTCACGCAGAACCAAGTTTCATTTTTCATGGTAACGAGTTGGAAAATCCCTAACACAATTGCACAAGTCCTTACATTATCATTTTATGTGGAAATATAATATAATTGACTTGAAACGCCTTTCTGAGTAGCAGGTGAGTGGCCTTGATAGAAATTTAGGCTAGTGAAGTGTGATATTTATTTGGAATTCAAGTCGTATGAGCTATAAAAATTGAGTCGAATGAGCTATATAAATTTAGAGTAAATTAGTAAATCTAGTTCTACCATAGCATAGCTTCCTTTAATAGATTAATAAGCTATAACTAATAGATTAAAGGAAGCTATGACCATAGTTATGATTTTGGAGATTTAAAGTGATGATATAATGATATGTCTAGCTTTCTAAGCGGCTCCCGTTATTAGGGAAATTGTTTATAATGAAAAGAATGTCCTTATTAGCAGCTATCATAATATTACTCCATATCAATCCAGTTTCTGCTTATTCGCAAACAATAAGCCTGAATTTCCTTACCAACTATGAAATCACTTTAAATAATACCATTTATACTGAATAATTTCAATAAAGATTGAAGATTCGTCAACTATCGTTGTGATAATCATCGTCAATTTGAATATAAATGCTTGATTCTCATACTCCTAAAACATTCTAAGCATTCCAGTGAAATAGGCAACTATGTATAAAAAATTGAGAACTTTTCAATACTCTCCGATAATCCAATCAATGCACTTTGTTTTGGAGAATGTTGTGAGTCGAAACTTTTGGGTTCGACCCATATAATTATGATAAACAATGATTATTAATATGATTTTTCAAAAGGAATCTATTAGGACAATAACTTTCTGGAAACGAGCTCATTTGAAAGGGTCAATCACTCTTTTAGCAAACAGCTTGGTGGGAACTGTTTCAACGAAACTGGTGGTCTGTAATAAACTTTGTTCCAAGTGACCAGCGCTCTCACAGAGCAAAGTTCACGAGACGATAACTTCACTAAGAGACAAGTTTCTGTGAAACGAAGTTGGTGAGATCCATTACAGACCGAGTCGAGACGTGCTTCAGGCTTGCACCAGGTCAGGTAAGCTATTTTCAGATGCTTGATTCACTAATAATATCTCCGAATTGTGTGTTCGATCTACCAATCATACGCAATAGATACTGTAGATTACTTGGAATGTGATACCCGTGCTTGTAAAAGGACCAGAACATACTCATTCTATTATTAGTGTTATTCCATTGAGAAACAGCATTCTCTTGTTATCCCAAAGGAAACGTCAATAATAGCAGATTGTAGAAAAAATCATTTAAGTCGCTGAGTGAAATCAGTTGAAAGAGCAATATTTGAAAGAATAGAATACACAGAAAAAGTGCTAAAATTGTTAACTCGAACGTAAAATGAAGCCCACCTTCATCTTCCCAAAATTTCCATTCTCATCAAAGTGCTAATTGTGCTAATTGAGTATTATTAATTCATGAATGAGTGTAGCCTAATGTATCTCCTCATCCCTTGTTCACAGAATAGCTGATAAATGAATTCGTGTTGCGTTGCTGTTTCCACAAATAAAAAACAAAACAAGGAACTAATAATTAATCCATTTATTTTTGAAAGGGGGAGTATAATGATAAGAAAGATGTAATGCAGTATTGCAAAGGGTACAATGGTGGAATAAGCATCAAATATTACTAATCCTCCACTCCATTAGAAATTTTTTCATCTTACTGTACAGTTGTGCTGATTAGTTCCACTCGTTTATCGTTTTACGTTTATGGAAATCACTATCTTTGCTTTGGAAAAACACTTAATAGAAATACTGTGGAGTAAACAGTAAGTAGTCAATAATAAATTATAGCAAATATTTAATAAAGTGATAGACAAATAGAAAAGAAGTTCCATTCACGTGAAGATTTCTCCAAAAGTTATTTCCACAAGAGCTTGAGACTTGTGCGTAGTTCGTGAGAGGAGACAAACAGGCATCTAGTAGGCTACCAATTGGTCTTCCAAGATACGAATGAGACTATTGAATTTTCGTACTCCAAATTTTAAGTCAAAGTTCAATATTTCTGAACATGGAAATATATTCTGTGACGTGTTTTGGTTTTATTAGTTAATATGTTTGGATTTGAATTCAAGAAATCTGTTTTTAAGTGACTGTTCAAAAAGAACTGTCTATAACCTACATAGTTTTCCATGTTTCCACCTAGTGAAATAAGGTTATATGGCGAAGTCGAACTGCCTTTGGATCTCCCCACTATTAAAAGCCAATAAATAAATTATAAGCTTTATACGCTTAATAAATTAATAAATATTGTCTTGAAACCAAACGATGATTCATCTCCTAGTAAAATAATTCTATTGTCAAGAAACCAAAAATTTACATTACCATTATTTGTAATTGCAAAAATTAATGCATTCTTCGCAGTTGGATGCATTTTTCAACTAAATTTGAAGACGAAGTATCTGTGAGGGAAGACTTTTCATTTGTCTATTGTCAATTGAGAAGTAAGCAGTATAATTGGAGAGTGAAATCGAGGATGGTACGCTGCACTAATTTAACGGTTGAGATGGCAGTGAAGACAGACAGGGGAAGCGATGCTGCTGGCCTTCTAGACAGCTCCTTCAACAGGGTAATAAGCCTGCTATTCCTTGCTTGCTTGACATTTCGATCCCAATCAGCAGTTTCTACGGCACCGTCAACGCCTTTGTTGTATGGAGAGTCATTACTTGAATGGTTTGCAATTGAAAAACGCAGATTTGTAGATTTTCGACTAGTCCAAGTCCCAATTGCACAAAGGTCTGTTGAGTTGAATCTCCGATAATTATAAACAATGTTGTGAAATAATTGATCAAGGATCATTTCTGATCGAAACATGTAGAATTGGGTTCATATTTCACACTTTCAATTATGTATTTCTGTAGAATCGCCTTTCATTTCGTATCTGTCTTATAATTATGTTCTTAGTGGAGGTTAGTTAGAATAATTACTTCCAAGGATCAAATTGGTTTTTTGAGTTAAGAAAGTTAATGTAGTTATATAGTTTCGATTTTCCGAAACCTATTAAATTTATTCACTTCTATTATTCACTATCAAATTATTGAAATAGATCACAAACAAATAAATGAAGTTTCTGAAATTAATTTGTGTGATTTAGAAGAAGAATTATTATGAATGGAGGAAGTTTCGAGAAAATCAATTTATCCTTCCATGGATATAAATTATTGTGGAAACAGATAGGTGCAGTCTCTAATCATACTTCCTTCCCAAATAATAACATTAATGTTCAACTCTTGAAGAGGAGCTGTTTGAAATAAATTATCATACACACACTCAGAAACCGCATGAATGAGAATGCAGTATTTTATAAGCAACATCATACCAACAATTCTCGTTAAAATGAGAATGACAAAGAAGTAGTCTCATTCATTTATTACTTCATATGCAGAACATGAATATCATTATAGTGCAAAAATTGAACTATTCTCGTTCCACGTTGCCAGATTTTTGATCGAAATAGCTCCAAGATTTCGTTCATTGCAGGATTATTGATCGTTCAATGGCGAGATCAGAATTTATAACCAGGAGCGGATTGCTTGTTCAATTTTCTCATTGAAACAGCGATTGGTTGCAGTCGATGTGATGAATGCTAAACTTCGAATTCGGCAACCTGGAGATGAGTTCTGTTCAATTCGATATATAAATGTGATGATTCAGTTTGTACAGAAGTACCGGCAATAAAGAGAAATCGGGAATTGAAGGGTAGTAGGGATGATGAGAGAGGTGGATAAGAGAAGGGACTAATCGAAGATTTCGTTTGCAAAGAGGCTGAGTTGGCGGAACAGAATGGCAGATAAATTGCTGATCGCTGAACAGAACAGTCATGAGTGGAACGGGGCTACTACACCAGATGACTATGTAAGTAGCCTGAGAGGGATTCGATAAAGAATGAACAAAAAAGTGGAGTCGGCAGAAAGAAGGATGAGGATATCGCGGGATGCAGGATAAATTGAATTTGGACCCAAGAAAGAAAACTAGTATGTCTTCACGCCAGCTTCATCTTGTCAAACAAGGGTGAGTTATACTGGTCCTATTCTAATGTTACGCTGATATTTTTCACATCAATCCCGTCACTGGGAGTCGACTTTATTGGACAGGTTTCATCAGTAATAATATTGTCCAAGTGATATTATTATCTGGGTGTACGTGGCTGAAGAGTGACGAATCCTACTATGAGTAGACTATATATTATCAGGAATGGATACAAATTCCAGTAGGTTGTCGAAATTCTATCGTGATGATTCACATTTTAGCCTATATATGCTAAGAAGGTATATTACTATATTGAAAACATATTACACACAATGCTTTGAAAGACCCAAATGTGTTGGATAGAGAAGAAGTAAAAGATAACATATTTTATTATAATGATAGTCTCCGTCTCTCAAAGAGATATTGTAAATAATAGTTTCTTCTAAGACAATAATATTGGATTTTATGTGTGATTTGGTAGTAAAAATGTTACATTTTTCAAGTTCGAGTTTCCCACAAAAGCGATCAGAGCAAGTTCACTTTCCTTGAAAAATAATGAAAATGACAAGACTTATGACAGAAAAACCATCTTACTAACAATAATATTGAAGAAGGTAGTTTTTTGATCCATGACAAGCTGCTATGTGTTAATATTCACTGGAGAAACATTACCGACAAGTGCAGTCACAATTTTTCAGAAGGAAACAGTTACATTACTCCACTCCAGAAAGTTCCTAACAGTTTCCTTCTGTAAAAATTGTGACTGCACTTGTCGGTAATGTTACTCCAGTGTATAATAATATTGATCTGAAAATATGATGTAAGACTTGAATCAGTGAAAAATAATTTAATTGAATGAAAACGTTATAGAAGAAGCACGGAGAAAGTTAATACATACAAGGACACATAGTGAGCAAGAAAAGCAAAGCATACTTTTTAAAATATGAGTCTCACCACTTTATAAAACATACTCCTATTTTCATCTTCTATTTTTATCTCGGTGAATCTACCATGACTCAAGTCTCATATTATCACAATTCAGAAGAGTAATGAATATAGAAGAGATCAATTCCCACCAATTAACCCATGAAACCTATTTGCATGCATGAATATATCGCACTGGATAGGTTCATACATCGTTTGATGATACAGTAATTATAGATTTCATTAATATCATTATCTAGGATGAATATCGAAATTTAAATCCCATTTGGTGGGATTACAGCCCGGACGAGTATTAGAGATAGACTGAGTTCATGATGTATTTAAATTTGCGTGTTCGTTGTGTTGGGTAATCTCGTGAATATACGTGTGTGAATTACGGGTGAGTATTTCCCATCAACTTTCGTATTCTGCTTGAAAATTCTCGAGCTCGCTCATCACTTATTATAGCCTTTAAAATTGGTTAGCCAATTAATTAAATTCATTTATCACACAAAGACATACCCCTTAGCTGGGTCGCCCATCAATATCTCTCAATTCATTTACTAAAGATTATCAAAGAGTATATTTCTGAAATGTCTACACATTAAGACAATTATACAAGCTCAGACTATTCTCGAATTACCAGCAGAAATATTTTCTAGAGTTGCACTGGTAATATTTCTGATAGTCAGTAATATTGGTTTCAAGTTCATCAATATTTTGGAGATCGTTTTCGAAGACCTCGGTCTTGATTGATTGATTATAATCTCCTTTGCCAGGTCTCAGGAGACCTATGTCAACATCAGAAACATCATACAGAATTTAATAATATAAAAAATTAATTAGTAATAAACAGCATAAATGTGAAATATAATAAAAGTTTCCTTTTTTTTGAGTGAGATGAAATCAGAAAATATTACACTTGAAAAGCAACTTAATGGAGCGTAATGAATAAGCCTAAGCTTTTCGGCTCTAATAAAATTCTTATCCTGTTAATTACGTTATAATTGAGGTAACATGAAAAAAAATGGATTAAAAGAAATTCAACATATCGCTGGAAAACTATGAATTCTTTAGCAATGTGAAAATCGTGCCAATAGAAAGATAATTAAAGAATAATTTACATTACATGAACGACGAATTAAAACTTGATATCATCAAATTGCAATTATAAAGAAAATAATAAAAATTAAATGGGAATGAATACAGTATATAGAATTACTATTCGATAAATTTACAGTTCCGCATTAACGTATCAGATAAGTTAGTGAAGTATCATCGAAGTTACAACAGAACAACAGTTACAACACAACAACATTTGAGAAAAAAGAAAAAAATTACGACATTACTTTGTCACCTTCTCTCCACTTCACAGTTCCATCAACTGTAAGAACATTAGCATGACCTACACGCGAACATAATTCGCGATATAAGATGATCCGTTTCCGCGTGAGGTCGTCGCGGATGGCAATAGAGGAGCCCTTCAGCTGCCGCCGCACAGAGATTACGGAACGCTTTGTCTGATAGCTGATGAATTTGACAAGGATGGCTCGCGGCCTAGTCTGTGGCTCGCCGGGTTGCAAAGCAACAACTCGGCCGACGCGATGACATCGGTCAATCAGCACTGGTTCGATATTCAGCTGGAGTCTATCACGACATAAGCGCGTAACAGTGCTGTAACATCTTCACCATCGACCTCCTCCACACCAAATATTCGGACACTGTTCTGCCGCTGGCACTGTTCTTGATCGTTGATTTTCTTCTCGAGCAGCTCCTGACGGGCCGCATCGTCCTCACGCACAGCGACAATCTGAGACGCCACCCTCGCCTCCAACGCCGTCAATCGCGGCTCAAACTCCTTGACGAAGCGAGCGGCGATGATGTCAGCAAGCCGTTCAAAAAGATTATCGGCAACTCGATCCGCCAAAATGACGAGGAAATCGTCATCAGAGAGGCACGCCGAGAACACCTCTCGAGCTGTTCCTCCACCCATCGCCTTACCGCCCACTCCTTTAGATGAGGAGCCCGCCTTTGGCCGTTGACTCTGGCGAAGCCGGACGCTTATCTCCCGTGGCCTGGCCTTTTGAGCTGCTACGAAGATTCGGTGGTGAATTCGACATGTTTAAAAATTTAATTTCTTTGATCACACTAATAATATAGAACTGATTCCAAAGAAATTCCAAAAATTAACACTGTTACACTCAAGCAATTGTGATGACAAAAAATCGTACTGATAGAATAAGAAAAACCAAGTTTGAGAAGCCGAAAAGAGAAACGTCAAGCTGCTTCCAACATTCTTATCTCACCTTGATGTATCCCCATTAAAATTGATCAGAGAATGTGAGGTCTGGCGACCTTGGCGTGCTTTTCCATTCATGGCAAAGAACACTTTGTTCATTATACGACAGGAATCAAGAATTTTACACAGCTCAATATAATAAACGCGCACTACCGATTGTATACTTATTGAGTAGGGCTATCAATCTTGTGCGACAAAACAATAATTTTCCTTTATTGGAAATAATCTACCGCAATATTATAATGTGGAGTGAATATGAAACGGGCAACCCGCTGGCAAGCCTAGGCCCTTTATGGGATGTTGAGTCAATGAGAAACAAATTACATGTTATGAATAAAGAATAATTTCATTTTTATCACATGAAAAATCACCCTTTACTAACATGGCTTGGGCTTGAATTCTTTAGGGATAAGTTACTTGATAGGAAGATAGATCTATTTCCAGAGCTTCTCACTCTTCCTGGAAGAGATCGCTTTATTGACCTGCAGACATTACATGAAATTTATTCATTGCAGTAATATAATACATCCACTCACTCAATCAAATCTACTACTTTTACTACGAAATTCATAATCAACAAACAGTCTCTATTCCTTTTCTCTTGTTCGTGATAGAATAAACATTCCACCTACCAGTTACATTTATCACTCCAGCTGTAATAATTATTACAATCATATGTAATTATTTATATGAAATAATGAAAATTATGATTTGATAATATTCAGTGCTGTTCTACTACTCATCAGAATATCACTACCCATTTGATTGATTTAGGGCCGGTTTCTCCAAAAAAGTTAATCTGAATTTTGGATTAAACCATCAGCTGGCTCAATTGAAACACAAGTTAATAAAAGTGACCATACACTGACAACTGATAGTTTAAACTAAAATTTCAGTTAAAAGTATTTGGAGAAACCGGCCCTTAATATCACAAATAATTTTCCCGGAAACTGAATTTAATAATAAAATTGATTCTCGATCTTAAATCCTGTGGTCGAATATTTCGATGTTATTAGTTTATTGTTAGATCTGAGAGATCAAAGATTATCCATAATAATTATTATTCATTAGAGATTATTGGGAGAACAATATAACTGAACGATTTCATAAGAAGTGTTCCCACATTTATAGATTGAGGTTTCACCGCCTGAGTTCATTTGTTGTCTATCAATCTTGGAATTTAAAGTTGAGGTCTCGTTTTCAGGATCTGAGATTTTACCAGAGGACACTGCTGAAGACTAGCATCACTCAGCCGATATAATTTTTTCTTTAAAAAGAAATGAGAAATGATAGTCTCTTTAGTCTTGAGCGCTATAAAATGATACGAGAGTAGGCCCACTATGAAACTTGCTCTGCTAATAATTATTTATTGTGCTAGGTGTTAGTGAATGACTGGAGCTAGCTAGAAGTGTAGAGCTGGTAGAAGTGCTCGAATGATATAAATCAAACATTTTTTAGTTACTACTGACCAAGTTCATCTTCAATAGAAGACAGTCTGTTCCTCAATATAGAGCAGTTCCCATTCATATTCTAATGACTGCTTTTGAGCGACTCGTCAAATGTAATTAATTTGCGATCAGAGTTGTTCAAATTGATGTAGAATGAGAGTCTTTCAAGAAGGGAGGGTGTTTTTCCGTGATAGATAAAACTCGAAGGGAGGAGCTGCTTTACTTTATATCTGCACGGGGCAAATTATTTTTTCGTGCTGGCGAGAGCCAGGATGAATTGAATTCTTAAATGAATGGAATTTGAGTGGAAAGCGTTGTCGGGTCGTCGGGTCGTTAGGCTGTGGAAACGGCGGCGCCTAGGACCCCCCGGTGTGGGGGGAGGAATGAAGGGTAGTGCAATTCTCAGCTTGAAAAGGGACGGCGGTTCCCCCCTCGTTCGCTGTCCCCTATGGCTTTCATCGCCATTCATCAAGCAGCGCTCACCGCAAAACTTATAATTCATCCTACATCTGTATGAGTCTTGTATTCAAAACGAAGAAGGGTCTCCCGTATCCGGGGCGACAATTTTCGCCGACTACACATTTACCACGGCCGCTCTCTCCCAAACATAACCCTCTGCTCCATTCAAAATCAACACTGCAATTGGAAAAATTAAAGGCTTGCCGGCACCATCGTACATTGCCGTCACATCGTTCTCTGATAACGAATGTTCCACACCGATGATAGAGGTCTGCTCCATCTCCACTAGTGCTCTATAAATACAAGGTTGACGCTGTAACCACACTTCCAATTAATATGCTGTTTTCACCTAACATATAAATGGTTTTTGGATACTTTTCTACAACATCTGATCATTTATTCTATCATTAATGAAAATTTGACTCTATAATTCAAAACGGAATGGCAGATACCACAAATACCCTCTTATTATTATAGAGCCTTGATAACCATCATCGTCATCTGTTGCTGATTTGCACATCCAATCAGATCCTGATGTCAATGTATATCTATGAGAAAGGACTTTTTTAAACTCTTAATGAACCGTTAGTAGGGGCAAAATACACTCTACAGTAGTCGAGGATTGATCTAGTTTGTGACTGGTATTCCTGTTAGAGAATAGTTTCTCACAGTAGCATATTTTTCCAATGGTTTGTGACGATTCAGATGATATCCATGCTCTCACAAAATGCATATTCTTCTCAAAAAGGTTGGGTGACAACAACGTAAGATTGAAATAATAAAAGAATGAACTTCTCATTCATAATTGAGATTTGCGAACTGGCCGAACCATTTTCTGAAAAAATTACAACATGGGAAAAGGATTCAATTACTTCGGTCAAATATCATTAAGAGACATCGAGAAGAACAATATTGGAGAGAAAAAAGTTAGATATAAATTACAATATAGATTAGAACACAGTGGAAAATACTGTTTGAAACAGTCTTTCGATGTTTTCGAAATCCAAAGAGAATCAATACTTCACAATATCAGCTGTTAGAAAGGTTACATCAGCTCAAGGTGTATAGAAGAGTATTCTATACACCTTGACATCAGCTAGGAAACTGCCTAACCTTCTGGCCACAGCTGTGATTGGAAAAGGATCTAGGAAAGAGAGTTACAGTGTACTGTTATGTTATCATTCCACATGATATGTATGTTATGCAAATGATACCGATAAGGGGACTACGCTAATGAGCGTTTTTTAATAGAATTTTCAGTAATACATTGAAAAAAGGATTTGACTTGGTTTATGAATTTGAAAATTTTTTGAACTATGACACACAATACTATTTTTGCAAAATGTGTGATAAGAAACAATTGAATATTTACCATAAAAATAATGGTTAAGGATGATGTAGGTTATGAATGGCCTTCACTATAGCCAAAAATATAAATTTCCAGAACCAATCAGTTCACTTACGGAAAACAAAATCCAAGATCGACTTAGTGGTGTTCTTTGTTTATAGAGCGCGAAAAACTTTGCACTCTCGGTCAATAGAATGAAAAGCGTGAGAATCGAATTCAAGGAATAATAATTTGATCTTTCAGGACCGAAAAATGGTTGGGGCGGTGATTGATGTTACACAGTCCTACAAAGTGAGCATTCATTGGGAGGCAGACTGTTTTTGTCAGATGTTATTTGATCTGTCGCGTAACACTCCCTTTCTAAGTAATAAATCGTTGCGCCAGCAGGGGTGGCGGGGAAAACTTCATTGAGGGGGCTTACAAAACTGCGATTTGTGTGCCGCTGATATTCGAGCGTGTGTTCAAAAGAAGAGTCAAAACGCTGGGTTTGTGTTGGTGAGCTTTATGTGCTTTCACTAGTGTTCTGTATCATTGGTATCCAGCCAGACCATTCCCTCCTCCCACCATTCCTCCTAATTTCTCTCTTTTCCCAGCACTCTTCTTTCCACTCTCTAGACCTTCCACTGATGTCAAAACACCCTCGTAGACTATTTGTCACCTTGTTCTCCGTTCAGTTGTTGTCAAATAAGCAGTGTCTCGACAGCGCTGGTAAATTTAGAACAGAAATGTGTGGAAAACTTGTTTTGGAGAGTGTTTTTCGAGAGGATTGTAACTGTTCAATTTTGGGAGAAACGTCGTCAGTATTTCATTAAATAAAAACAGCAGACTGTTCTATCCAAACATGTCAACAGAGACTACTAATACAGAGCAGCTAATATTTAATTAGATGCACTAACAGACGAGGCTTGTAAAACAAGCGTTTGTTGAATGTTGATGATGATTGTCTTGTTATAATTTGATTTTACTCTTTGGTCTACACCTAGACAACACCACTTACCTCACGAGAATATTAATCAGGGTAATAAGTCCTCTGAGTTAGTGCTAGTGAAGTGAGGCAAAATAATATACAAATGGATTGATAAAAACGTAAATAATAAAGTGCAATAATAAGTGCGAAGCTAAGGACTTCATTGATTTAAAACTAATCTTAGTCTCCTAAAAAAGGGCTGATTTAAAATTAATGGTCGGTCCGAGTGACTTATTCTGATGAAATTGATAAAATACTGATTTTTTGGAGCAACAATAGTTTATGTTTCTAGAATGTATCTAATACCAGTTTAATTCCTGGTTTATCAATCACTAAAATACTAGGGATTAAGTTCAACACTCTAGATTTCTCTCCAACACTACAATAGATCGGAATCCCTTGAGCCCAATGGTTCTGATAGAGATATAACTTGAAGGATTATCATTCCTTTCCAGACATACAGGAATTATGTTTTTTATAAAGGAATTGTGTTTCAGATTGTAGCACAATGACTGGGTGTGAAAACTTTTATTCGGTAGCTTAGCCGGTATTCGTTTAACTCAGCGGATTCCAAGTGGAAATAGAGAAACTAATTGAAAAATTATGATGTTCTCCAGTTATCCTCTGTGTCGAAATCAATGAGAGATATTGAAATTCCGACTACCAGTTGAAACAAACAGGCAGAGTGTAACAACTCTTATTCAGACTCAAAATGTTGATTCAATGATTTATGAATAGAGTCCACAGAGAACGCCAGCTACAAGCGCCATGATATATCGAGCGTCCAATATTGCAGGTCAAAAAGTGAATAAAGCTTTAATGGACAGTCATTTTTAAAGCTTTTTTTCAGCATTCAATTCTGACAGAAGTAATCAGTATTAATATACCACCTCACTGGTTTTAGCTGGGCTCACAAATGGTGCAGTGCAATCTAACCCTCATGCGAATAACAACACTGGTGAACTATTCCATGACCTTACGGATGTTCATATCTCCCGTGTTCCACGTCGACTGATAGAAAAAAATCACCTCTAAATTGAAACGATATCGTCGTATATTGTCATCAGATATACAGTTCCGCTTGTAGCTCCCTTTAATATAGCATGAATGTGCGGGCGTTCACTTCTGACAGAGCATATTTATTACAACGTTTATTTATAGGTTACTCTGTTTATTTTGCCAAAAATATCTCTTTGATTTCTTAGCCACTCACTAACTCACCTTCACGGATAGGATGACATTTATTTATTAAAATTCAAATAGAACTAGACCTACATGTGGATTCGAAAGAATAATAACATAATATTTTATTTGACAAATCTAGTTGAACTTTAACGAGATTTCTCTAAACCGAATTCTCAATCAATGAAAATTTTTGAAGTTCAGATAATATGGAAAGACATGAAAAGGATGTTCGATGAATGAGAAAACCTATGCTTTATCATACATTCTCAATAAAAATATTCATACATGATGCAATCATTGGAAAATATTATTCTTCAAGAATTTTTATAGTGATTATTCTCATCCATGATTATATCAAGTCAAAATTATGTGAATGAATGAATCTCTGATTTGAGCTACCTATAGAGCAATAAGAGTCTCACTTTCCAAGCAACAATTCAGCCAGGAGAAGCAGAACAAAGTAGAGCCGGCGGCCGAAATAATCTAAATATATCCAAACGAAATAAGAGTGAGGTTGCAGAAATGGAATCTTGCCTCTGGTAAAGCTGCTTGGGAATGTGAAAATATGAACTCAACTACCAAAGGTGGCCAAATTTATTTGCATAAGGGTCGTAATAAACATGAATTATTGTTGGCAAACAAAGCGCGGCTACATTCGTCCTATGCGAAACAGCGGTTGAATAATACTTTCATGACAAACCTCAACGCGACTTCAGCTTTAAAGCCTGGCACAAATATTCAAACCACTTTGAATGGCTTGATACAGAGTAATCGTTAAAGTTTCTGATCGATCAAGATTCCGGATCACTTTATTCCTAGCAGCTAGCTATTGATTGTGATGCACTAGTATAAAAGCAAATAATATTTTGTTTGAAACTAATACTATTCTCAGAAAAAAAATAAAATGAGATTGTTCATAGACCATTACAATAATTATGAGCATGATTTCTTTCTGAGTGTATTCTGAATTTGCTCACCAACGTGTTATTGTTTTTATTGTTTTATGAATCGATTGCTTCAATTCGAATGGATGAACGAAAATTTTGAATACTTAATTAATTATTTTTTTCTCTGTCTGGCTGGGTCTCACATAAATTCTCCTTGGCTCTTGGATGACCCTTGGACTTAGAACTGCAAGTATTCTTCAGTACACAAGATCTTTTTTCTTCGGCTCACTCTGTGGATACAGTGTTATTCTGATGTATTATTGTTGAACATTTTTCTGTTCATCATTGTATAATATATCTCAATTGAACTTTCAAGTCATCGCCTTTTTCTTGCACAGGTTCATTGTAATAAAATTTACACTTCCATCAGAAATGTTGTGGAACTTGTCCATAATTCAATAAAGTAAAATTTGTCGTTCTGACAATCTGACTACTTGTTTTTACGTACCTGAATCCATTGTTATAGTTTAAAGTATATTACTCAAAAATTAATTCCGGAAATAAGTTATTTCAACTTAGATTTTATTTAGTAAATCACATAGGGTTACTAATTGCTTTTATAATGCTTTTTCACTTCCTTCCTAGTTCTTTTGAGAAAAAGATTGCTTTTCCTCCCAATTATTGATTATCTTCGATTGACTCTTTACTTGAAAACTCTATGAATTTTTCCGTCATATTACACTTTTTTAGTGATCTAGATCTCCAACCCCATGTTTTGAATCGAATTAAATATATACAGGGTGTTTCAGAATGCGGGGCTTCAGCGCAGCAGAATAGCGGGGCTTCATTCCTTCATAATAATATATTATTCATCAAGTGGCACGTACACTAATAAATTATACATCAAATGAAAGAGTGATTCAAACAGTTTTCAAGTCTATTGTTACATGTGTCATACGATGCACTATTTAGTCTACAGTCAAGTTTTTCCAAAATTTAAATAATTTTTCTTTAGTGTACCGGAATTTTCCTTTGACCCAATAAACACGCACGTCGCATGCTAATCCGATGGAGGTAATGGAGCTTTGAACTCAATTACTCGACAAATTGATAACTTCTACAAAATGAAAGACCTATAATAAATCTACTTAATAAGATTTTTCGAATGAGAACTGAACAAACTTTATCGGTTGAGAAGCTAAAGAGAAGTTTTGGTAAAAAAATGAATGCCACAGTTTCTACTCTGCATATTATTCATCAGGTTTAACTTATAATTAATACATAAAATGAATGAGTAACTCAATAAGATTCAAGTATAAGTGCCGCATTCGTGCGTATAAGTGCACACGGCGCACTATCAAGTCTACATTCAAATTTTTCCGAAATTGGTATTCAGTAAATTTGATGGAACAACTTCTTTGATCCTTTTTCATTCGTAGTTTTTTAAAGCAGGGTTCACATACACACAATTTGAAAAAATTCATCAACTTTTGGAAAAAATTGACTGTAGACCGAATAGCGCAACATATGGCATATGTAACACTAGAATTTAAAAAAACTGTTTGAATTACTCTTTCATTTGATATGAAATTTATTAGTGTAAGTGCAACTTGATGAATAAATATGAAGCAATGATACCTCGCTATTCATTTTGAAACACTCTGTATATATCACAGTGACTGGTTGAATATTTCTTGTCCACTCAGACAGTGAATGATTGAATTATTACGATAGCATTTCTTCAAAAAATATTATTTCGAAATGGTAACTCATTATTGGCATTGAATAATCATATTGTACCTTCTGTTGATGGGAATATATGGGAAACTAATTCCATATGCATCCAATTTCAAAGACAAACATCCATTCATCATGATCATCGAATTAATAATTCAGATAATTTATCCGAATTATAAAGAATCAATGTGATTTTCACTTTGTGGCTGTCAATTCAACCTGTTTCAGTACGGTCTGATTTTGACGGTTGGCGTAACGTCGTTGCCTTGGCTCCAAGTCATGGAATAAACAACAGAGAACCATTGTAAATCATTTATCCCATGATTACTATGTTCGAAACAATTCAAGCAGTCAGTCAACCATCCACAATAGATTATTTTGTTTTGTCTATTGAGCATGAGTTTCAAGGGGAACGGGAACGATCGATTGCAATAAACTTGGAAATCAGCTTTGTTAGCATGAGAAGGGTACGGAATAATTTTCTGGCAAGATGGTAGAATTACTCCAGCTCAATGAATATTGGTTCAAAAGTTTCAAATGTGGCTCAAATTGTAGGAAAATTTCTGATCAACAATTTGAGACCAAATTTCAATTTTTTGAGCTAATATTCACCGAGCTGGAGTCATTTTCCCATTCTGCCAGAATGTCTTCTTTGCTTGGACAGACTATAATAATTGGTATTAACGTGTCTTCCCACCTCACCAACCCTGTCAATCAAGCAATTTTCTAGAACAAGCAGTACATAAAATATTCACATGTGCAATCAATTTGTAGATTGAACTCGTGCATAACGTAGACCTTATCGATAATTTTTATCTACGGTGCTTGTTCACTTGAATCTGCAGATAAAATTCAGGTTACAACTTTACGATTTACGACTATACTAAAACGTGAATTACGCCGCCTGACTTGGGTCAGAAGGGAGCATAGCAGTTCTCACACGCTATACATCCAATATATATCTATCTATCTAGAAAATCTAACCATCTATCCACGTATATGATTTATTCCATTATTTATATCTTCGTAGATAATGATAATATTCTGGAGTGGTACTCTCTTCCATATGAAAGAAAAATTGTATCAAGGAAAAATGAGGTAACGTAGCATGAGATTACAAAAATATCTCATAAATATCTGAATAAAGTTATTAAATTTCTCAACAGCTCCCTGTGTTTGAAAAGGATAATAATGATATGAGTTTTATGATCAAGATATTTGAATTATTGAAAGTGTTTGTTGCTTAGAGAAGGATAACTATGCTCAGGTGAGTTCCATAAGCATTGAATGAATGATGTGCATATGAATCAATTCGATTATTGTAGAAACTATTATTTTCATGATACAGACTCCTAACCATAATATAGTCTATGCTGTGTATTTAAAGTGCAAGAGAGATTGTAAAACAAATATGTTATCTGTCTATCTCAACCATTTCAATCTGTGGTAAAATGGAATTTCTTGGATGTTGTGAAAATTATGATTCATACTTCAATTTGAAGCTTCACTTTCTTTACATATGAATCTGAATTAAGCTATGATGAATATTAGTAGAGTGAGATCTAGTTACGTTTGGCGAATTTTATTATCTGCTGACGAGATAGTTGCTAAAATTTCGTTCAATCATAGCTGATTGAGAAATCCTACTAATCTCAATATTGAGTTTTTTTGCAATAAAACTTCAGACGATAGTGTCTACTTATATCAAGACTGTATAGCCTAATCATAATGTAGCCATTGGTGTAAAACGCTTCATAACAGAATTCTGTGATAGAAAATTTCCCCTCCAGCCACCAAAGAGATGCCAAACTTTCAAATTTTGTTGGGATTTAACAGTAGTAATTCTTCGAAGTCTATTCGTCAAATGTTTTGCAAGAGGAACGACATTGAAAATCAGTTCTCTGAAATTGAAAATTGTCTCTTCACTTCTATAGTATCTTCCTATGTCTCTTCACTTTCACTAGTATTACTATGAATTATTCAATTCGAAAGAATTATTGTTATTATTTTGAAAGGGGAATCAATTAATCAATTTAAATTTAATATAATATAATGTTTAGCCTAATGTGTCTTTTGTCTTTCAATAGAAATTTAACTCTTTTTTTAGTTTTTTGTATACTGCCGGCTGGTATACAGATATTTCTTAACAATAATATGATTATTGTAGCAAGTCAAATGTGGAAAGAGAAAAGAGCACGTATAGTGCCAAAGCCAGAGTTCAATCGAGTGATAGTATTGTAGGCCTAATCTGAAATGCAGGCCAAGAACGAAAATTTGCTTAATTAATTTTTCTATGGTGATCCAAGAATTGAAGAAGACTCACTTACCTAATACAAACACTTTTTTTGGAAGAATATGATAAAATAATTCATTGACATAGCCTCCTAACTCAGATTATGTTATCAAGGGGGGACCTCAACATTTATGAACAACATCTGCATCTACAGGAATAATTGCTCATAATTGTCTGCTCTTCAGTTGACATCTTCACTCTAACCGGCGATTATTATTGTCACTAGCCAAAATAGTTTTCTATCCAATTATAGAATCGTGGTAGTGGTGGATTTCCAATGTTAATTCAATTTATCGATGTGCTGGTTATTTATAAATGGATGTTTTTGAAACAGACTTGAATGCAGAAGATCAAACTTAAAAATATTGTTGTGGATATACTGATCACAAAAATTGCAATGAACTTGTATAAGTGTTCATTGATATTTCTCAGGTTGTGATATTCTCCATGTAAAAATATTTTTATAGGCTCTTTCAAATTCCAGGATTCAGCTTGGTCTCAGTAGTCTATGGTATATAGAGTTTCCAATTTTCTTATAGTTTATCATTTATAGTAGTTATCTCAATTATCTTATAGTGGATTATCATTTTTTATAGAATACAGTCATAATAATATTGATAATTAAACAGGAATTCTTCTTTTTAAACTCCAAGATGGGTTCTTTATCATGTTTTATTAGTGAGTGGTACTTTACACTTTACTTACTAACTGCGTGTCTTTCCAACTTTCGATTAAGTGAATGGACTTCTCTTCATCTCTAGCTCATTCCTATTTAGGAATGCTCTTCATTCCAAATTACATTTGGACAATGAATAATGAACTGGCTCTTATTTTATTGGATTTCATTTGATATTTGTCTCCAATCCGTGATAACAAAGTTTGTTATTATCCAGGTTTAACCTCCTCCTAGATTGCAATGAAATCAGTAATGATGTTCGCACATCAAGCAGCTTTGATCGCTCGATTAAATTAAACACTGCATATTCATTATTAACCATCGACTTTGTCGATTAAACTTATTAGAGAAGCTAGCTGATTATTCAACTGCATCCAGTTCTGGCACTTGATTGGAATATTGCTCGCTTGATGATCGAGATTAATCCTTTGTGGGGAAACTTCAAATTGATAACCTAATTGGTCGTAGAGTTGTTACACAGCAAGCTTCAATTCCAGGAACGCATATGCGTGACTAAGCTTGGCTTATCTCCTAGTCATGATAAACAGGGACTGCTAAAAATGCGGTGATTAAAGCTACGAGGTAAAACCTATAATTGTAGATTTATAGTTCACCTCTAGCGTGAGATTAAACCCATGCACGTGAATGGAAATCGCTTGATAATCTGTACTGGTAGGCCAACGCTCATAAATATGCATCTTCAGCTATCCACTCATTGATAAGGTGAGTGAGCTTCCATTATTAAGTTATACCCCTTGATTGTTTTTAGTGTTAACTTCCTGGGTCCTTCAAGGAATATTTTGGCGTAGAACGATACTGAGAAGGGGTGAGATATTCTAGACTTTGGAAAATTCAAGTGATAAGAAGCCTATAGTTACTGTGAAGTGGTAATGTTCATATTATGAAGTATAATATTCAAAATTATGATATTCAAGAGTAGGATCTTGGAGAAGATTATTGTTACGGTAAATTGTTGAACCGCTTGATTATCGATTGTAATCATCTATCACATCAAATTCCACTGATGTATATGTGTTTCTAATAACGACTATTTTGTTCTATTTAGTCTACCAAACTCAAGATCGTGGAAATGTATTAGTAGCCTACTCATGATCAGCACAACACCATCAACAGAATTCAATAAATCCCGTGATTGAAGCATCATTGAGTGCTGTAGATCACTTCAGTAATGTCATTTTAACCACTACTACTAATACTGCAATGTTTTGATAATTACGTAAGATGATTTTCAAAATACAGTGGAAAAATGAGTTATCGAGATAAGAAACTATAAGAATGAGGCAAAAATATACGATATATAAATAGCCATACGATAAATAGATGGATAAATAGAATGAGACAAAAATATAGATAAAAGCAAGGTAAGATCAGGCTGTTAAAGATCAAGCTCTCAATAAATCCTTCTTCGAGTGGAATATGTTTATAAAATTAAGTTTGAAAGCTGGATAGACTCATAATCGCTTTCTCACTACTATAAGTGACCAGCTATTGTATGGAAGCGTTATCTTATTACCTAACATTCAGGTGAGAGCTTTTATTGCCTTTCATCGTTCATTAGGCTGGTTCATAGCTGTTGAAAGTGTTGAAGCTGAGCATTAAGCAGATACATATACAGACGCAAAGCAGTATACGCAAAGCAGACGCAACGCTGAATATCTCTGAAGTGAGAAGCTTTTTAACAGGCTGTTTACGTTTGCTCATCATTAACGGTTTAGTGTAGCGTTAACGATGTTTGAGTCTTGTCTGAATACAAAACTGGCCTTCCACACCGTGAATGTTTGGGGACTGCGTAGTAATTAAAATGTATTTTGACTTTCGGCCACGGAAACTGTTTGCAGGTACTCGAGAATTTATTGGTTGCCAACAGTTCACTGACAAATCCATTACGCTCTCGAAAACAAAACCGGAGACATGAGCTCTAAAACAGTTGTAAAATCATCGTCATCACTCGTAAAGGTATTAAAGATGAATATAGATGTAGAAAAATAATGTTGACATGAGTTTTCCCAAGCCAATTGCATGTTAGACACTTGGAAAATGCTAGTGTTTGAGAAACGATTGGTGACAAAAAATGCTATTATACTGTATAAGAACTATACAAAACAAAGAGGGTCTCAATGAAGGAGATATTTTTCCGCAAGAAATCTATACATTGTAATTGATTAGGCTCTATCCCTAAAATAGAGTTTTATGAGCTCTTATAGTATCTAATCATATATTGTGAATATATTGTTCATCTTTTATAGTACGGTAGTTTTTATTGGTATGTCAATAGATCTCATACACTTCTCTTAGGCTACAGTAGGTGAGAAAAGTGGAACCCTACTGAAATAATATTCTTAGTGAGCTTCGTTAGACTTGGAAATTTCTGGCTCGTTAATTAGAGATTTTAAATTTTCTTTATCGCGTCAATGTCGTCAATGATATATTATTGACAGATGGATGACATATTCTCATACTTGGGTTGCGATCTCCCTCGCATGTTGAAGGATGCAAGTTGTTCTTATAAATTGCAAGAATGGTTCAGTTGACATAATCAATTTGAAAATACAGTTATGTAAACAGTTTTTTGTTTGTCAATGGCGCAACAGCCCTATGAAGGGCCTAGGCCTACCATCTGGTTGCCAGTTTCATATTCACCAAACTATACAGAACATCCAAGCAAAGAAGACACTCCGGCATGATGGGAAAACGACTCCAGCCCGGCCAATACCGGCCCAAAAGCCATAAATTCTCAAAAGAGCTCACAGCCCCCGAACCAACACCGACCGAGCCGAAGCCACCCCCCACCTCCCCAGAATGCCCTCCCAGCCCGGACAGAAAATCATCAACCAGGATAGAGGTAACGTGTGGTTAGCACGTCGATCCTCTCAACCATAAGCCAGTCTTCACAGCCAGGTGGAGATGCAGAACACCTCTGAATAACATGCAGTTTATCAGTTAGAGTGTAATGCAACAATTACTATTCCTCCAGAAACGGGAAACGACTGACTGTCTTTACTAACGACAGCCAATCTCCCAAAGGAGGAGTAGACAGTAGGTATATGAATATGGATCAAATTGTGTGTAGAACAGAGATCAGAGAATATAACTTAATTTTCTCCTGAACTACTTTGTCTGGATGTCTCGATTAAGTATTGTATATTGTAGACGTATCCTGTTCTCCTTTTTTTCAATAAGCATTGAGTTCACACATCCAAATGCACATCAATTCACACACCTATATTCCAATGAAATTGATACTTCTATCAAAGAGTTGTCATGTTACAATATAATTCAACAATATCTGAGACTATGCATTCCAATAAAGTGAAGTACCATTGTCTGTTTACCATGATGGCACAAATGACATACGTTTTACGAAAATTACATCACCATGTTTGCTCCTGTGACGTGTGATAGGTACTAGAACGAGAATGAATGACAGGTGCTATGAGAGAGATTATTCTACTCTACTATTTCCCTGAATTTAATCAGTCAGGATATAACCATCCATTCCGGCTCGGCAAGAATATACAGGCATGTCAATGCTTCGTTTGTACAAGACAAGGACATTCAGTGTGAACATTGTACAGTGAAAGATTTATTGTAATCGATTCGTTACTCACCTGATAGACATGCAAGTAGCGACAGAATGAAAAGGGTTGACAGGATATATATCCTCTGCAGCGAGCTTATAGATGTCGAAAAAGACGTCTGCATTGTAATGAATTCAAAGTCGTAGCACAGCGCAACTGCAGCGCATCGGAATCGGAATTGTCTCTACAACTGAAATATCGCACTAGATGAATGCTTACGGAAGTCAATAATCGGGCCGATCCTATCCGATCACTTTTTTATCAACAGAAACGAATATCACTGAACGTTTGTCCCGAGCCGTTAATCCGTGAACAGAGATGGTCGATTGCAATTCACACCATCGTTGAGTGTAAGCGCCGAGCGCAATCAACACTGTGAATGCTCCTATCGACTACTGTTCCATGGACGAATATCTGCAAAACAAAAAATACCATCATCAATACAAAATTGCATTGCAATCATAGCGATGTGTTGGCTTTTTGTGTTGAATTTGCACGAATGAACGCCAACTTTTTATTCTATTACTCTGTTAAACAACTAGAAAAACATGGGGTTGAAATAATTGCGTGCCAAGGTGAAACAATGATCTATTTTTCCATTAATTATTTCTTATAAATGATTCGAATCAAATTTTCCCTTGTGGCTTTCAATGAAGAGTATTATAAAGTACTATAATCTAATATTTATTGATAATCTTATATAATCATATTCCTATAATATTTATTGGTATAAGTAGAGTATAGTGGATACCATACATACATAATCTATATTATAGTAGATAATATAATGCATGAATATGTGTAACAGGATAATATCATTGTTGAGAGAAGAATGATGAATGAAATAATGAAAATCATTAGATCGGTTTCTCGGAATATAATATAATTATTGACAATCATTTTGAACTAAAATTGAATATTGATGGAGAATGGCTTGATTGTTGAGGGAGTACTTCACTTTCGTTGAGGAAAAAATACAGATGGATTCATCATATAAATTATTTCTTCACTTTTGAATTGGGAATCAGCAGACACAAGCAAAACTGAAGTAGAGCTCACACCAACAAAAATTTTAGAATGTTATGCATTTTCAATAGAAAAGAGCATCATTCACCATCCGCCAATTAATTTATTGGGGGTTCTTTTGAAGTTTGACAGAAATAAACAGTTTTCATTCGACTTTCAATTCAAGTATACTCGTCGATCAGTACCGCTCGTGAATGAAGGGTGAGGAAAATAGTTATTAGACTAACGACTATCTATTATATTATTCCAAGCATGGAAGTAAGCGAGTTTTTTATATCACTCTGACCACTTTATATGAACTATTTGTTACTTCAATAACCTTTCTGACGGTCATATAACCTGCATGGTATTTACCGCCGTTCATATTCTCCTTACATAAAATTATTTTCTATGAATAACAGTAGACCTACTCTTATGATATTATTCTTATTTTAGCATTGAATGTTTTAGCCCATAACAGTCATTTTCAAATGCTCATTTTGAAATGAGCATTATTATCTTTATTTTGGCTCTAATGTTAAAGGAGTCATTTTCAAATGCTCATTTTGAGAATGACTCCTGTAACATGTAATGTCAAAATAAAAATAAAATCAGTACACATTAAGTTCCAATAAAGGGAATTCACTTACATAACATAAAAAAAAATTTGAACAATATTTTGTAAAATTTGAACAATTTTTTGTAAAATTTGATTTTTTTCTTTGTTTTTTGAGTAGTGTAGAAATTTTTTTGTCCTATATTTTGAATAGCGGTAGGCCTAATGGAAAAGACAAATGTGAAGGGTATTTGTCAAGATAACATTATTAGAAACGATTCTACTGTTGTGAATATCTGAAGAAAGTGTAAGTAGTCAGTCAATCAGAACCTCTTCCGATAGGGGAGCATGAAATTGGAATGTTAATTGTGGGGAAATTGGAAGGAAGCTACCCGCAAGTGAGGGTTGCCTGAGTAAAGACCGATAATAGGGTTTATAAACGTTATGGGCGAAACAAAGAGCAGTAGTATTGAAGCTAACTGACAAGGTTATTCACGGATGTAAAGCTACGTGGAGCTATTCTAGAAGGATGCTCCCTTCTGGTTCCACGATGAAAAACTATTCTAATCAATAACTGTACTCTGAATATGAGGAATTATGATTATAATTCTCAATTCAATCATGCGAAAAATATGATAATCTTCTCTGGAGAATATGAAATCTGTCTACTTTTTAAAAAGACAGAATTCTCGATCTGGTTCTATCTGAAACAAAACACTTGTTTTTAGTGCATTTCATTTGAAAAAATGCACTATTGGTCTTGACCGGATAATCGCAAATATATGATGCGATATATTTTTTACACGTTTCCAAGCCCCCAGAACACGAATCTGATGTCCGTTCAAATTCATATATCTCTATATATATATATATATATATATATATATATATTTATATATGTACAGATTCTTGTTAACACGATAACTCCCGAAGGGCTTGTCGGAGAGCGACCAAATTTTGCACAAAAATCATTAGTGTTAATATCTCGGTCAAGATCGTTAACCAGCCAAATTGATCCAAGGGAAGGGGGTGAAATTAGGGGATGAAAATTTTGAAAAATCACTACAAATCGACCAATGACTTGATCATGATGTTTTGAAAATTGGTGTGTATAATACCCTTATTATGCCCTACAATTTTAGGCATCAACGAAAAAAATTCAATCGAAAATGGCGGAGAAAATAGCAAATAATATGCCGAAAATTGTGTTTTTCATGGGTTTTTCGAAAACGGCACCTTTGAATTCATACCCTGAATAGCTCATTATAAGTCATATGATTTGAGCCATCTTAAAATTGCATTTGAAATGCACTCTTTCCGACCGCCAGCTGCCGGAACGAATTTTTTTTCTATTGAGAACATATAGAAGATTATAGAGAAAAGCTATGAGAGAGTGTAGAAGTTCTGAATCATATCAAAGAAGTTCCCGTCCACTTTTTCTGGAAGAATATGTTCTTTTATTTATTTGATAAATTCATCTGAATCATTAAAATATTGATCTCATTCTTGTTTTTTTCAACTTTATTTCAATTTCAATTTATTCATTCACACACACATAAGATAAATCAATATGAAATAAAAATTTATTACATCAATGAAAAAAACATTACAATATGAAATTATTTGATAAGACAATGTTGTAATAAATACAAATATATTCCTGAGTTATGGGGAGTTTCCTCAAAACATCAATAACTAGTCTAAAGCTTGTAATAACAGATTAGCTACTGCTTGTTTTACTTTAGCCTACCAGTTTGTTTTTCGATCAGTTAGTTGTAATAACACCAAAACCTAGATATAAGTCCTAGAAGGAGAGAAAACTTATTCTGCCTCTCAGAAATTGTGACGGTGAGAACTACGTCAGTCTTCAAGACACTAATGATGACTAACGGTTTTTAAACAACGTGGCACGTTGAATTCCCAGTTTCAATTTTACGACAAGCTTACTGGATACCTAGCCACTGACGTGTCTTGCAGCTTCTGTTATTTACGTTGCATATCAAGCTGTACTCGTAAATCAGTCTGTTTGATCTCTCCACTCAAACAACGCGAATTCTGAGAACATGGTGATTGCTTCAAACTTAGCACACACTGTCAATGTTAGGTCTCTACACCTCCAGTGTAGAAAATGTCCTACATTGATTCAAAGGAAATTATATTTGATAGCTTTGTAGCTTTGCAAGCTCTGTAGCTTTGCTAGCTTTGTAGCTTTGCTAGCTCTGTAGCTTTGATAGTTATGTAGCTTTGATATATTTGATAGCTCTGTAGCTTTGATAGCTTTAATAGATTCTGTGAAAACCTACTTGAGCTTGGAACTATACAATTAAGAGAATATAATTTTGATGAGAAAGAACATTCTCGAAATTTCCTGATAAAACGAACAAATCTGGCAGGTAATGAAAGCTTATTACAATCATTCTATACTTTCATGATTTGAATAAATTCTAGGCTGTAGTCAAGAGCTCATTAAGCACTTTCGGAATCACCGTTTGACCAACGATATTTCCGTATTAGAAGGTTGGGTAATTTTAAAATCAAGTTTTATCACAATGGATAATTTCAGACTTTTAAGTTATTTTTCAAGGAGTGTATACCTCATTTTAACTATTTAGGTACTGGTATAGAGACTGTATATCACAGTGTGGCCATTGGTGTGAGGAGGCGTTTTATAACATCCAGCTGAAATCAAATTCTTCCTCGCCAAACGTCATAATATAATTATTATTTCCCAGCTTTTTAGATGCTGATTATGGGCTCCTTACTCAATTCATTTTCCTTAACCTTTACTCAATTCTTCTTATACACGATTAATTTTGATGGGAATATAATTTCTAATAGGCTTACTGTTTCAGATACATTTTTTTGTTATCTTCTTCTGGTATTTCTAAAAAATTCCAATTATAAACAGTTTAAAACTCGGAGGAAAGAGTATAGTAATTCACATAACATTTTCGTGTACTAGCATTCCATGGTTAACCTGAAAGTCTGCTATTGAAAAATCATATTAGGTTACATCTTACCCGAGAAAAATACATGGTTCCGATTATGGAAGAAGCAAGAGAGTATGCAAAACATAAATTTTATTAAACACCTCTCAAACACCTTTTAGAATGATTATTTGGATCAACAAAGTATTTTTCAAATGTATAATCAATTAATGGGAGGGAGCACACTGAAATCTGGAAAAATTCTTCCGTCATGTGGAAAAGAAACAATAGTTGTGTACCAAAATTTTGTATTATTGAATGGAATTTATTCCATTCAGTAAAGTAAGTAACTTCCAATTGCCATAAAGATAATAAATTTATTCTTGTTAACTGGCAACTTAGCCAGCATTTCTATAATCAGTATAATTCAATCAACATCTTATTAAATTCCTTGTTTCTCACGATCCCACTTAAAATTATCAATTCTCACGACAGATTTAGACGCCAGAAGTATGCTGATTTAGTATAAAGTCTGTACAAGTGTACAATAGTCCAGACGATACAAGAGGGAAATAGCTTCTCTTTCCTAGTTTCTTTCTCCCTTGAATGTATCACTTTCCTTGTTCACTGAGCAGAAAGAGAGTGGGCGACGAGAAATTTGTAGACGATGGGGTAAATATTTGTAGTTATGCTGGTGAACCTGATTAGTCTGGGAGCCTCTAAAGAGTTGAGAGAATTTTGATTCGATCTCCAACCGTCATAAAGTTAACAATAACTTTAATTTTCACTTCGTTCCAGTATTTTTTCTAGTGGGGGAGATTTTTATCCTTTCCAGGATAAGTTCTTTTAAATCAATTTGATTGATTAACATGATTAAGAATCGGATACCTTTATTTGAAGTAACTTAGATGTAATTGGGAAAGTCCCCCTTGGAAACTTATTATGTTTTATAACTGGATTGATAGATTATTAATTATGACGGTTGGGTGTCTCTGTATTTGCAGCTGCTCTATTAAACCTTCGAAGCCCTTCGAATTGGGTTCAGGGAATAGGAAAATATTATTCGATTTTAATGAATAAGATTGTATAAGTTGATTGTTTTAAAATTGTTTCTTTTCACAGAAAATGGTGAATTGTATTAATTTTAAGATCTACCTAGATCATCAAGAGAATACAATCTCTTTAGATATTGTTGATTATTATGTTTCTACTTCTGTTGTAAATTTGTCATTAGGTTTCTGAATTGGGCTGAGAATTTTCCATTGTAGAAGGGCCGACGACTTCTCCCATCTATGGGTGGAATCGTACGACATCGAACGCTGATGTGGAAAGAATAAGTCAAACTCCTTTTGGATCTGTCGCCGCGACGCCTTGATTATTCCTGGAGGAATGATCATCCTCATTCTTCATCCATCTCCGCCAGGAACTCCGGACATCGTGACGACACCCTCAAGATGAGTACTTTGTCTTATGTATTCCTTAAAGAATTGGTATCTTGAAGGCATGGACAACGTTAACTGATTAATTTCGTTTCTTAAAGACATAAATTGGAGAAAGTTGAAAACGATGATTTATTGTATGTAATATTTATTTAGATTTAAATATAAAGCTTATTTAAAGTAAATTTGAATATAGAGGTAATCAATCGTCAAAAATGTTTATTATTTCGATTTTCTCACCACAAAGTAGAATTAGAGAATTCACTAATCAACCTCACCACCACCGGGGAATTGCACGATTTCCAAACTTAGTTGTCTGAGAATCCAGGTTCTCGAAAAGACACTTTAATTGCAGCAAATTTCTTTGGAAGTATTATGATAAAATTTGATGGAAATCCAACCCCTATTATGTTTTCATCATCGTTCAGCAAGATAAGAATCTTGTTATTTGAAACTCTTCTGATTGTTTGATTGATTATCATGCTTATTATCTATCAGTCCATGTTTAACATTTGATTAATAATAGTGTTAGAACACTTCCGCTGCACGAAAATAGCATCATAATTGACCTGAATTCAAAATACTGATAGGTCTCTGTCTCTCATTTGAAATCCATAGTCCGTGAAGTTCCAAAAGGCTTGTTGGAGAATCCAGACCCCCAAAATATGTTCTATTTGTGTTAATTCTGCAATTCAAATTGTATCCATAATTACTAGCAAGACATATCGAAAAGTATCTATGCCATCAAAGAGAGGATAGGGAAAGGGAGAAACTTCTTTGTATCCACTATTTTCAACAGATCCATGAATATTAGTCTATTGTAGAAGAGGATGAATACCTCATAAATTTTATAACTCGAATAAATAAAAAAGCATGACTATTTTACTGAGCAATCAACTCCTTTTAAAAATTTCATTACTCACATTTAATCAGCTGTCCAGGAAACTGCACTGGAAAATATCCTTCCCAGAACTTAACGGCAATGTACCAGTATTCTGCTAAAGGGTACGGTATCATCAAAGCACATTTACGCTCACAAAACAATTAGCAGACAAAGTTGCGGAGGATTTAGTGGAGTTGTAACACTTTGCAAGAAACTAGTTACGAAGGACTAGTTGCAGAACTAGTGTCGAAGTTGGTGGAAGGACCGGAGACCGGGCCGGACGGTTGGGCCCAGCGCACGGAAACACTGCATGCTGGACGCTTGACAGTTAGCTCAACTAAAGTGAGAGGAGCAAAGGATAACAGACGCCTTCACTGGGGTCAGATGCGACCGCGACGCTGGCTTCACTCAGACTGGGCGCCGAGACGCTTTAGGCGTCACATCGATTCTGCGCGGGCCAGCGTCCCTACACCCCTCGCAACGTAACGCAAACGCCCCAACCCGCCGACGCTCTCCAAACCCAGTATGCAAAAACGGCTCTCTCCAAAACACAATCTCTCAATAACTCCTGATTGCAAAAATATAACGCAATGCTTACACGAAAATCGGTTCAAGATTTGTCTGTTCTAGGTGAAACGGTTCCAAATATCATGATTATAATTTCAAGAAAAGATATCAGTTTTAAAAAGGTTGATGGTCTAGTTGAAAAAAAAATCTTAGGCTTTTAGGTTCAACCACTTACTTTGTGAGGATTTCCGGTTGCAAATGGGAATGTATAACGTATCCTGATGTCCACTTTCCTTGTTTTTTTTTTTCTCTTGATGAACTAAAACATGGTTTATCAACATTTAAGTACAAAGTATAATCATAATAAACTCACATTATACACTTTGTATACTATATATCACATTTTGTATATCATACATCGCATTGTAATTGATTATATCAACGGCAGTATTAATGGTTGTAAGAAAAATTCTTCCGAAAATATTGTGTCATCACTTTTCTCTGTGAAATAGAAACAAGAAAAATTTCGCTTTGAAACTTACGCCAAGGTAATTAGAATAGAAAGGTATGAGTCATCAACATCGTAACCGGGAGGAAACCGTGAATTCTGACGTCATTGGCACCACAGCTGTTTAGCGAACCTAGAAATTAGGAACTTCGTCTGCTCCTTGTGCGTTCCAATCAAAGTAATTAGATTAAAATCATTTCTGACGTCACGGAAAATATGCACTCTGATTTGAACAGGCTATTATGTTGTCACTGCATCATTTTTTTGCGAACATGTGGGTTTTTTGTTATTAGTACAGAATCTGTTCAAAAAAGAGGCAAAAATTTATGTTTCAAAACATTATGGGAAAAGAGGTTACGAGAATAGGTTTGGTAATAGATGGATTGCATGTGTGAATAATATAAATATGGGCCATATAGCTATTGCCAAAAAGTTTTTCAAATACGCATAGAAAAATCATTTGAAAACTGAACTTTGAAACTTAGAGCTGTTTAAAATAATTGAAAAATGAATAAAAATCAAACACAATCAATTTACAACATCAGCAATTGGAACCAAGTTGAAGCACACAAGGAGCAAACGAAGTTTCTAACTTCTAGGTTCGCTAAACAGCTGTGGTGCCAATGACGTCAAAACTCACGGTTTCCTCCCGGCTACGATGTTGATGACTCATACCTTTCTATTCTAATTACCTTCTATTCTAATTACCTTGGGCTTCGTAAAACCGGCAAAACGTACTTAATGAGGTTGAAAAGTGCGCAATTCATTTTTCAAATGAAGATTCTAATAAATATTCCCAAACACATTTTCTCTCCATTTTTCATTCATCATCTTATAGTCAACTTTTTCTTGAACAATATTGCGGTTTGCGGAGTTATTGATTTTCATAGAGTTTCAACAGATCCTCATCAGTTGTGACAGATCATTTTATGGCTTATGTTAACATATCACAACACACCATGTTTCAGTTGATTATTCCATGTCCAGTCACGCCTTTCCATCACATGAAACTAGCAATCCAATACGAATTCCCTGCACGAAGTGAGCAACCGTATATCGTAGTGCAATTTTCAGATTGGCGTTTTTATAAATACCACAGCCGGAACAGAGCTACCGCATGATATAAATGCATTTCAATTCAGCGACTGGACAGGTCACGTCAACCCATGACATCCAACGCAGTGGTAAATTATTTCCATGTTCAGTATTTTGATACAATCTACGTCAAGGTGTAAATCATGAAGTGTCTCCCAAGAATATTTCCTATGTGTGGAGCAGTGTTTTTGCGATAATAATAAGAACTGTTGTTCAGCCTAGTTATTTTTAAAGTGGAATAAGCACTGTGGAATATAATTAATTGCATCTATTATAATAATACACATATTGACCTTGAATAATAATTAATTATTTTCATTGTATAATTTTTACTCTTAAGCTTTTTTCAATCAAAGTTTCATTCTAACAAAGATTCATTTATAGATATAGCGCACTTCATATAGTGTTCTTGTTGAGAGAAACGTTCTCAATACGAAGTCACATTTCAATGATTTGATAACAATAAAATTCAATGATGAAGAGCTGAAAAACAGGTATTATCATCCTGAGTAGCAATCTTCTTCCACGTACAGAATTATATTGTTGGGATATTTCCAACATCCAGGTATTCCTGCCGTACCTCTGCATCCAAGTATCAATGTTGAAAGCTGTTAAGAAGTTCAGGGTTCGAGATAAGTTGAATTCAACATAAATTATTAAGGGCGCATGATACGTCGACAAGGGAATTATGTAATTCAGCTGTTACTGGAATTGAAGGCGACGTTTTCCAGGAAATTATTCATGTTTACAAGGCAGTTGAAAAGCCCCTTGGCCTACAAGTTAGTCTTCTTCTGCATTATTGTCTACTTTGAAAACTTGTTCGGGAACTTTTTTCTGGCTTCATCCGACGCAGGATATTTTCCATGCCAACTCCCTCATTTATTCAAAAATTATTGTGCTTTACAACTGGTTCGCTACCATGTTGGTTCAGTTCATTCAGAATAGACTTCATTCAAACCTTATGAAAACTCAATTCAACCTGTACCTTAATATACTGTATTTATCCTGTTTTGATAAGTTCAGCAATCATTTGAACAAATTTACAACCGACATTCATCATTATTATTCCACTGGTCACATTGGCAATTGGTTATTAATGAGTTCAAATCACAATGATTCAAAATCATAAATTCTTTCAATTTGAATGAACAAAATTAAGTTTTATCAAGTAACAAATCAAAGGCTATGGAGAATTTAAGTTTGTAAATTATCAGAACTCACTTTTTTCAATGATTGATGACTCCTCAAATGTTTTGCTGGAACGTATTGCGTTAATCATTAATTGACGCCTATGGTTGGGTTACCTTGAAGTTTCAGTTATTATAGGAAGTATTGATAAGGGGCATAACCTGAATTCGAAAAAACGCCTTTTTTCATTTCGTGACTGTATTATTGTAATCAAATGATAAATTCTTTTAACTTCAAATAAAACTTTTCCAATATAGCTGAATTTTCTTAAAATATATAATCGTTTTCTTGACTCTATAAACCTGTATGAAGAAACTCTGGATGAAATAAAGAAGTAATTCATTCTAAAAAAATATGAGTGAGAAAATAATATTTAATATAGTTCGGAATGGGTTATTTTTGAAACTCCATTGTAACAGCGCACCTATCGAAACAATACTCTCTTTGAAGAATTGTGGAGGGCAGATGCTTAAAGGGTTCCTCACTTGATTTGTTATTCGTTTTTCCTTATTCACACTAAACTATTTGTGATGAAAACTATTGGATGAAGGTTATAGCTGGATATTCCAATACTGCTTAAGTTACATTGACCAATTACTAGGATTTAGCTCATCAATAAGTGATGATATTGAAGGGTCAATTCTCAGCGGGTCCCTACTGTACTGTACAATGTAAACACTTGGCCTGCCAGCAACCAGGCTGTTCACAAAGATACGTCACACAGAGCTGTGGGTGAGGAGTAGACGTGAATTTAACATCCTCACAAAGTATATAAACGTCCATTCAAGCAGAATTGTTTCAAGTGTTTCAAGCAGTGTTTATATTTAGCAGTGACTATATTTTATAAAATTGATCTATCGAGAGTGAATTGAGTGAACATGCTCGGTTTTCAAAAGAGTCAAGTTTTATTAGTATTTGCAAGCACACAATTAGTTTTTAATAATAATTGTATCTCATAATACATAAAACTCTTCAATACAATGCGATACAATAGAATGTAGTCCAATATAATACGCCTCAAGCGAGAAAACCTCATTTGTAACAGAGCTGTAACAAAAGAGATAGTAGAAGCAAGCAAAGTCATGATAATATTCCCCCAATGAACTTCTATTCTGAATTATTAATACTTAGGATGAGCATATTTTTTCAATCGCCAACCTAGAGAAATACGTTCGTTCATCCTGGAATTCGGTCAAATGAAGATTCTCGTTTGATATCTGAATAGGAAATTTGATTGAAAATAGAAATTAGTTATGCTAACTATTCGTTACTTTTTCCGATAGAAAGTAAAATAATAGAATAATATTATTGGTTTTTGATATTGGAAAAGTCAAAATTCTTCTACCATCTGGTTGAGTTTTGGACTCTCATAATAATTATCTCATTCGTCATATAATTTAACAATTTGAAGAGGTTCAGTTCAAATATGAAAGAAATAGAATGGAATAGCTTGGTGAAATGAAATAGTATATTTCGTACCTAGGGCCGAAAATGTTCGTTTACTGGCTCGAAATCGGTTTTCAAGTCCGAGGCCGTAGGCCGAGGACTAGAAAAGATTGAGAGACGGAATATTACATTTTCGACCCGTGGTGTCGAACTTTATTATTGGCACACAACATCAATGCGAAGAAAACAAAAAAAAAATAGTTAATCAGTTCCAAGAACAGCTAGACCAGTAACCTTATTATGCTATCTTCGCCTATGCTGAATTTGGAGTAGGTGCCATCTGCTTGCTATTGAAGCTTTGCGTCAATAGTTTATTGATTTACTGACTGAATATTACTTTATAACTATCAGTGTATTCGATTTTATTAGTCCAGAAACGTTTAAGCCCAAGATAACTTTTGTACGATCATCCTAAATTGTACAATATCAATTCAAAGTTGTTGATTTTCGACAGATATTGGCTAACAGAGAAGCTTAGTCTAGTTGCATTATCACCCGCTAGATGGCGCTGGCTAACCTGCTAGACGAAGTAACACAGAGTCTGACAACAATAATATTGTTCAAACATGGATTTCACGTTCATCATTATTCAAAAATTAATCAATACAAACATTTTTTATCTTATCAAAGTTGAAGTATTAGTAGTATTAGTTATTGAAGCAGTTTTCCTTTATTATTCAACTACTGATTGATGTGAAAACTTTCAACGTTCAGTTCTCTTGAAAAGGGATCTCACCAATCAAAATAACAGATGAGAGACTACCTTTACATCGAAATACCAATAAGTCGACATCGACTCGCAAAACAGCTGACATTTGATGCAATCAAACCGGGATGCTACCTATTGATCGACCAACCCTTAAATCAGCTTTACAACGATCTTCAGTCAGCTTACATTCAAGGTTATTTTACCGCCCTAGGGCCGAAAAAGGCATTTTCCCGGCGAGTTGCTGGCGACCTCGCCTGAAAACGAGCGTTTTCGGCCTCCATATGATGCATGTAAAACAGATCATTTCATACCAGTGTGGCGAAAAAGGTTGTATGTTTACTGTATAGCTCACTTCAACGGTCATCAGATATAACAGTTTTAAAACATATTTGATTCTATATTTATTTCTATATATTAAACAGAACTTACATAATTAATAAAAATTTTATAACTTTTTACTGAGTAGAGTTTGTTTTCTTCAGTTTCTCTCTCTTTTTATCTATTTTCTTTATGCCTGATCCATTATTCCTGTGCCAATAGTGGTCCAAAGCAAAATAGTTCTACTATAATGCCTGTATGCTTGCTAGCTGTTCAATTACGATTTGAGTTTTAACCATCATCTAATTATGTAAGCCATAATAATAAGTGTGATCATAGCTCCGGGGCAAGTGTGATTGTCCGGGGACAATCTATCTACTGTTCTTATAAGTTGTTCACATTCTTAAAATTTGATTTCTCGCCGAATATGGTGGACATAATGCATCCTCTTCCTTCTAAAACTGATAGTAATAGAAGTTTGATTATAAAGTTTGTGAAGCGCACTGACACTCTAGCATTGTTAGAAATCGCCAAGAAAAATAAGGGTTTGAAAGGTAGTGATGTGGGACTTCAGTCAGAAAACTCCATATTTATTTGTGAAATCCGTCACTTACGAAAGAAAATAAACAATTGTTCAAGGACGTGAGAGTGTTGAGGAAAACACACGGTATCAAATATATTTGGATCCATAACGGCAAAATTTTAGTGAGAAGGAAGGATGGTGAACGTGTTCATCCAATCACTAGTAATGATGACTTGGAAAATTTGAAAAAGAAATTTGAAATTGATTTGATTGAGGACTCTTAAATGTACAGTACATATCTAGTAATCTCTGGCTTGTTGTTTTGAAATCGTCTTTTATTTTATTTCCGCTAAATAAAAAAATAAAAAAATCTAATCTCAATTTGTCAATGCGATAGTTGTTTTAAATTTAAAATCATACTTTATCTTAATATTTCTGGTTGTATTCGAAAAAGATAGAATTACTTATAAGAGGCAACGAAATAAATTAAAGCAAATTTATCTTCCTGTTTAGGGAATGTGGAAAAAAATTATTTCTTGTAGATAATAAAAAGGAAAATTTCTCACTAAAAATAAATGGATAAAATAAAAATGAAAAAATGAGAAGGTTTATTTCTATTGCTGATTATTACAGGAAAATGCTAAAAAAAAAAAAAAAAGAAATGGATAGAGTAAAAATGGAAAAAGTTCATTATTTTTTATTTGCTGATATTAATGATTTTGACTAAATTATTACTAAAATTAACTGTAACAACTACTGCATTGATTCCAAACGGTTGAGTACCTATCTACTGTTTTTTATATGTAATAATGTTTTATGTCTACTTTTTTATAATTAATGTAATAATGATTCATGCATGAGCTATTGTTTGTAAAGAAATCTTCAACTAACTACTGAATAGCCTTCTATTGTAAATGCTCATGTACCTCACTTCCTATCAAAATGCTAGGTGATGCTTTCTTTTCGATTATATTATATTATGTGAACTACTTCTTTCCAATTTATTTATAAAAAGTAGCTTGGTTTTTGTTATCACACGTTTGGATGTGCATGTAGTTCATCTATTTTTCTGATAATTCTTGAATAGCATTGTATATAATTTATACCAATACTTACTGGCCCATTGCATATGGTCTTTTAGGTCAAATATCTCAGTTTCCTTAGAGTTAAGACTATTCATTCGATTATTGCGGAGACTTGGAGATGAAATTCACGTTTTTTTTTCTCATTCTGGGAAGTCACTATACTCTTTTTGTTTGTTTGAATGTGCGTGTGAATGTTGTTAAATTCTTTTTCATCAAGATGGAATTCTTTGTATCTCATGTGTTCACTAAAATAATTTATAATTTGAAATTTTTATTACATGGAGGAGACTAATAATAGTGAAACTTGTTTACTGCTTAGAAGTATTGATGAGGTGAATGGTTCTCAGGTTTCAGGGGGTTCGAGCCTTACTGTTCTGCATCAAAATATTCAAGGAGTCAATAGTAATTTTGATTATTTTTTAACATACATAAGCTGTTGGAAAAATAAACCTGCCGTTATAGTGTTGTCGGAAGTATGGTTAAATACAAGCGAAGAGGCATCCCAATTTTATATTGATGGGTATAACCAGTTTTCAAATATATCTGTTTTCTCTAGAGCCACTGGTTTGATTGTATATTTTGCTAACGAGTTGACTGATTTTTCTTGTAGAATAAGAGATAGTTTACTGGAGGGTGCAGACATCATTACTCTGGAATGCGATTATTCAAACTTCAAGTTTAACATTGTGTGCCTATATCGATGGCATGGCTTCAATTTTGAGCGCTTCCTAGCCAGTTTTAGTTCCAACTTAGAAAATCTGCCGCAGGGTGACTCGATTATAATCGGCGATATTAATATCAACATACTTGATGATAATGATAACAAAGCTTACAGCTATCTAGAAGTTTTAAGCTCGTTAGGTTATGAGCAAATAATCAACATAAGTACTCGCGTCACTGACACATCCTCTACTTGTATTGATCACATATTTGTTAGATCACAAGACTATGCTCATTTTTTAATGGGTGCAGTTATTGAGACGTCGATAAGCGATCACAGAGCTGTTGCTCTTACTCTCAGTAAAAGTAATATCATTCGTAATGAGCAGAGCTGTCAGAGCGATGTTAGGTCTTTAATTGATTATTATGCCCTGAATGATTTACTGATTTCACATGATTGGTGTGAGGTTATAAGAAGTAATGATATTAACTTCAAATTTGATAAATTCATTGAAACCTTAAATGCCTTTATTGTAACTTCAACTTTTTCCGTTGATATCAGAACTTCCAAGCGAGTCTTTCGTAAAGTGAAACCTTGGATATCTGATGGGTTGTGTGCAGCAATTCATACTCGTGATAAACTAGCAAAAATAGCGAAAAGAAATCCAGAAAATCAAAGATTAAAAACTAATTTGAAAACATTTTCTAAAAAAATAAAGTCCTGGGTACAATTAGAGAAAAATAAATATTATTCTTCAATAAATGAGCTACCATCACGACAAAAATGGTCAATACTCAATAAGTTATGTGGCAATGCCAATAAGAAAAATAAATGTGACATGAAGATTGAAAATGGAGACACAGCAATCACTGATGAGGGTGCATTGGCTGATCTCTTCAACAACTTTTTTGTTAATGTTCCCAAAGAAGTGGCAGCAGGGATAAAAAATAATAAAATACCTTGGGAGGAGTATAGAGATATGTTTAGAGTTGAGCAGTGTCCAAGATCAATATTTTTCGAGCCTGTAACTTATAATGAACTTTTGCAATATATTTTTCATCTAAAGAATGGCAAAGCTCCTGGTAAAGACAGTATTACATCAAAAATTCTTAAAAATGTTGCTGTTGCTATTGTGCCAATTCTTACAGATATTTTCAATTTTAGTCTTTCAAGTGGACAATTTCCAAATGAATTGAAACTAGCTAAAGTAATACCCATTTTCAAAAATGGCTCTCATTCCATTCTGGGCAACTACAGACCTATCTCTTTAGTTTCAGTCTTTTCAAAATTATTAGAAAAAATTGTCAAAATCCGTTTGCTGAAATTTCTAAATCTGAATAATTTCTTTTATGAGCGCCAGTTTGGTTTTCGAGAGGGGGTACAGCACAGAAATGGCTCTTGAAAGCTTTATGGCTTCTTTATATAATGGTCTCAATTCCAAAACTACATCTTGTGTGGCTGGTCTTTTTATAGACATAAAGAAAGCTTTTGATACAGTGAATCACTCGGTTTTACTTGAGAAATTATACAGAGCGGGTATAAGAGGAGTGGCGCACAGTTGGTTTGTATCATATTTGAGTGATCGATCGCAGTACGTAGCTATAGGAAATGCTAAGAGTGGGATCATCAATGTTGAATATGGGGTGCCACAGGGCTCAGTTCTGGGTCCTGTGCTATTTCTGATCTTTATTAATGACCTTTTTCAAGGCAACTTCAATGGAACCCCTGTTTCATTTGCTGACGATACAGCTTTCTCATATTGTAGTCCGGATAGTGCAAACCTTTATACAAAGATGCAGGAAGATCTAAATAGATTGCTTTTGTGGTTTAATTTCAATGGCCTTGCTCTTAATGTTTCAAAAACAAAGTATCTGCTTTTCTCTTTATCCAACCCCTGGCAATTACAATCAGAATTGAAATTTCATAATAATGCATGTGAGCAAACAAACTGTGATTGCAACACTGTAATACAGTCTGACTCGATAAAGTATCTTGGTGTAGTGCTGGATGAGAGGCTAAATTGGTCTATTCACATTAAAAATTTAAAAATATATCTTTTCATTCTTTTGAGAAAGTTTTATTTTCTTAGAAAAATTCTTCCTCAAGGTGTATTGAGGCAATTGTATTTTGCTTTGGTGGACTCAAAGATTAACTATGGAATAAGTTGTTGGGGTTCCACATACAAAACCAATTTAAAACCATTAGTTACCCTACAAAAAGCAATAATTCGTGTGATGAAAGGTGTAAGAAGAACGGAGCACTCGTTCCCAATTTTTCAATCTTACAATTGTCTACCATTACGATACATTTTTGTTTTTAAAGTTTTATCTTCTTTCTTTCAGCTATCAGGTGATCGTAGTAGGCAGTTATATGAAGGGAATCATTTATATAGTACAAGAAGTGTAGATAATAATATTTTAAGGCTTCCTAGATCCTTTACAACTTTCTTTCAAAAATCATTTGTATTCCTTGGGCCTAAATTTTTTAACAATGTGCCTGATGTGATTAGAAGATCCAATAATATTCTTTCATTTAAAAAACTTATTTTCAAATGGCTCATTAGTGTTCCACCTGAAATTATTGAGAGTCTATTCATCGTCATAGGTTGATTCCAAAAGTAATAGCTAGTTTATGTACACATGAATACTTTTTTTTTAATAGCGTGAATGGTGAGTGAATGTAGCATTCAAAAAGTTTTTTTCAACTAGGCCTACTACTCCTACTTGCAAACAAATTATTTTTAATTTAGCAAGTAGTATTTTATTTTGACATATTATTATTGGAGATGATTTTGTTTGATTGTAAGCACAATTTGTTTGGTTTCTGGACTTTTATTATTAATAAGGTTTATATCATTCTGTAAAGTGTAATAGTTTTGGTTGTATGTCAAAATAAAAAGTGATTTGATTTTGATTTGATTTTGATTTAGCTGATTTAATAATGGATCAATCTATACTTGGTTCAAACGAAGCTAGTGAGAATTTGATTCGAATCACGGATACTAGAATACAAGTGATACCCACCGTGTGTTCTCGTATTCGTGGTTTGAGCGTTTTATGAAGAGCTATGGACTTAAGCTATGATTTTGTTTATTCTCTTATTCCTTTATCAATAACATTATACCAATAATAGTTACTGCATGAGTTTATTTAGACTTATTTTTTGTTTGTAGGCTATGGCAGAAAAGCTATAATCAAGATGACGATGGTGGCAGTCGGCACTCCATTTCCGCAGCTCTTGAAAAGTTGGCGCGAACAAAATAGGAAAGTGTGCTGCTCCATTGAAGTGGCGGCTCCATTGTGCAAGGAAATTTATGTTGTCATATCCAGGCGGCTCTCTTCAAAAAGAACACATTTTACGAGAGGAAGTGACACGAAAACTGGAAGCTATCTGCATTTTTACATGACTTAGGTCCCACATGCATGGTACAGGAAATACTGGTTCTACTGACAACTGAACGCTTTTTCCGGATGCGCAGGCGACTGAATTAAATTTCGAAATAGGACTTGTTGCAGCTCTGTTTTTCTTACCGCTGGTAAATGAAGTAGTTCAAGCCGGTCGGAAAAACATGGAGAATAGGTAGATCATTATGACAAATTAGTTCGGTCAAAGGTTTTGGGAAAACATCACCTTGAATCACTAGCAGCTCGTGCCCACGAAACAGGTGAAGTGCTGTATAGTAAAATAGACGGGCACTTCACCTGTTCCATAGGTAGGAGCCCCCAGTGCTCAGCCTATTACAAACGTGTTTTTTATGCTTATATTCCCTGTGAAATAAGAAATAACAGTCTTTAAATCAATAGTTTCTGGAACTGTATATCTAGTGAACATTAGATTATCCTAATTGGCTACTTGGCTACCCATCACAGATTAATATTAATAAGTTGAAACTTTTAAAATTTTAAATAAAAGAACAAAAAGGGTACTTTGATGTCAATTTTTTTTTTAATTTAATAAATAGAGTAGCCTTAAGAGAAAACAAGTATCAATAAGTTGTTTTATTTGAATGAGTTGAACCGTACCGCAGTTAATACTCAACAATGATAAAACTTTGATGTAGTGCCTCTAGCTCTAAATCACAAGCTGTGATTGAATTAACCGGATACAACCGTGATGACCACAATTTGGCTGATCATAATTGGTACCTAATAGCTACGGTTTATCAGAACTCGTAATTGAACCGAGCAATCACATGATAAATCCTAATAACAGTGTCATCAATCGTTCAATAATGATCAATAACTGATGTGATTATAGGTAATAGCCGAATGAATCATTGATGAGTTAATGGAGTGATAATTAATGCCCGAGGTTATCAAACACTATATTGGGCAACGGGAGATCTGCTAGCAGTCAGATACGCGTCTGATTATAAAGCAAATGTGCCACCATATTAGGAGGCTATTCGGTTTCGTAGCCTAAGTAACTGTGGTTACAGCGATCCTTGCAAATTGTGGGAAGTTTGTAATAATTGAATAGGCCTGCTGACCACCTGGTAGAATCCTCCCACAGTCCGTAATAATCGATTTCGTAATTGATAAGAGGTAGACATGTCAAGTTTAAACTTCTTGAACAAATTTATAGGTCTACTTACTATTCAAGTTCTGCAACTCTGACGCACTTATAGGCGAGCATTACAAATGTCAATGGAGCTTTGACATACCTTTGAAGAGTATAACTTGTAATGGAAATTTCATTGCTTTGTTTCCATTACACTTACAGAGCTCTTATATATTTAAGCTTCATGATTTCTTGATAAGCTCATATTCATTATAAATAAGCTATAATGAAACTAAAACTTAAGGATCATCACCGGTTAATATAATAAAAAAATTTCTTCTTTTGAATAACAAAAATCATTTTCATCAGTTCCAATGTAATTAACTTTCCTCAACCACTGAATATTCCTAAAATGTAGTTATGTGTTTTTTTGAAATCATATTTTATTTGCAAGTATTGTAGAATTTCCAAAAAATTCATATGAATTGTTTAAATTTGATGAAGAAAATCAAGGACTCTCATTTTAAAATCTAGATTCTAAAAAAACACACGAAAAATGAATCATCAATACCTTACTACTCGTACTATATGTGCTATAAATATGTATTATTTTTCTCTAGCTGATATAGTCTGTCCAAGTAGAGAAGACATTTTCTCGATTTTCTAATAAATCAGTGGTTTGCAACATCTTGTCTTTTCATTTATTTAGAAGACATTCTGGTGAGATGGGAAAATGACTCCTGCTCGGTCAATATTGCTTCAAAAAATTATCAATTTGGTCTCAAATTGTGGATCAGAATGTTTCCTAAGATTGAGACCGAATCAATAATATTTGAACCAATATTGGCCGAGCATGAATCATTTTCTCATCTTGCCAGATGGTCTTCTATGCTCGAATAGACTATATTATTTATCACCTGTGGTCTATCACCGTACAACTTAATCTACCTACACCATCACACAGACCATAACCTCACCACCACAACCGAAAGAAAGGAATTTCGATAACTTACACATACTTTCAATGTTGAAGGATGAAGCTCATAAAATGACAGAAACCACTCGATCAAAGAAGTGAGAAACCTAGACAGGTGTCTAATTTTCACATAGACCTTCCAGGAAGTTGTATCTGTCAAAACTTTGACTATCAAACTACAAGTAAACTCTCACGTATCCTGGGGAAACTGTTGCTCCAACCAGTTGAGCTTATGCCCTCAACTATTATGGACACAATCTGACAACTAAGCCCACACAATATTTCATCTTCCCCTGTCAAGCCGACACTTCCTCAACAAACTGTATCGAGAGCAGTGATTTCGAGGCCTGCGGAGACTTAGTGTGAAAGCATTGATACATGCTTCTCCATTGACATCAAATCTCAGTACCCTTTTCAAATAACTTCTATGTTGAAATGAATTTTCTGAGATTCACATTTATTGGAATACATGCCTGATCTACGTACATTCAGAGACGTGAGGGTATGAATGGGAAAATTCAAATTCTATCAAAGGTATCTTTGAAAATACACAATAAACTTAGATTGCACACTCCAAAAGAAATACAACTTTCTATAAGAGAAGAGATAATATAGTATATGGAATAGATATCATAATATGAGTGAAATATTATGCTTTCAACATTGAATGATTTTAGGAGTGAGAACAATGTTTAACTCCAATGCTATGGGATAAATTCTTTGAATACGTTACAAAGTTTAATAATTCACTTTTCCCACGCACGAATTGTTGTTAAGTGTGTGTGTGGTTAGTTTGGATGATTTTTAGTCATAAAAAATTACAAAGCTTTTATAGTCTGTTCAAGCAAGGAAGACATTCTGGGAAGATGCAAAAATGACTCCAGCTCGGGCAATATTGGTTCAAAAATTATAAATTTGGGTCTCAAATAGAAGATAAGAATGTATTCTACAATTCTAGACTAAATTTATAATTTTCAAATTGATATTGACCGAGCTGGGATCATTTTTATATCTTGTAGAATGTCTTCTTTGCTTGGTCAGATTATATTGAAAGCTGACAATAATGAAGACGTGGAGTCGTGGACGCTCAGATAGAAAGTTATAGAGACATGCTAGAAGGTGATACTTACAACGGAACTGATTTTCTCTTCTTTCGTTCCCTCTTATAAGACATGCCTTGAGGGGCTTCCCCATACTTTGAGAGTCTTCCTGAATGTATTTCTAGTCTGAAGTAGAGCCGAAACTTGTTCATTGCGTGTCTTACGATTGTGACATTTATGAAACTTTCAATGAATCGGTTTGAATTCATTTCCTGTGTATCAACTCTGAATATTATGAAATTATAATAATTATAATATCCCCTAGAATTCTATCAGCGAATAAGTGACTCAATTCAAATCTATACACTGCATTGATTTTTCATTAGAAAAGAATTCTCAGTGAATCAAAGATGGTCTATCATAGTTTATATGCAATTATGCATGCTTATTGTTCAATTCATAATTCAACAAAAGTTTATTCATAGAATAATTTTTTCAAGTTGGCAGATTCCACGGAGTGATGATAATTGAGTTAGCAATTCAATTGTTGTCTGTTATGATTACATAATCACGGTGGTGGGAGAAATTTGTTGCTTCCTTGCTATCGGCTATTATAGTTATACTAGCAAGACTATCTCAGATTCCAAACCCTAACCAGTATCCATAGCCTGCAAGGCTAATCTCAAGTGTTCAGGAGCAGATTAGGCAACACTGCAAAGCATAACGCGCGCATGCTCGATCAGCCTGTTGGCTTCTATCGTCTGTACAATAATAATAATGATTACGTATCTATTACTTCATATAGTAATAATGATCATTATTATGAATTGATTTTGTGTCTACAAATTCAACCGTTCAACTTCATTTAGACTATACCAACTTTAATTTAGCGACAACTGTTCTCAACTTCATTCTGTATTTCAAATCAACAGTGACATAACATGATTTCATCTTAGAATAAAAATTATTTATCATATTTAAAAAATTCAAAAATCAACATTGTACCTAAGTTTTTAAGAGACTTTTCTTATAAAATATTATAAAATGAGTATTGATGAAATATCTTAGATGAATAAAGAAATATTCAATTTCAATAAGTTTGATAAATTATATCTTGGTATTTTAATATATTAGTCTAATTATTATGATGATAGTATCAGCCTATCATCATAATAATGACGTATCTATGTATAATGTTAAGGAAGTAGAATCCCAAAATCAATGTATTTCGAATCAGAATAATAATGTGTATCAACAAACTATGTAGGCTACAAACTGCACATTATTATTTTTATGATGAATTTACAAGGAATATCTCATCATAGTAGACGAGAAGCCTTGGGAATGGACAGTGATCCAAATCATATTCGCTATATGACATAACAGTAATATTTTCAGTACAAAGCCTATTTTTTGGAGTTATAGGTTTTATTGTAATGCGATTTTGAGTCAGTAGGACAGACTGGCGGCAAGTTCTCTGTTATCAGTTCTCGGTTATTTTTCTCGGGGGAAGCCGGCCAGAATAGAGAGTCACGACACTTTCGATGCCTGTTTTTGGACCAGGTCGGCTCTGAAAGTTTTCCCGTTGAACTTTACCAGCGGGAGCAGAAAACTTTTCCCCGCTAGTCTTATAACTCGTGAATTTCTTCTCGTTCCTCGAGAAAGAAATAATAAATTCAATCCGATGATAGAGTTTTCAATACACAACAGAATTTACAGGCTCGCACTGTCATGATCGTTCATCTAGTTGTCAGGTGGAAGTTTACCGAGGTTGCGATAATATTATTTCATCCACAGGCAATTTTGTTCGCAGAGAAACTCATAGACTTATTCAATATTTTATTCATCTTAAGCTGTAGTAGACCACTATATTGTTCTCATTCCTCACAAAGTCTTCGATTCAATATCATCTTTTGAATTTTCCCATCTCAGTTATTTTTCTCCTATTGGAACTGCAAAATATCACCATGACATGTAAATTTGTTACTTTGATGGATTACATATTTTTCAGTATTCTCATAATATCAATTATTTGTTAATATCTGGTACCAAGCTTCGCTCTGAAGCTGCGGCCGAACTGTTGAATTACATAAATGTGTTATTGTGGAAAATAAATTCAAAATTGATCACCTCTCACAGTTTTTTGACATGAACATTGTTTGTTCTAGACTCGAATATAACTCCATTCACTTCCGCTAGATAACGTTGGTCAGCTAACAATTACAGCGGTTATACGTAGAACTTGAGGCTATTCATGAAGGAATATTTAATACTTTTAATAATCCTGCCAGAGGGTTTTCCTGGACATAAGACCCGGTGCAATCTTATTTTTCCATCACGGTTATACATTATTACATTTCAAATTTCGAGAAAAATCGTTAGAGCCGTCTTCTAGATCCGTGGTTATATAAACATACAAACATATAAACATTCATACAGAAATTGCACACTTAATATAATAGAATCATGTTGTCTTGTAGCCTATCTCAAATGAGAAGAATTCTGAATGAATTTGCAATTATATTATTCCAATTGATGAAGTATTATTATGATCGTGTTTATCATTATACTAATTGCTTTATAATTCTTGAGATCAAATAGCTGCATTTCCTGTTGTGCTCCGAAAAAAGGCAATGTTATCTGGCACTGGCAGGCATTTAAAAAATAATTGAATAAAAAATTCATACATTTTTATGTTATTTTTAAATTTATTCAATACAATTATCTGAACTTAGTACAGGGATAAATTCAATCTGATTATTATTTGATTTTTCCTGAGCTACAACTTGAAAGTGTGGTCAAATTTGAAAGCTAACTGAAGGGCCTTTTAGAGTTGGTCTACTCTACATCCACTTACAGTTCTGATTCACAGTTCGAACTGTAATTCACAGTCGAAAACTGTAAGTGGATGGGGAAACTGGCAATCCAAAGTAGCTGTGACCCGTTGAACGATCGGCTGCCAAGCATTGTTAAATCAAGTAAAATTCATGGAGAGAACAGAAAGCCGGACGTCCAAAAATCGTGATGAAACAGGGCTAAAGCGTAGAGAGTGACTTGAACATTGAACAACCCTTATTTTTAAAATGCTGCTTTCAACAACTCTTGAGTAATTGAGCAAGAATCCTCATCGATGTTTTGTGATTTGAGAGAATTGAATGCATGAGGTACTTCTGAAATACCTAACAAAAAAGTTATTAGAGTTCCCCCATTCGTTTAGCAAGAGATCGAACTCTACTCTCGTCTTGATTCAGTTTGATCAAATCAACTCGGAGATGATTACAAAGCCTTTTCAACTCATTGGATCGCATTCTACAGAATAACTCATGCTAAAGAAGAGCCATGAAAAAATACATCCCATTCAATCTGGGTATCCTGAGGTATTTATAGACTACTCCTGAGCTTCAAGTTGTGACCAGTGAGCTGTAATGAACAAAAAACATCACTGTTCGATAGCCCTTCAAACACAGGCATGATGCAATCTCAAAAATTTCATCGAATACTTCAAAGGAATTTCAAATCACCTGTTGAACTTTGTGATGGAGGAAACTTGACAAATGAGATCAGTCAAAGAACATTTGATATAACCTCATTGTTTTCTGGAAACAGACAGGGAAACTGCAATTTTCAATTTTGAACGGATTTTATTAGTGATATAATACACTAATAATGAAAATTCTCAAAATATTTCCATAAATTTTCTTCAATTATTGTAAAAATATACTGCTATCCTTACTCTGAAAACTGGACTCTATACTTGTTTCTAAACAGGGAAATGAGTTATTTTCATGTTAACTGTTCATAGATCTCTATATACTGTGTATAGATCCATTCAATGATAAAGAAGACCGGTATATTCGAAATATATAATATTAAGTAACTCGATTCTTGAAAAAATTTCTTTTTGTGTCGTTTCCAATACAACAGAGATTTCAATTGAATCCAACACTCAAGCTACTTCTCGTACTGACTGGGCTAATCACAAGTTAGTAATCAGTACAATTCAATTCATCAAGTGAATGGTATATTGTAGGCATAGACAATGTAAATATACGTATATAGTAGACTACGGTTTTTTATATTTACGCTGCAGGCAAAAGAAAATAGATTCGTGAGCTTTATCTGTTCTTCAATATTTTCTTGGAACAATGAATAAATCACCGACGTTTTTAATCGCACTACAAACTGAAACTATTGAATTTGTTGAGCTTCATAAGCAGGAAAAGTGCGCCGTCGAAGTTTCCAATTCTCAAAACTGCTCCTTCAGCAAATTTTCAACGAAGAGTTAATTGGAGTCGTGACTTGTAAGAATTATTTGTGAAAATTGGATTCCTACTAACTCAATTTCTTACACCATCCCTTGCTCTCCTAGATAAAATTTCGAGCGAAGAAAATAAACATAGAAGCATAGCAGTGAGTCCCTTCCTTTTTCATCGTTATAAGCTCCAATGTAACTTCTTGAGGAATTTTAAATTACTACTTCTATCTCTGTCACGGAATTTATTATTTCATCATTCATATTGGTTCATAGATGAAAAAATTACAAATCTCATGTTACTAAACTCAAGTTATCTCACAGGAGTAGAATAGAGCTTCATCAAAGTTTTTATTTACCCAACAACACGAATTATATGTTCAAAACTGTTTTAGAATGCATAATTATAATATATGTATATCCGTTATTGAGAACTTTCTACTGAGAAATTAATTAATTAATTAATTACTCACCATTCTAGAATTTGGTCCGTCCGTCATATTCAACACACAGTGACTATGATAGACTCATACCCAATACAGTACAGTCTGTCCAAGCAAAGAAGACCCTCTGGCAAGATAAAAAAATCACTCCAGCTTAGTCAATACTTTTGTTCAAGGATTATAAATAATGTGGTCCTAATAGTAGATTGAATTGTTTCCTACTCTTTGAGATAAAATTTGATCATTTTTGAACCAATATTGACTGGCTTGAGTCATTTTCCCATCTTGCCAGAGTGTCTTCTTTGCTTGGACAGACTACAGATATGTGATACTGTCTCACCGGTTCAGCAGTCCGACTTGATAAGGTGTACTAGACCAGCACAAATAGTTCACTCGAGGTACTCTATCAATATCCGCTCAACTGATCAAACCCTACTGCATCGATACCTTTCATGACTCAAAATTCATTACTCACTTCAAGTGTATGGGTGGAATATAGGTGCTTGGTTTTATCCGGAATAATTGCTTAAAATATGAGAGAACGCTGAAAATTGGTCGTTCAACTAATAAAATAGTGCAAGCACCGAATTGCTGTCGTTTTGGGGACTGGAGGCCATTATCCAGCGTGCTTGACCGACTGTGAATGAGATAACGCTCTGTTCATGGCCGTAATTAATGTAAATATGACAGAGATGGAGCCAGTGAGAGGCTACGGGGAAACTCGTTACTCCAATCCCCAGAGCAATCGGCGTAAAACGCTCCCTCGTTTTCGACTGGAAAAAATTTCAAGCTCCGCCCGTACATCTGAAACCCAGAGCAATGACTGACTTTTTCCAAATATACTTGAATGAACAAATAAGTGGGTGTCTTAATTCCATATTGGCCAGAAGTGGCATATTAGTGATGATACCATGAGAAAATACGTGAAATATGAGTTGAGTGGATTAATCGAAGAAGCGTTAATGATTCAATTTTTCAACTCCATATCACTACCTTTACATCATTTTTCACTCACTCATAATCATTTATGAGTTATATACTTGAATAATATCGTTTTATTCTATAGACATATAACCCACATGGTTTTCCATCTTTTCATTCGTGAAAAATGAGGTTATATACTATTGCGAAGTGGAACAACCCTTTGGGTGTCCCCACAATAGAAGCATACGCTAAATAAATAAATAAATCTTATAGTAGGTATTCATTTCATTCTTTTTTCTGCTCTACCTTCCTGGTCGAACCAATTCTGTTTTGGGAAGGCACCCGTCTGCTTATCTAATTTCACACTACGTAAGAAACACATTCATATATACTCGTAATACTTGTCAAGCACGCAAGTTGAAAATCGGGGTCCGTGTTTGACTCATTCTGTGCATCCATATTCTCCACTAGAGTGTTGAGTTTTCTTTGATAGGAATTCTTTTTTTGGGTTCCATTTCAATTTTGGTAGCAATGGTATGACTCGTGAGTTCTCCGGAACATGCCCTTGTTGGCCTCCTCTCAACTCTAAGACAATTGGCAGGTGGTCTGAGAAAGATGCTTGGTGAACCTAAAATAATGCTATATATGGAATTATATCAACTGACAAAGCATACAGATCAATCACCGACGACCCTTGACCTCCAATATATGTGAATTCTCCACTTAGGTCACCCAACATACGGCCGTTCAGTAAAACAAGATCTTTCTTGTTTCCATCAAACAATTCCAAGAGAGCTCTGCCGTTTGCATCCACTATTATATTTTTAGATACTCTATCCATTCTTCCGAAGCTATGTATATACTTGTGTGGATGTCATCCGGTATTACCTGACAGCTACCAACTCTTCCATTAGATCTCCCATGACTATCAACCTTCTTATCTCTTAAATTCAATAGCAAATCGTACAGTCGTCCAAAATTATTTCTCCATTCACTAGCTTTCATATATATTGGTAATAAGTATACAGAATTTCCATCAAGCAAAATATCAATCACACCAAATCCTTCAACGGTACAAAATTCTGCAATTCTTTTATTTTTCTTTTTGATTGCATAAATTATTCCTTCACTTGCCCGGCCATAGATTGACATTCGCTCTGCCGGTTCCCAATTAACGTCATAATTGTTCAGCATTGATTAAATTCTTCGAAACAATTCTCCATCATAGAGAAAGGTCTCTAAGAAAATGAAAATATCAAACTCTTGTAACAGATTAATAAAATCGTTATCATAAATTTTAATTTTAATACCGGCAATATTGTGACTATACTGATTTTATTCTTGCGAAGTATGTATTAAGATTACAACTCTTTAAATTCATTGCCAGGTTGATGGATTTGGTGGCTTATGGTACCGTTGAGGTCTGATCTAATGTAGGGTAATTTGGGGAGAGTTGCCGCATGTGGGTTAGACGCCGCACCCCTGCTACTTTTCATAGTGATCACCAGAATGCTCTGCCAGTGGCAGTAATAGTTGAAGCAATGGGCATTGAAGATTTTTGTGTTGTCAGTTTACTCTTTTGTTAGTTTTATTCGGTTTATACCCAGTTATATGAGGTGAGTGCCACTATGGGTCAGGAATTCATTTTTAACATCTTAGATTTGTGATTGCTCCATAACTGCTCGATGGATTTGCGTTTTTTGGGTTTGAGTCAACAGTTCTCGTCACTGGCTACATATTCCGCCCTGTTGCGTCATCTAGGCTCCCTAGACAAGAAAGTTATGAGGTGCGGCGTCTTAACCCGACAAAATGGGACACATGCCGCCTTAGAATCCGGTATACATGCCGCATTTTATCCCCATAAGAGACACACGTCGCACACTGATTTAGAAATGTAAAAAATAAAGAGTTTTATTTTTCGAGTTTTCCATATTTCTCCACTATATAGATATTCCGTTTCACTTGATATCCTAAATAAATAAGTCGTGGATTCGCAAATATTGTAGGCTACCATTTTTGACACTTCTTGCATGTGCTGTGGATGAGAAGATTGACAAATATAAGCAATATAAAACATATAAAAAGTGTTATTTTTGCGTGTTTAATAAATTTCTTATCAATAAACTCATTTCGTTTCACTCAACATCATAAATAAATAAATTGAAGTCAATTTTACTAAATGCGGCATAACTCCCCTATGAGTGCGGCATCTCACTCGCACCCTATGGGGGAGTTGCCGCTTTGTAGTACTTTTGAAAAAAAATCTCAAGCCTAGAATGTATTGCATAAATAGTTTTTACTCATTGAATATGTTAATACATTAAACTGACTATTCAAAAAAAATTTATATTAGTTTTACATGCATCATGGGACTGTGAAGCTTAGTTTTAGAAAATGTGCGGCATCTCTCCCCGAGTTACCCTATCTGGCAACACATTTGAAAACAAAATGAATAACAAGTTCGATACTATGTGATTCTTGATTGACACAGAGATCAACTTATTGAGTTATATAATTAATGTTTATGTACTGGGTATTGGCAACTTGGTGAGAGAAGTCCCTTTGTGTTCGTGAAGTTAAGTCACAAACACTGTGGACCGCTCGTGGATGGGTGACCAGCATTTGGCCTAGTACACATTCGCGAGGTCGAACCTACCCGTATCAGTCTCTCCACCATTGAAAGACATAAGATTATTTTTTATAATGATTTTAAAGTACTTTGTTGGAAGAGATTAATTTAATAAAACAGAGATGAATAAGACAATAAAACTATGCTTTGGAGCTAACAGAGAAATATTCATCAGACTTCCGTGAGACAACGTTCACCATCAACCACGGAATTAAAATTCATTCTACGAGGCTGTTATTTTGGTTGTTTACCAGGATAATAATTGTGGCGTGATTGTGATATGATAATTACTGTTCAGCACCGCTAAGCGTTATGCGTGATTCGGGGAAAAGGAAACATTTTTCTAGCGGTCTATGATACCGTTAAGGGTAGTCTGATCTAATGACTAGTATCTGGCCATTATCTCTGGCGTGTTGCACGACACCGTTAAATAGTTTTCATCGTATCCTAGAAAACAAGTTTGGGGATGCTTGAGCTCCAACTCAATGCCACGCATTATAACGAATCTGCCGTGGAGTGCTGAACAAACCGTATCTAATAAACAACTTCCTGGTCCCTGAGAACCTGCAATTGCTAACACAAATTTTTTGGGGTTAGTTTACGCGGAAAGATAAAAGCTCACGAGCTACACTGAAAACAAGAAACTTTGGAAAGCAGTGAGGAGGAATTTCCCTTTTATTCTCTTTCTTCTCCATACCTCTAGCTGAGTTTTGTTGAGTGAACTTGGGAAAATAGTTCAGTTCACTCTCTACAAAAAAATTTCACAGAGAAATAAGAGAAGGTAAGATTAAGCTCTCAATTGCAGTATCTCATATTCATTCATCCGGCTTTCCTATCGAAAGTTTAATGTATTATGTTACTAAGTATGTCTGTTTGTCAACTGATTTTGATTTTGTTTTGATTATTTTAATTATCATTATAGCCACCTCAAAGATTGGCTAAAGATCTTCTCCCTATTGATTTGGAATAAACCAATCTTCCAACCATGTTTCAACAAGTAGTGAGAAAAGTGTTTTTGCTTAAAAGTAGCCCTACTGCAAGTTGAACTTCTAGATATCGATATTGAATAATCTATTCTTCAGTATCAAATTGTTTTCATAGCGTTCACAACGATATGTGCTCATTAACACATGGAATTCAATAGATATAGCGTATAACTATATTGCCATCATACACATACATATACATGAATAATTGTCATTTTTCACTACTTTATAATAATATTATTATTTTCATAAATTATATGAAAGCCAAACTGAAGTAATAATAATTATCGTTAGATAGATAGCAATAATTACCGTACAATACGATTAAAATTTCAAACTGTTCTTTGTTACTCGTCGCCAGCACACAAACCAATAAGGTTTTGCTGGTAACGCCAATTAATTTTAAGAAATTAAAACATTATTTTTTGTATTTTATAGTTTCTCAAGTGAATTATATTATGTTATGTATTGTTTTTTGTAAATCATTTTTGAGGCAATAAAAAATTTGATTTTTTTTTTCTTCAATGTTAATGCATGTCAATAATGATACAACGAAGTGGAGTACACTTTGTACATTTTACACGGTAAAACAATTCCAAAGTTCAAAATGCATGCCCAGTTACAACAAACATCTCACTTCAACATTAGATAGAGTTTACAACGTTCACTGGATGATTTGTTGGCTGCCAAATTGTTGGATATTGAGCTTGTGAACGTATTATTATGAACGCGTGCATAATGATATGCTTGGGTCACTAATACCCCTAACACATTACAGTTTGAACAAGTGTTTGACTCTGAAATTTCAGTTACGGAATGGTTGAACACTTTCCGTTTCCTGTCAAACAAAGTCCCATATCATTTATAATGTAACTCCCTATTGATTCACGGTTTCCATGAAAACTAACAAAATTATTGTAGACATAATGAAATCAGTGTTGATTATTTCATTTCCATTAATGATTATAACTTCTGCCTTAGATGTTTTTTTCAATTGGATATTGTGAAATGTGAATCCTAACACTTATGAATCCCAGACTTCGACTTCCAATTACTGAAATGAAGTGGTCGGAATACCAGTAATAATTGTTTACGTTAAATCAGTATAGCTGATGCCATAGAAAAATGCGTCTTCGTCTGTTTTTTGTACGTTATGTAAGTTACAAACAGCTGATTTAAAACATCTATTGTATCTTTTGATTGGAAAAAATCTATTGAAGCGCAAAGGGAACAGACAACACCTAATTTTTTGGTGTCAGTTATACTGAATTGTATGGATGCACCCGAATCAGGTCAATGTGGATATAATGAGATGGAATCTGCATGTCGATTCTCTCCTGGACATAAGCATATTAGTGGAATTGATAACTACTGTTTGACAATTACATACGGTCACTGAACAAAACAGAAATTCAACCATAGACTGATCATTGATTTGTGATTACTTGATTAGTTTTATTATTGACTTTTGTGAATGTTGCAAGCTTGCAGTATGTTTTTGTGTCACTCTCTGAGGGTTGTGTGGTAGAGAGGACCTGAATTCCTAAATCCGCCCTAATAAAGGAAATCATCCAATTAAATTCTGTTAAGAGGCAATTGAAGTCTCATTTGACACCGTCATCGGAGTTATCTTTTCCTGCGAATAAATGTACAAATATTATGCAGAACTGTAAAGATGGCTGATAGATTAGATTATTATTCGTCTCCCGAAAAATTACAAATATTTATGTTCTCAGGTAGGCTATCAAGAAAAATGTATCAAGAAGTAAGTAACAGAGAAAAATACCCACATTACAGTGAAAGCTAAGAAAACAATCACTCAAAAAATAGAAGATTCAGAAAAATAAGAAAAACAATCACTTATAGCCTACATTGATATTTATTGGAAAATCCTTCAAAATAGTATCATTTCTCTTACTTATCACAGAATAAACATTTTACATTTAGCCCAAAAGATTAACTGTAGTTGGGGATGGATATGAGAGTTGCCTTAATTCACCAGGGTGGTTTCACTTAGGGTTATTTAACTTCCCGAAATTGAGAAATGAGTTGAAACTTCACCTCGATAACCTATCTATACAGCTTTGGGAGAAGCCTGCCATCTGTGAATTGAGTTTACTCAATTATCCCAATAATTCTGATTTGAAGATTAAAAACTTCTTTAAAAGAAAACAATAGAAATTCGTATTTTTCTAACTATACTTATATAAAGATCATCATGATAACATGTATCGCAATAAACTCTAATTCCAGTGGAAAATTCCAAGAACGCGCCTTGTTTAAGTCTGTAATATTAAGTTAACGTTCGCTAGCCCAGATCTCCAATTTCGGCTACCCCTGTAAGTACAAACAACAGCACTAAGCTGCTGACAAGCTCTCTAATAAAGGTCTGACTGGCTTGTGGGTCACTTCAAGACAGATAACAGAGAGAAAGTTCAGTGTTCGCTGAGCTTCTAATGCCAAGCAAGGCATGCCATAAAATTAAAATCAGTCTAAGGATTTGATGAATTCCATCAACAATGAAGAATTTAGATTATTCCCCCTGTGCTAATCTCGAAGTTTATTCTTTCATACAGGGTTTTGAATGATAAATCGAAAAGCAGCAATGGAAATGTACTTAAATCACGAAAATTCAATGAAATACATCAATTCAATTCTAAACAGTCGGGAAAGCTCTATTATAAATCTATATCTATAAAAGCGAAATGGCACTGACTGACTGACTGACTGATTCATCACCAGAACTAACAATCCACCGAACCAAATGCGTTCAAATTTGGCAGGCATGTTCAGTTGGACGTTTAGACGCGCGCTAAGAACGGATTTTAAGAAGTTTTCAAGGATACGCCAAATATTCAAGTTTTTCTATATTTTTTCGGCGTTTTCTCAATTTTTTCGAGAACCAATCGGTAGAAAATGTTGATATTTGGTAGGTAGGTTCAGATAAGGTCTAGAAATGTTGTGTTAAGATATTTTTGGATTCGGTTCAAGATTACGCCAGTTATCGGTTTTTTAAATTGTAGATGTATTGCGGGTTGCATATCTTCCGCCTTGATACGACCAATCCTTACCGTACTGTAAATTCAATGGTTCAGCGAGATTATACATAAACTAATTTAGAAGATATCGAATCAAGTTTCAAACTGTCTGATATAGTTCACAAGGTTTCGGTTGATATCAGCGTTTTACAATTTTTCGGAATTTTCAGAGTTTTTCTTAGATTTTTCGAGAATAAATTGGTAGAAAATGTCGAAATTTGGTGAACAGGTCCAGATTAGGTGTAGAAATGCTGCGTTCAATGAGTTTTGAATCCCTTCTGGACAGAATTTGCAGGCGAGCGAAGCGAGCCTGTTTTTCTCAGCTTACACTGAAAGAGGTCATGCAAGTGAGCGAAGCGAGCCTTTTTGACTCACTGACACTGCTGATACTGTCGGGGGTCCAGGGGGCGGAGCCCCATGGCTAGGCGGAGAAGGCGAGCGAAGCGAGCCTGCCGGCTAGTTTACAATAAGATAATTATGTTTTCTATTATAGAAAACAATGAGTTTTACTCACTAATTATTACCAAACAATCATATTTTCTTCAACACCCCTCTATAAGATTTAGGTCTTTGAATCTTCAACAATCATTTAAGCCTTCGTAGATATGACCTTTTGTATGAAGAAATGCAATGTTTTTGAAGTGAACATGTTTGCAGCAAATGTTGATTGTTGAATCTCTACAGTAATGACAGTAAAGCCGCGTATCGCAAGCTATGATTGGATTTTTCTCAAATGAAAGGACCATGTTACATTAAAAAGTAATTATGATTAGCAGTTGGAATCACGGATAACTGCTTCGGATTATCAATAAAGTATAAGGATTGGAGTCCAATAGTTTCTAGTTATGTAAATATAACACACTGACACTACTGTAATATATAACTACGAATTATTGTGTAAGTAGAATCACTCTTGCTGCTAAAGCTCGGCTGCGGCTTATTAAACTCCACCTCCATTGGAATTTTGAAATAGGGGAGAAATCGGTATCAAAGCAGATATTTTGTAAAAAAATTGTTAAAAATTGAGGTAGCAATCATAGGCAACGGCTCGAGCTGCGCAGTTCTAGCTGCACGTCAATAGCTTTGCAGATTATAAAGTATAATTATTATTTGAATCTCTATATATATAATCGAAATGGCACTGATTCATTCATTCATTCTTTATTCTTTCTTTACAATTGCGACTTGGTTGCGAAATCGTTAGAGCCATTTTCTAGATCCGTGGTTCCACAAACATACATACATACATACTTGAAAAATAAATTAAAATCAAACACCCTTTTTTTTGAAAACTTTAAAATTATAATTACATACATACATACATACATATAGAAATTGCTTGCTTTATATAATAGGATTATCATTTTATACTATATATATACTATACTATAATTATAATAATTTTTTATTATTGCAGATTATATTCACACATATGCCTCAGCCTTGAATTCATACTTTTTTTGCGTCACCAGTCTGTACTGCGAGGCATTCGTGGCACATGCCTCGGACTGTCGATACGCTGCTTTATGCATAGTTTCCAGTGATACGATCAGTTTTCCAAAACATTAACTTCTATTAGAAATATTCCTGGGGCGTGGGAGAGCCATAAGTAAGATATAAATTGAACTTATTCTGAACTCCAACTGTTTCATTGCACTTGTGATGAATTATTTGTTAGAGTTCATGAGTGCCTAACATCTCATATTTCCAAGCTAGTGAACATAATTTATGAATAACATAACAGTGAATATTACAGCAATATAAAGCAAAATAACAAAGTATAGTCCAGGCATTATAGGATTTAACCTCCCAATGAGAGCAGCTAAGCTGAATTTTGGCACAAACATCTATAGTGGCATTCTAAATAAGGATTCAAAAGTATAATACTGTATCACGTTTGCAAACTTTTTATTCGAGGTGAAAGGTCATGAAAAGAATAACTTGTTTCATCTTCAAGTTATGTTCTTAGATGTTATACAAATTGTGAAGCTCGGAAATCCGTACAAAATTTGTCATATGCATTTTTCTCGAAAAACTAAAGGTTTTCAAGATACAGCATGGAGAGGGGGGAGCGCGCACTTCATCAAGGGATAATACCATAACATACAAAGTAAGTTCAATTCGCTGTGAAATATTGTTTTTACAACCAAATTCTATAAAGGTAGCATTACTGAGCAACGGCTCGGACTTTGCATCTGTAGCTGCAGGGCTGCAGCTGTACATCTCTAGCTGCGCGTCTCGAGCCGTCCGAGTTCTAGACTTTGAAGTAGATCTGGAAGCATGATCTGGAAAGCTATTGACGTGCAGCTAGAGCTGCGCAGCTCGAGCCGTTGCCTATGATTGCTACCTCAATTTTTAACAAATTTTTTACAAAATATATGTTTTGATACCGATTCTCCTCAATTTACAAAGTTCATGAAAAATTCACATCGGGTGCTTCCATCATCTTTAAAATCTATTTCCGCAAATTCGCAAGCTATGATTGGATTTTTCTCAAATGAAAGGAAAGGACCATGTTACATTAAAAAGTAATTATGATTAGCAGTTGGAATCACGGATAACTGCTTCGGATTATCAATAAAGTATAAGGATTGGAGTCCAATAGTTTCTAGTTATGTAAATATAACACACTGACACTACTGTAATATATAACTACGAATTATTGTGTAAGTAGAATCACTCTTGCTGCTAAAGCTTGGCTGCGGCTTATTAAACTCCACCTCCATTGGAATTTTAAAATAGGGGAGAAATCTGTATCAAAACAGATATTTTGTAAAAAATTTGTTAAAAATTGAGGTAGCAATCATAGGCAACGGCTCGAGCTGCGCAGCTCTAGCTGCACGTCAATAGCTTTGCAGATTATAAAGTATAATTATTATTTAAATCTCTATATATAAAATCGAAATGGCACTGATTCATTCATTCATTTTTCATTCTTTCTTTACAATTGCGACTTGGTTTCCAAGTATCTTAAGCAAAGGATGAATGAGTGATGATGAAAGTTTAAGATGTAAATTATATGTCTATCCACAATGTCCACTTTCACTTAATATTATAATTTCTCACTTCCAAAAATATTTCATCACAAACAATTTTGAATTTCGATAAAAGTCTACTTTTAAGTCCCACAAATGAACAAGATGAACCATAGGATTTCAATGTTATGGATTCACTTCAAAATTTTTCAGCAAATTTTTCATTCATTCATTCATTCATTTATCACCAGAACTAAAAATCCACTGAATCGAATGCGTTCAAATTTGGCAGGCATTTTCAGTTGGACGTTTAGACGCGCGCTAAGAACGGATTTTAGGAACTTTTCAAGGATACGCCAAATATTTTAGTTTTTCTAGAGTTTTTCGGCGTTTTCCTCATTTTTCGAGAACCAATCGGTAGAAAATGTTGATATTTGGAAGGCCATTTCAGATAAGGTCTAGAAATGTTTGTTGAAATATTTTTAAAATCCCTTCAAGATTACGCCAGTAATCAGGTTTTCAAAATTGTAGATGTGTTGCGGGTTGCATATCTTCTGCCTTGATATGACCAATCCTAACTGTAAATTCAATGGTTCAGCGAGATCATAGATAAACTAATTTGGAAGATATTGAATCAAGTTTCAAACTATGTCCGATATACTTCCCAAGGTTACGCTTAATATTAGCCTTTTACTATTTTTTGGAATTTTCGGAGTTTTTCTTAGATTTTTCTAGAACAAATTAGCAGAAAATGTTGAAATTAGGTAAACAGGTCCAGATTAGGTGTAGAAATTCTGTGCTCAATAAATTTCGAGTCCCTTTTGAACCGAATTTGCAGGCGAGCGAAGCAAGCCTGTTTTCCTCAGCTGACACTGACAGAGGTTTTGCAGGCGAGCGAAGCGAGCCTATTTGACTCACTTACACTGTCTATACTGGCGGGGGTCCAGGGGGCGGAGCCCCCTAGCTAGGCGGATTATATATAGGCTAGTAATATGTACTTCAAAGTCTAGAACTCGGACGGCTCGAGACGCGCAGCTAGAGACGTACAGCTGCAGCCCTGCAGCTACAGATGCAAAGTCCGAGCCGTCGCTCAGAAATGCTACCTTTATAGTATTTGGTTGCAAAAACAATATTTCACAGCGAATTGAACATTCTACTTTGTATGTTATGGCATTATCCCTTGATGAAGTGCGCGCTCCCCCCTCTCCACGCTGTATCTTGAATACCTTTAGTTTTTCGAGAAAAATGCATATGACAAATTTTGTAGGGATTTCCGAGCTTTACAATTTGTATAGTAACATCTTAGAACATAACTTGAAGAGGAAACAAGTTATTCTTTTCATGACCTTTGACCTCGAATGAAAAAGTTTGCAAACGTGATACAGTATTATATTTTTGAATCCTTATTCAGAATGCCACTATAGATGTTTGTGCCAAAATTCAGCTTAGCTGCTCTCATTGTAGGTTCGACCTTTTTTTGTCTAAAATGCCTGGAATAGTAACTAGTAGAGGAGAGGATATTACACTAATGAAGTACACTATGATCATTAGATGCCACGATGAACAGAAAAATCATCGTATTTAAGTATTTAATAAGTTGCCATGGCAAAATTATTATAATACGTAAAAATTTTGTGCTCTAAAGTTTTCTTAAATTCCAAATTTTCCAGTCTTGGATTAGTGTTTTGACCTGTGTTTTAGTGCTCTCGGACTTTCTAAATTGTGAAGGACTTCCCGAAATCTAAATTACAGTGAAAATAATCAATACTATTATCATGTTTCCTGTTGGCGAAACATGGTTATGTTGGCGAGGTGGAATTACCTTTTGATCTCCCCACCAAATAAAGTCATACGCTAATAATAATAATCGTATTTAAGCTAGAGTTATGTCCGCTTAGAGCTAATCTGGATTACCAATCCTCTATGGTGATGTTTGGTGAGTGGCTGCAGATCAAGCTTATTCAGTGGAGAAGCTATTAAGCTATTATAGTTACGATTGAGTTCATAAATAAGCTGAGAAATACGAGTGTTAACTAGACTAGAATAATTGTCTCGAATGATGTATGTGACCTCGATTCAAAAACGTGCCATAGTCATCAAGAACAAATTGATAGTGTGAAACGGTTTAGCAATTATTTGGGCACGGAAGTTCAAGAATGGCAGCCAATGAATGAGATTTAGAACGTGAATTAATTAAATAGTGGGTGAGGGGATAAGGGAGAACAAAAATGGAGAAGAGAAGAAAAATTATGCATTGTAGGGAATTGTTGATGGATCTAGCTTTTTATTAGTTTGTCGCGGTGAGGGGTGAGAGTGAGGAGAGGAATGGCGATTGTTTTCAATACAATGGAGGCAGTGAGGCGTCCGATCCCTCACGAAACCACTGTCCTCACCTCAGCCAACCTCAAACTCGGCTCGCACTCAAAGCTCTGCGCTGAGTTCAAAAACTCACAGAAACTCCGCCACCGCCACCACCCAACCCTGTTGCCTGGTGCAGCACAAGTAAAGAGCCTTTCACAAGTTGGCTTCATTTTGTCCCGTCTCGTTTTTCATTCAGTCAGTTTTGGTCAAGAGCTCCCTGCTGCCTTCGCTGCTGCATTAAGGCCATTAGTCAGAATATGCCAGTTGTCAACTTCAGCTCCAATTTCAATCTGGACACGGTGCACGCACTAAGAATTATTGCAGCGACCAAATTTAGGATGCATTATTAATGTAACATTTTGTTTTGTACACTGGCGGCTCGTACCCACGAAACAGGTGAAGTGCCCGTATCTTTTACTGTACAGCACTTCACCTGTTTCGTGGGCACGTGCCGCCAGCGGTTTTGTGGTGGAGCAAACTGCATCAATTTCAATACTCTAGTGATTTTCTCAAGATTTAATCCAGTGGTTTTCTCAAACTTCTCTGAATTTGAACTACCGAATGTTCAAGTTATGGAATACATTATCAGTGCCGCCTAGTTAAGCTGAGAGGATTCATGAAACGATCACCAATGAATGAAAAAAGGATCGAAAATCCTTTGCCGTTCAACTAATAGGTCTCATTAACTTTCAAATTTTACCTGTGAAGTTCTCCAATATTATTCTTATTTTCCTGGAAGAAAACCTTAGCTCTTGGATCTCTTAGTACAATCTATTCCATTTTGTGCAAAATAGACCACTCAATATTGTGGTGAGGCTCAGAATAATGTGATTTAACTTCTCGTTCAATAGACAAATAGACTTTTGCTCGCATGAATTACGGATTTAGTCTGGGATTATTCAAGAGGTGGTGTATGTTGCATTCATATTTCTCACCAATCCATTTCCATACAGCATTCTCTGGGGAAAACTGTCATAAGCGAATTCTTATTTGGTGTGCAATAGTAGTTCTGAGTAGAATTGGTCTCTCTGTGTCTTAATTTTTTTCCAATTATAAGCATACCCAGACATGTAGCGGGGAGGGAATTCTAACAATATTCATAAGATGTTCACTGACATCTGTGTCCTAGTATATTATTGTTATCCACATGAATATGATAAGGACGCCTGACAATATAGAGTCAGAATACACACAGTACCATTATTTGTTACTTGCTCTTAAAATCAACTGAAGCGAGAGACAAATGCCGTAACATTCCCTATCTGTCACGTTGCGAGACTGAAAAGTCATTGAACTAGACAAACGATAAGTTTCCAGTCAATTTATGAAATGACTTCATAGCATAAATTCAATTTTTCAATTCCACAACGAAGCTTCCTGGAATCTTCCTGGAATCAGTAGCGAGGTTGAATACCATTTCTGCGAAATAAATTCCTAGTAAAAATAGAATTGAAAACTTGCTGATTCGGAACAACGTCAAGTTTAATGGATTATATATGAGGTGTGAAAATATACTCCATGAACATTTAATAGGAATCTATAATCGAGTATATTGGATTGAAGATCTTATTGATTCTATTAATATGCAGAATTCAATACAAAAGTTCAAATTGTTGAACATGATATTGAATATTGAAGTAAATGATCGATAAGTTCAACGTATCGTTAAACTCAGTGAAACACTGCACTATCATAATCTTGATAGATCATGTAAGAAGCTCATCAACATTGTTAACATAGAGTTAACTTGGTTCATACCGACATATAGACTCTATAGTGAGATGCTAAATAATAGTTTAGAAAAGTAGTATAATTATAATAGCCTAGCTTCTCATATTGTAATAATTTTATATGTTTAATGAATACCCCTGGACATCAGTTACATGACAGAGAAGTAATTAAAAAAAAGGAAAATATTACAAGCAGAAATAGCTCTCATTATTATAGTAGTATAACTTCTGATATTGTAATAATTTCAGATATTATGTTAATAGGTATGTTATGTTATGTTAGTAGGTATATAATTTTAGGTATTATGTTAAATAAATACCTCTGGACATGGGTTAATGACAGAGAACCGATAAAAAAAGAGTCGATGAAAAATATTACAAGCAGAAATAGCTCTTACAATTTCAAAATGTGCAATTGTCACAAACTCGGTTAATACTTTGGGTTAACATGGTAATGATGATAATCGAAGTAATCATCATTGAAATGATGTGTACGGTGCATCAATGGCTGCGTTCTTCCAATAGTTTAAGTAGGCTATGTTGTTGCATCCCAGATTAATCATAGTGATCGAATTAAGCGGTACATTATGATATTATACACAATAACATTATACATTAATGTTTATTATGATTGATTGATGTAGAATTTTGGATCTTTTCATTTATCGATCTTGCACATTGAGGAAATAAAATATATCCAGTTTGATTTCTCAAACGCATTGCTCCAAATATTTGGTAACTGTCCAACTTCTTCAGTCTCAGTGATGGCTGGGATCACTCGACTGCCTAAATAATGCGAGGCGATAAGGGATACTTTTTGCTTGTCAAACACAGTGAATCTGTCGGCGTCGAACAAAGGATAAAAAGCGCGAGTACAAGACAGAGTCAGCGCTCAGAACGCTTTTCCAACTGTTAATTTGAATTTGGGTCAGTGGGGGCTCATGGGAGTAGGTCTGGATCTGTCACTTTCAGTCGCCATTTCAGTTGAGTGATGAGGCTCATTGCAACTGTTACCGTGCTTCTTATACGCTCCGAATCCACAACTTCACAGCTTTATTACTCTTCTGCCATTCCTTTCTTTCAACCGTGTCACACTATCTGTTTGCGCGTCTTACAGTTTTCTTCTCTTTTAGAACTCAATGAAACATTATCTCCTCAGAACTTAAACTGTACTGTATTATTATATGTGATGTATAATAATGGTTGATAATACAGTTTGAAATTTTTTGGGCAATTTTCAAATTTCGAAGAGAGCCCAGATAGCACATAAGCTTATTTCAAGCTTGAAATTTCGTGGATTTTGAATTGAAAGTTACAGTTTGATCAAATCAGCTTGATTCAAACTTGTAACAGGCTGTGAGTGATCAAGTTGTAAGTTTCAAACTTGTAAAAAAGCTGTAATTTTCAATCTTAAAATCAACCGTCAATGATCCAGCTGCAGTCCAGCTTGTTTCAAGCTGTCTTTCTGGAGACAAAATCCTTTGCAATATCATGTGACTAACATAGTTCATTCAACTACCACGAGTAGCGCTGTGTCAACTTTCAACTTTAAAGCATATGTTTATCAAATTCATTTTTGCATCATTTATTTTGATCAACCAACTTATGGATTTTCTATTACGAAAACTTTACATTATTTATAAACACGCAAAGGTAAGTGGAATACGTTCATTTGATTTCATTGTACATGGGATATAATTTTAGTATTGTCCAAAAGTAAATGAATTCCAAATTGGGATTTACTTCTCAAGTAACTTATTAAATTATACAAGTTAGATGTTAACCCTAAATTTTCTTCAGCCTATGCCTATCAATCCATAACCATCTATCAATTCTCAGACCTTAATGTACAAAACAAGATGGCGGCAATATGGGCCTAGCCAAGCGTAATAGCAATAGTTCAAGTTGCTATATTCTTTAGAAGTAATAAGACAGAAATAGCATATTTTTTATTGTTGAACATTATGATATTACAATATAATTAATATCCAATACAAAAATGATAATCATTACAATATGATGAACTTCAAACTAGAATCTGATTTATTATTCTATGTGAAAAATAGAAATTCAAGACACTCAAATTCCAATCAGTTTTTTCCAACATGTTCGTAGCCTACTCCACTTGCTCATTTCAACTTATTTTCCGTCTCTGAACCTTTCCCCCAATATTTCCAGTTTTTTTCCTTTGGCTTGCAAGTTTGAGACATCTTATTGTATTCTTCACACTCCAGTATCCATCCAAAAAATGTAATTCCAACTCCTCAAAACTTGTTTTTAGAGTGTTATTTAAGCTTTCAGTTGTGTATTTTTACCATTGCTTTACATATCTTAGATCTAAACTTTGAGAAAAAATATGATTATTTAGCCTACTCTCCCTCACCCTCTGAGAGGTAGGCCTATTGGTCCATTGGTCCGGCGTTGTAGGCCTACCGTATTGTAGGCTACAGTCACAAATTAAGCACTGTTAGTAACCTTATCATTTGATATTTTGAAGCTAACTGGTACACAAGGCAGATCACTGATTTCATTAATTATTGTCTTTCACTTTTATAAAAAGCACATAGGCTTTTGTTGGAATTGAAGGAAATGCATCACTTCTCTTGGCACTCCAATGTTTTTCTCTTAGCACTCCAATTAGTTAATCGTCTATGACAAGAAAAACATCTTTCTTGATAATAAAACGGTCTTCAAAATGATTAATACAAACTATCAAACTGTCTTTCACTTCAAAATTTTGATGAAAACTTCTCTAACCAATATGTCCATTGAGAGTTTATGAATATTGAGAACATTGAGAAATATGAATTGAATTACCATACTTGGATATTCACAATCATAAACACAACACAGACGACCCATTTGTAATAAATTATCAAATACTTGAGAAATTATGCCATATTATTTAACATAAAACAAGACGAGTGTAATCCATTGTCAACCTAGTAAACATTCAGTAGGCCTACTTATGAAATGTTCCAAAAATTATTTTATAATGAAACATATGATTTTTTTGTCAACATAACCAAAACGCTATGAAATCATTCATGAATTTGGAGTAGGGCAATTACATCCGCCATTTTCCATACAATCGATAGGTACATTAAGGTCTGAGAATTGATAGATGGTTATGATCAATCCATCAGCTATAATGGCTACTATAATAGGCCTATATAGTAAGTTTATTTTAATTTTGCTTCAAAAATTTAAAATATTGATAGATGACAAAGTTGAATACTGAATTATTTCTTCTTGTTCGGTTGTAGTTAGCCTATTTATATTTTGATTTCTATTTACTTTGCTCACTATATTCCTCTCCTCTTTCTTATCCAAAATTATTTGAAATGTATAATCATGTACTTTATTATGATTTGTTATTTTTTCTTTCAGGGCCATTCGATTAGTGTAACAAGTAATCATTGTTAACGTGGGGGATGCGGCGGTGCTTTATGATCGATTCAAAGAAAAGAAATTAAATTTTGTCATCAAAAAATACATACAGGAATACATCATGCAGCTTTCAAATAACTGTTATGTTTAACAATGTGAAATAGGCGGACTGACAGAACAATTCATTTTTGTTTGTCAGATTTGTGAGTGGATTTGTATTTTTCTTCCAATATATATTAACATTTTGTTCACTGTATTCTCTTTTGTATTCTTTTCCTTTTCCATAATTGGTCAATATTTTGTGTTTAATATAATAACAGTTTTTTTCCAACTGGATATATCAAGCTTGGATGATTAGACTTGATTCCAGCTTGAACTTTCAAGCTTTGAAAACAGCTTGAAACGTGGTAACTTCTTAACTTGAATTCAGCTGTATTACAGCTTAAAGACTGTACGTTCCAAGCTTAAATCCAGCTCTTGTTGATTCAACTTGATTCCAGCTTGAACTATCAAGCTTGGATCATTTAACTTAATTCCAGCTTGAGTTCTCAAGCTTGGGTCATTTAACTTGATTCCAGCTTGAACTTCCAAGCTTTGTAAACAGCTTGAAACGTGGTAACTTCTTAACTTGAATTCAGCTGTATTACAGCTTAATGGCTGTGAATTTCAAGCTTGCATCCAGTTTGTTAAATTGAAAATTCCAGCAGGAAACCAGCTTGATTCCAGCTTTTTGTGCTATCTGGGAGGTAGACCACAATAGGCCTATATTATTCTCAAAACATTGCCTTTAAGTGTGAATAATTTTGACAAGGTAAATACAATCATGTTAACCTTGGGATCGTATGATTTTTTAAAAATAATTTATCGATTGCGCATTGGATTCAACAAATAACATATGGAATAGTGATTATTTATTTCTATCAAGCGATGATTTGGAGTATCGAGAGGATAATCAACATGATATTAAAAAAATGATTTATTCTTTTCTTTTTCACTGTCTCATGCTACAAGGGAAAATTGTGATAGTTCATAGACTCCGTACCTGATAAATCTGGCTCTGGAACTAAGACTCTTTCACGGTTTATTATCGAAAAGGAACGGTCCATTTATCTCACGGTGCTATTAATTAGTTTAATCTAAGGGAGCGAATTTTTTCTCTCCTAACTCTTCTCTCTTTCCTAACAACAGAGCAGCCACGTTGATTGAATCTCTCACAACAAGTGCTACCGACAATGAAACGGATAATAATTAACGACAAAAAATCAATTAAATGGCGAATTATAATCTCTCAATTGTTCAGTAATTTCTTAATCACGGTGAGAGGAAACAATCCCCTCCATCCTCTCATCACAGAAAGTTAGCATTCTCGACAAATCGAAAGACGGTGAAAGTGGATTTCTGAAGACAGTGGTCAACAAATAATGGGTGTGGGGAGAAGAGAAATGCTCCGAGAAAAAGGATAAGAATGGCAGAGAAGTTAAGGTGGAAAAAGAGAAGGAGCTGTGAAATTTAGAAGGAGAGGACAACAAAGTAAATTAGAAAGAGGAGTAGGAGAATAAGAAGAAAAAAGATTAATACAAGGTAAATTATAAGAAGAAAAAGGAAGAAATGATCATAATAAGAGAAAATTCACGAAATAAGTTATACAAATAGATTAAGTAGGTGGGAGAGCAGAAGTATTTGAAGTAAAAGAAGGCAAGTGGGAGGAGAAGTGAAGTAAGTGAAGGAGAAGTGGAAGGTGAGAGAGTAGAAGGATAAAAAATAGAAGGCTGCGTGAGAGAACGAAGATTGAGCTGAAACGGGTGGAAATAGAACAGAGGAGTGAGAAGATTTCAAAATAAGAGAAGTAGTGGGTAGAAGAGGATTTAAAAGTTGGGAAACCTGGTAGGAAAGGCCGAAGGTGGTGCACGATAATGAGAAAAGTCGCTTTTGTTGTCATGTTGCCGTCGGTGGTGGAAGGAGTGGTGAAGGTTGGCGGGGAGGGGGACTGTCGTCTTTAAGAGGAAGAGGGTTGGCGTCTCTTCGCATTAATTAAGCCAGCAGTGATTGGGAGCGACCAGCAACTGAAAAGCATCAAATTTGAATGTGGTCATTAGCGCACGGATTGCCGCCCATTAGCTGGGTAGTAACTGTTGTCGGGTGACTTGTGTGCGGACTTGGCCTTCCACTGAAATGTCGTTGGCTCATCGCTCACTCACTCCCCCACAACTAAAAACTAGAAACTATCCGAGGTCCGCTCCTTGGAACGAGCTTAACCGACCATAAATAATGTTATTATTTGTCGCCGCACCGATTAGGGCTGTTGGGACGATAAAAGGGTGGTTAAGGGAGTTGAAGGGAGACTGCCGATAGCAGCAGTGGCCAGCGCCGGATAATTCAAGATGCGGACGATGCCAACTATGCACGTCCGGTGACCAACTTCGCCCGGAAACAACTTGCAGCATGATCACTTTCTACCCACAATGGCTCGATTATCGATCTAAAGCATTGTGAACTATCGACACAGAATTAAAGAAAAGTTCCAGCTTGTTTAGAGGCTCTGTTGAGTTAAAAATGAGAAGATGAGAAGAGATTCAAATTCATTCACTTTGATTATGGATATTACAGGATATATAGACTTGAATCCTATATATCATCATGCAAATTGGAGATGATACTAGTTACATCGTTTGATTGAATAATTGAGTATAAGTTTAGACTATGGAAACATATGAAAATTATTCAAATGTGAATTTAAAATTCATATTATTGATTTTACTCAATAATTAGATGGAAAATAACATAGAAGTAGAAACTCTTCCCGATGAAAATATAACAAGAATCACAATTATTATTCAGGGGTGTTCTCTGGCGGTAGAAAGATTTTCTTGCACAGTCATTGGAGATTGTTTCTGTGATTGGTGACGGGGCAAAGGGGACAGCCTACAACATCAAATGATTGATCTTCCATTCAACAGTGCCGGTGCTAAGTACAGGCCATAAGACTCTTATCGATTCACAACTTCTCAAAATGAGATGGAAATTGATTTCAGTAATGTGTTTTGAATGTTGAAAAGCGCGGAAGGAGCGTCTGTGTTCTACAATCAGTCAATCACTCGAGGAAGATGAAATGGGCCTCTCAATGAATTCCGATTCCTCATCCAGTAAGGCGGCACAGAAAAGATATAGGAGTAACAACATCATGAAAGTTGAAGAAAAAGCTATAAATCAGGTGTTGAATGCGAAATAGGGTCTAAGGTCGTGCCGAGAGCCTCACTTTTTCTTGCCAGATGGCCTTTTATCGGCGTCTGAATAACTTCGGGATTGACTAGCTTCGGGCTTTCTGTTGAGTGAAAAATATCCAACATGCGCGTTCAAAAGAAAGGAGCACGATCGTCTGTTGTGATGGACTGGGTTGGAGGTGAAGAGGGGGACGTTGAGCAGATTAGACGGTGGCAGTCACATGGGCGTGACTGAACGTGTTTTGACAACGAAGTGATGGACTCCCTCAGCGAAATTGGACGGAAACTACAGTGCTGCGCTCATGAACAAGATTTTCTACTCTCTCATTTCCCAGGGCGCTTCATAATGCAATTACAATCATCCTGTCTCTTTATCCATGCAGGTCTGTACTACATGGGCGCCCCGACCAAGACTACATCTCCTCGCAGATTGATGTAGAGTCGTTGACATGGCTCCACCACTGCAGCGCTTCAGCTATAAATCAAGTGTTGTATGATTTATAGTTGAATACACGTCAAAGCTGGACTACAACATTGTTTCAGTCCGTCTGCGTAGCTCACATATTATGTGTGGATGTTGAGTGCTGTATTGATAATCGAGTTATCTCCACACCTAACCGCTAACTGGAGCTTGTTGCAACAACTAAAATTGAATTCAATAAATTCGCGTGATATATCCTTCACTCAAATGATTAATGTTTGTTGCTCACTTTGGCTGTGATTGGAAAAGCAAGTATATGTTCAAAGGAATGACATATGAATCAGTTTTACTATAATTTGATCTTCCCAACACAAATCCTATACAAAACCAATAATATGATTAATATAATACCTGGAAGTTGATCATTTTCAGTAAGATTATTGTTATCATATTGAACCGTTCAAGAAATGAAAGTTGTTTCGCCCCGATAGTTTATCCAGTCCAAGATCCACTACACTGTAAATTCTATGTATCGAAGTTCGGATTGGATCCCAAATTAGTATAATATTTCTACATAGGTTATAATGATAGTGGAGCGCAGGGTTTACTAAAAAATGGAGGCCATTGGTTAACAAAAAAATAATTACCGGGGTTTACGTACTTGCATTCAAAAGACGATGGGTGCGGTACAAAAGACGACTGAGCGTAGACTGCTGAGCTCTCTCCTTCTCGTCGAGGGTTAAACAGGTAAAGAGGGAGTGAGGGGGAAGGAATTGCGTTAACCACTGACCCTGTACTGCAATATTATTCTGTTCTAACCGGCTAGTATACGGGAGAATAAAAAAATATATTGGGCTATTATTACTATTGATTGCATGCTCTCCGCTAAGTGTTATGTGAGTTGAAAAACCAATTTCCACTTTTTTTATGAATTAGGGGATTCATTAATATTCTCTTCAGACTAAATATAATACATCGATATTCACAAAATTCCATAAACTGTTCGAATACACTATTGTTTTTATCGAGTTATAATAAATTTGTGCGTTTTATAGACTGAGAATTGTTTTTGTATGCGACAGGAGATCATATTGCAAGTGAAAGGATAGCATGTGGGAGGGCTGGGGATATAAGATCAGTTTGAATCATGGTTTTGTGAGACAGGGTAGGGTAAGGGTAGGCTGGAGCGTGTGCATTTTTGAAGGGTTGAAACATAAATCGTATCCTTTCGTGGTTTCCCAGGTGGGGCAGCAGATTACTCCCTTTTACTCTTTTGAAGCTGACCGCTCTGTGTCTCACTACGCTTCACTCGTCTCAGATCTAATGAAGGATGGAGCCTCATTCTAAAGACTCAGTTACGTCCTGCACCTTACCATACTTGAGTAGGCAACTGGTACACCGCCAGCCAAGATAAAGCTGAATCCTTTTACTGTGGTCTGCTGGTTATTCCATACCCTTGCGATTTAATCAATATCTCCTTGATCATCCACAACAAAGATACAATTTTATGGATAGAACATAATATCATATTCATAGAATTCATTCTCAGAGACTATAATTATTTAGAAAGGGATGTTTTATCGTTTCTACAAAATCAATCTCATATTATGACGTATTCAGTTAACTACTGTCATATAAGGCTCTATGGAAATGGGGTACAAACAGCATTTACTATAGTGTTACAAATCATTTGGATTCAAATCTTAATTCATTATGGAATAAATGAACATTCGAACAACAACGGTAAACCAATACTACTTTCAAGGACCAATCTTGTAACATGTTGAACAGTTACAAGACTTATGGACAAAAACTCAGACGAATGTCCAAAACGTTCTCCTTTCTAATTCTGATGAGAATAAAAAAAGATTATTTATGTACAAGTTCACTAATGCTAATCACAAATTCACACTCTTAAATTAGGAAACAATAAGTAATCGATCAAAATTTTCGAATTGATGTTGGAAAAGCTCTAAAAATATGTACAGTATAAATTGATTTGAAAATATAATTCAAGTTGGAAAAACTTGAATAACATGGATAAAATTATTGAAGAATATGAAAGATTTTGAATACAGTTGTTGAGGTGGATGCTGCTTGCTGCATCTACCTGGTGTTTGGAGTATCCAAATAATCAAACTTTATGCCAAAGAACTACTCGGAATTACATCCGTGTAGGTTAGGTCTCATATTAAGTGGACATGAAGTGTTGTAAGATGGTAAGTCATCTTATGAACGAGTTCAATATGTATGGGCTGCATTATTGTCAATAATGTTCAGTGGCGGAGGAAAATTTCAAATTATCTCAGAAAAGTTTGGGACAATTTGATCACAATGGTAAACAACAAGTCATTGGGTAGGTAGAGTATTTCGATGTTGTTTGCAGTGACCACGTTGTGATAGTATATTATAATGTACATTGCACATTACATTATGTACGGTCAAGGAACCAGGGCTTCCATTCCAAGTCAAAACAAGTAGTAGACAGTATTACCCGTTAATCCAGCTCTTTTATTTATATGAGGCGCATGGCAGTTGCGGTGCTCCAATACACTAAGCTCATCTTTATGACTTCTCAGTAAAACCGACTAACGACTTGAGGACGGAAAAGAGGAATTTAATCAAGGGGAGAGCTCCTAAATGGGTTCCGGCTTAGTCCTGGTTGGCTAAAGAAAGAATAGAAAGGTGTCAAGCATTGTTCCCAGGGGACTCGACCCCTATAATTATGCAAACAGCCTTCGCGTTCAGCCGCCTGGCTTTCACTTCCCTTCCTGGACACTACTTACTTTTCCACTAGCTCTACAGCCATTCCACTTCGTCATACAAACCGACATTTTATTTATTCCTGAGGCATGCCGAAAAAATCTTTTGTTAGTCAAGGTATCGAGATCCATCTGCAAATGAGCTGCTGGATGAACATGAATTTTTCTTTGAAAACATATTGATTCCAAGATTCAATGAAAATCTAAGTTCCACACAGGGGATTCAGCACCTGCGACATTCTTATTCATTCTTATTCTCGAAGCATTTTTATGAAGAATAATATTGTTGCACAATTTCATAATCGAAATTATCGGATGAATTCTACCTTTTAAATAGAACATTGATGGGATATATTAATGAGAAACTAAAGCTTGATTTTCTTACACTATCGAAAACTGAATTATGTATCTATTTGCTTGACTGACAACACAATTTTTCTTACACTAGCGGTTTATTGATTGAGTTCTAGTTTTCAAGTGAATAAAATTATGATGAAATTTTTCCGCTATAATTTTTATTATTTGTAAACTCCACACTTACCCAGTTCACTAGTAAAAATTTTCTACTGAAAATAATTAATTATTTTTTGAGTAGTGAGATTGGATTTTATCACTTTAAAGGGATTGAGAAATCGAAGATGATATTTAGACTACAACATTGCTCCAGGGATGATGAACTTCATTGCCCTTGAGTCGGAGCATCTCTATAGATGACCGCTGTGAAATCAAAAAATTTTGAGAAGGAAGTTATTCTTCCGGAGCAAATGCTGCACAGCGGGAAGATATACTGAAGCTTTCAGAGAGGATTACTCATAGAGGATTCTGCCAGAATCGCTTGTAACGAATGAATGATGTATGACAATATTACTGGTGCAATTTTGTCTTGTGTTCTGCTAAAAGTAGTCACTGGAAAACGTCTTGCAGAGCTCAACAACGCCACCGATTTATTGCGCAGCTGGAGACAACACTTTGCCTCTATCTGCTCTTTTCTTCGTCACAGTTCTCATCAGCAAAACCTCTCCTTATCATTTCTGGTTTTCATCGATGCCATTTACACAGCATCTTGTAGAAACCTGATAATATAAGTTTCTTTTGTACGGCTTCCAATAGTTTTCTGGAGAATCGTATACATAACTGGCTATGTTACAAATTACATTTTAGAAGCTAGAGAAATATCAGGAACTATACAGTATATTGCTTGAAAAGGCCGTGTTCACGAACGAATGATCCCACCCTAGTCGAATAGACGAGAGTGGAATATGGTAAGCACTGGCGGCTAGTACCCACGAAACAAGTGAAGTACCCGTATCTTTCACTGTACAGCACTTCACCTATCTCATGGGCTCGAGCCACCAGTGATGATAAGTTTGTTAACAACTCTCACACAAGTTTCTTACAATTTTTTGACAAAAATGTGAGAAAACATGAGTTTGAATAGAAAAAGGATGATGATATAAGTGGAACATAGAGGTGATCTTGAAATAAATAGTTGAATGAGTACCATGAATGCACACTGCAGCCTATGAATGAGAGATTGAAAACGACGATTTAGAGAGGGTACAATGAATAATTATTCCAGTAATTAAGAATAGTAAGAAGAACTTTATTTATAGAAAAGATACAATGATGGTACATGAGAGAGTATTTATTTATTGAAATTCCAACGGTCGTATTAGTATTAGTAGGATAATATGACAGACTTGAATGTTGTCAGGATACAGAGCCTATGCCAACAAAGCCTATGATTTTATTAGCTAAGATTAAGCTTATATTATGAATGAGACAGAAAATAATATACTCACGTTTACAATTTGGTAGAACCCATTTATTTATTAAATTATCAAATGTTCTCAATATTTTCTCATTTTCCAGTCCAATTATTTGTCAGAGTCATTTGCCTACTATATATTGTTTACCTTATTCTTCAACAATTAGGTTATAGAAAAATTGCGCCAAAACGTTGACAAGTCTTATCTGTCAGCTGTTGAATCTGTTGCGCCGGCTACTACTGTGATATCTCTGTATTTTCTGTTTTTATTTCAAACTAAGTCAAGCTTGTTCATTTCTGCTAACCCTTGTTCATTTTTAGTTTATTTTGCACTAATTTAGAACTCTTCCTGATTAAAATAATTTTTCTCTGATTTTGTTTTTTGAATCTCTGTGCCTAATTTAAATATTACAACCGCGTGGAAAAATTCCTATTGGTGAATTTTTTCTCATTGGGCACAGGATTGGTCCTTTCCGAAATCACGTGATCCTTCTTCTCAGAAGAAGATCAGGTGATTTCCTATTTTTGAAGGAAGAGAAGACTTGCCTTTTGACTATTGTTAAAATAGGACCACGTTCAATGTCCTACTTAAAATAAATGTTTAATAATTGTCTCTCTTTATGTTAAATTAATGTATCCAGTGTTGAATGTAGAGTTCCTCTGTAGTCATGTGCTCTTAAAATAAATTTGAGGCAAGTTAAAATTGATCATCTCAAGTATAAAATGGTGTAACAAAATCCTGGGACGTGGCCATTCCATCATCACGATCATCAAGTGAAGTGTTGAAAATTATTACTGTGAATTGGGGCCCCACAACAATTTGGTGAGCGAAAATTATACAATATACGAAAATTTAGTGAATTCAGAGAAACATAAATTCATCAATTCTTATTAATGTAAAAGAGTGCAGGACTATATATCTCTCCTCATACACCGTGTACCCCTTATTAAAAATCTAATTGCACTTAAATAATACCAAGAACTTTGAAATTACAAATTTGATGAAGATTAATACTTCAATTTATCAAACAAATACTGATTATTTGAGTTTCAATGAATATAGTATTCAATTTAATATGTTAATAAATTCACATGATTGTTGAACCTGTATTTAATATAATTCCTTTCCTGCTCAATTCGGTCAGTAATTGTTATATTATTTTTCCTCTGGGAGGAATTGATTATTTCATCTATATAATTTATTCAATTATTTTGTCTGATTATTACGACGTCATGGAGAATTATAATTAAATTTATTCCGGTTATTCAAAAGAAATAAACAATATATGCTGTGCTTTGGCTTAGGCTGCTCTGAAACTGTTATTAGTAGGCCATTGCACTCTATTTTCAGACAATTTGGATCAAAGTATGGCAGAATGTTGTTTCTTGTCGAATTGCTTGAAATTCTGGACGAATGTTTGCAGCTCTACCGACTGATTTCTATCCAAATATTATCAAATTTACAGGTATTGAGCATCCAGAAGATCTTGAAATTTGACAATTTGTACCAGGATTATAAGATATACTAGATGAGATAGTATTGTTATCAAATATAGTGAAGTGATACAGTGTTATATAGACAGTTTGCAAGGAAATTATGCTAAATTTATTCGTAGTGCTTTCTCTCTAGCTTTCTATCCAATATGGTATCGCCTAGTATCTGGATCTCTGTACCAACGATCTACACTCGAACCATTGGAATAGATAAACGGAATAATCCATTTCTCTCTCAATCCGTGAAGGTTTTCCTGGAAATAACGTCAGTGATTTCCATTTCAAGTGACATGTGATCAATTCAATTATTGGTAGGTGACCCATGCTGAATATACACAAATCATCAACATTTCTAGCAAACACATAATACCAGTGGATAACGTTATAGTTGTTGAGACACATGCCTGATATACATTCAAAACTAATGGGATAATAATTATTCCAGTTCATATGATAATAATTGAAATGAAATGAAATGAAATGAAAAAGTTTTTATTCTCAAAAAAGCAACATGATACAATCACTTGAAATATATTATTATACAATAATTTCATAGAATAATACCCCCCACCTAGAAACAAGTCTGTGTGTGGGGAGGGTCGTATACAAAATATAAATAAGTTTACAAAACACTAGAGAAAAATGTATACGGTCTGTAATTTTATACTTATTCGGCTAGAATCACTCAATAAAGTAAAATAAAAATCATGAAATGTGAACAAAGTTTTCATTAATAAATTATATTTTAAGCAGAAACAGTAAAATTTCTAGAACCTTTCAAAGTAATCCAGCAGTATTGGAGTAAAAAGTAATAGGAAGATTTTCTAAATTATAGAAGAAAAGGCAGAGGAGAAACAATAATTTACCCTAAATATAAGGAGACCTAATTAATTCTTCACTGGCCTCATTTCCAATGCCAAGCAGCCACATCCCCATCCAACGCTTAAAGATGGCAATGCTGACCCCCTCAGTGTGCAATATATCCCAGGGAAGATTACGATAGAGGGAATGAGCCAGATAAAATGAATTGGATGAATCTAGATGATGAATGAGTCTGGGAATCTGAATACCAACGTGTACCCTGTTCCTAGTTGGATAGTTGTGTTCAAGGTTTGTGAATATAGTCCTGTTTTTAAATATGTGAATTGCTAAATTTTTAATGTAAAGTTGCCGTATATCAAGAACAGGGAAATCTTGGAACAGGAGATTTGTGGGATATCTTGTACTTTTCTTAAGAATTTTTTCCATGATAGCCTTTTGTGAGACGGCAAGAGGCCTCAAGACAGCTGATGATGATCCACCCCATGCTAGGATGCCATATTCCAGGAGTGATTGAACATACGCATAGTAAACAGTTCTGCACTGAGCCACAGTCAGCACCCGACTGATCTGACCAAATGCATAGAGAAACCTCCTTATTCTGGTTTTTAGTTGCTGGATTTGAGGTACCCAATTGAATTTATTATTCAAGGTTACCCCCAAGTATTTAAATTCTTCTACACACTCAACAATACTGCAGTTACAGGTGACTGACTGCGGCTCACCACAGACACGCAGCTCTCTCCCCCCTGGATTGGCATCCCTTCTGGTAAAAATAGGCAAACATTTAGTTTTATTTACATTTAAGGTAAGGGTATTCCTGTCCAACCACTTTTTGATTTTTAATAAGTCATCAGAGGCCTTAATGTATACTTCTTCCCAAGAACTCCCATAGGTGACCAGGGCCATATCATCAGCAAAAAGATATAGTTTTCCTTCCAATTCCAATTTTGAAATATCATTGATGTATATAATGAAGAGAATGGGACCAAGGTTACTGCCCTGCACCACTCCAAAATCTACATTAATTGAAGGGCTTTCAGTACCATTTATGGATACTATCTGTTGTCTATTAGTAAAGTAACTCTTGAACCAATCCAGCGACCTGTTCAACACTCTAATTGCTCTTAGCTTTTCAAGTAATTTATTCCTGTCCACTGAATCAAAAGCTTTGGCAAGATCAAGGAATGATAAAAGTACACGTTTCTTTGAACCTAGTTGCTGAGTAACAAATTTAGTGACATCAAACAAGGCATCTGAAGTATTTTTATTGGATCGGAAGCCATATTGTATATTGTCTATTATATGATTTAGTTCAAGATAATTTGATAGTTGGATTTTAACACATTTCTCTAAAATTTTTGCTGTGACTGTAAGGAGTGTGATTGGTCTGTAGTTAGCCATGGAAGATTTGGAGTCGGATTTATGAATGGGAATAACCTCGGCCACCCTCAAAGTTACTAGAAATTCACCACTGCAGATACTCAAGTTAATTATATGTAATAAAGGGATTATAATTGTATTTATGTTATCTTTAATCAATCGCGCAGGGATAGAGTCATAACCTGGAGCCGACGCCCCTCTTATGCTCATTATGATATTAAAGAGTTCTTGCTGAGTAACAGGCCTAAGGATCTACTTCCTCACCTGTATCATCAACTGGATCAATGGCTTCAGCCAGTTGCCGCCCCACAGAGGCAAAGTAATCATTAAAGTTTTGAGCAACGTTCTCAATTTCTCTATTGTCTGTGAGGGAACCAGCACCACCACCACAAAAGCTCTCAACTGGGAAGGCCCCCCTGGTGGAAGGTCGACCTGCTATATCGTTGAATACTGACCAGAATTTCTTAGGATTCCCGTGTGCTTCAGTAACTTTTTGCTTGTAGTAGTTATTTTTAACATGTTTTAGGAGGTATTGCAATCTGTTTCTGTAACGGATAAATCTATTCCTAAGGTTATCATTGAACGGTTGTCTACTTAATTGTTTTTTAAGTTTGTCTCTGTATCTTATAGAATTTACTAAGCCTGATGTTATCCAGGGTTTGATTTTAGTTGCTTTCGCATTAACTGTGATTTGAGATGTGTTATTCTGAATTATTTCATTAATTGTACTAATAAAATTATTAACTGATGAGTTGATATCCTGTGTTTCTGTGACATGATTCCAGTTTTGTGAAGAGAGTGAATTGTTAATGTTTGTCCAATTTTTCTTATAGGTAATTCTCACATTATCTGAAATTTGGTATCTATAGTCTGCGAGAAATTTCTTGCAACATAGTGGTAGGGGACTTCCCTCCAAGACAGCACAGTACTGTAGTGGAATCTAGAATGACAAGTTGAGCTGCGCAAAATTGGATGCGCTGTGTTACTCCGTCTTGTTATTGTGATGAGCACATAGTCCGACCCTAAACTACGAATGCCAGTAAACGACCTTGGGCAAAGGATGGCTAGAGGGAGCTGGAGAGACACATGACGCGAGCTCACTCACACTCACTCAAGTTGCCAGTAAAGCAGAGGAACGCAGTTAGGTAGTGGGAGAGATTAGTAAAGGACAGAGTATCCGGCCTCTCTCTCTAAAAGAGAGGGGCATGTAACAAGAAATTTCTCGCAGACTATAGGTCCGGAATGAAATACGTGTAAACAAGTAGTTAAGTTATCTGTTATAGCATTTTCCAGTATGATTGATTTGACGTTGTAATTAATGGGAGATTTCAAAAAGTAGTGATCTATGCATGTATTACTTGCTGGTCTTGTAGGTTTGTCAATGCAAGAAATGAAGCCAGCTTCATAGAGAATATCTAAATAGCGCTCATGGGGTGAGTTGGGGAGCGTATTCAAAATATTGCAATTTATATCACTGGCAAGGATTCTAAGCTTAGGAACTGTTTGATCAGTGTTGCTATAATAGTCACTCAAACCCTGGATAAATAAATTTAGATTAGAGTTGGGGCTTCAATATATCAGGAGTATTTCGCAGGGAGTCCCCCTCCAGCCGAAATTCAATGATAGGGCCGTGGCCACCCCGCCAATGGTCAATTGCCTACAATTAACTGACAGCGAACTATTGGCATAGACTACTAAACCATCACTGCTATTCAAATTGCGATGCGTTTTGAAAATATTGAAACCGTCGATGCTCAAAAGGTCGCTGTCTCTATTACCAAGCCATGCTTCTGTTAATAGAACAAAATCAAATTTAACATTCAATCCCTCTAGGGTTACTAAAAACTCGTCTATATTTCTATTGTAGCTCCTAATGTTCTGCTGGATAAGACTGAGTGATTCATATTTGTTTGATTTTTTCGATTTCAGCTTTGATGTAGATATTATCTTTCGCTATATTGTTCATATCTATTTGCAATTTGTCTAACTTACAGTCTGTCTGGTCTAAACGTTTGTTGAGGTCTTCTCTTAAAGCTGTAATGGCGTTGAAAATATTAAATATATCTGAACTTAGTTTGTCCTCTTTTTTAGCACTGCTAGTTCCTTCAGAACAGTCGTCGCACTTCCAATTGCTACGCAGATAGTTTTTCTTAGTGGGGTCACTTTGGAAATGTTTTATACAAGAAGTATGAAATGAGGTTCCACATTTGGAACACTTGAAATGATTTTCTTTCGAAGTACCTAAGTCTGTGTTACACTTATTACAGTTTTTCTCAGCCATGACCAAAACAATCGAATATTGAAATTAATCAAAGATTACTTTATAAATTACGGATTTGGAACACACAATAACTGAACGAGAGTCCGTAATACGCGCAAAGAGTAATAAATAATTAATAATTTGTAGGTTATTCACTTTACGAAACACGATTTTGGGCACGCCAGGCAGCCGTAGACAGGTTTAACGGTAGGACGATAAGCTCTCAGGCAAACGATGCTTCTCCATCCACTGACTGGTTACGACTGAATTCATTCATCTGGAAATTATTCCCAAAATAGCTATTCGACTTATGGTAGAGTTTCCTATGTCTGTATTGTGAATGGAATAACAAGCATTTTCCTGGTATTTTTTGAGCTCCATAGTGCAGATTATAAAATGATCCACAAATAATTTCAATTAAGGCTAAAAGTATATAGAGAGCTTCCAGTTTATTTATGCTGGTCTACCACTGATTCAATTGCACTGATTCAATTGGATTAGATCATATCATGTTCCGCTGTCATGATAGTGATGCCTATGATGAGAGAAAAACATATAATGCACTAAAAAGTAAATTGAGAGAAAACTTGTATTCTTATTTTATTATAATCTTATATTTAGTGACTGTGACACTGCTACATAGATGACAGTGATGAAATGCAAGCCCCAGATAGCACAAAAAGCTGGAATCCTGCTGGAATTTTAAATTCAACATACTGGATTCAAGCTTGGAATTTACAGTCTTTAAGTTGTAATTAGCTGGGAATAGATTACGAAAGAGAATACAGTGAACAGAATCTATATCTATAGAAGCAAAATGGCACTGACTGACTGATTTATTTATTTATTTATTTATTATGTTTCCAACGGTATACACCAATTTCAATAAGATACAATAATATGAAAATATACACAAATTAACAAGACAAATATAAATATGAAAATAAGATACATGCAATATTATCATCATGAAATTAAATAATTAATTTGAAACAGTAGCAATCAATCAATAGTGAAATAACTGAAAATAGTTACAGAAATAATATATATATATATAAATATGCAATAGAAAACTATCAGCACAAAATTTACAAATTCAAGCAATAGCAAGAGAAAAGTAACCACTGTAATTCAATACCAGCAAGCACAACAAAGGAATCATAACCATAGCATTAATATAATAACAATAACACAATAACAAAACATAGCCACAAAATACATATGAGATCAGTAAAGCAAAAAATATATATAGAAGTAAAAAATAACTGAACAGAGAAACAAGCAAATAATACATAAAAGCGATATCCAAATAGTGATCAGTTAAATATAGAAGTTTAGATAGAAGAATAAATCAATATAATAAAATGAGGAAAAAAGGAAGATGAACTCAAAATACAGCGCAAAAAAACCATAAATGCAATAAAGTAGACATGCAGCCAGAGGAAAAGCTATCAATACATTAGGACACCACACCCAAAACAGCTATAGACCCAGCTGCAAGACCGCTCTCTTAAAAGCCACAGCAGACACACCAAAGAAGTCAATCCCAGCTGCAGCTGCCTCACCACCCAATCGCAATACCCTAGACAATCCACTATTATAGGCATAGGCAGTAGTATGCAGGCGTCTGCAGAAAATGGTCCCAGAACGGGTCCCTCTTGGAGCACAAATATCGATGCCAGCCAGCAATTCAGGGCAGTCCAATGTCCCATTCACTAACTTGAAAAGAAGCACCAGATCATTGAGTCCTCTCCTTTGAGCTAGAGGTAAGAGTCTGAAGTGACTCTCCAATTCCGTCACAGGAACATCAAATTAGGCAAATCCCATCCTACAACCAAGCATTCTTACAAATCATCTTTGCACTTTCTGCAGCCGATTTATTTGATACTGATGATATGGTGACCAGATAACCGATGCATACTCCAGGACAGGCAGAACCAGTGCCCTAAACAAGACCAAAAGGCTATAAGGAGATCTGAAATCTCTTGAGGACCTGAAAATGAAACCAAGCAAAGACCCAGCCCTAGATGTTACACCACAAATATGTTCCAATGGACTAAGAGAAGGACTCATCACAACCCCCAAGTCCTTGAAATTCATCACTCTCTTCAAAGCAGCACCCCTCAAGCAATACTGGAAGTCAAGCACATTAGATCCACGCCTAAAAGACATCATGACACACTTGGAAACATTCAAGGCCATTCCATTATCCTGGCACCACTGATCAATTCTGTTCAGTGAGCCCTGCAATTCTGCATGCCCCAGACCAGGCCTCACCACATCAAAAAGTTTCAAATCATCAGCATACATCAAGAAATGGGATGAAATGACACTGCCAATATCATTCATGAATAAATTGAAGAGGAGAGGGCCCAGGTGTGACCCCTGCGGAACACCATACAAAGCTTTAAAAGGAGATGACTCATGACCCTCATATCTCACAATAAGGGATCTGTCCTTAAGGTAGCTATCCAGCCACATTAGCAGGGAATCATGAACTCCATAACCCTTCAGCTTGGCAATCATAAGAGAGTGATCAACTCTATCAAATGCCTTTGATAGGTCCAAATAAAGGCAATCAACCGACAAGCATCCACAAAGGCACTCGTAACAAGCTCCTGAAACTCCAGTAGATTAGTTGTTGTAGATCTAGATCTCAAAAACCCATGCTGCTCCAGAGATATACACCTTCTCAGGTAAAAATAAAGATGGTCCATAACAATACCCTCAAACACCATGGCAATCACAGACTGAATGAAAAAAGAACAAGAATAACAAATCTAAATAAAATGCATTTCAATACATCACAGTAATTTTGAACAAGAAAGAGAAGAGGAATATAGCGAGCAAAGTGTATATAAATCAAAATATAAATAGGCCAACTACAACCTAACAAGAAGAAAATAATAATTCAGTATTCAAATTTGTCATCTATCAATATTTGAAATTTTTGAAGAGAAATTTAAACAAACTTACCGTACTAGGCTTATAGTAGTTATTTTTAGCTGATGGATTTATAGGCATGAGCTGAAGAAGATTTAGGGTTAACAACTAACTTGCATAGGCTGTTGAGTTGTTTAAGATGTAAACCCCAATTTGGACTTCATTTACTTTTGGACAATACTAAAATTATATTCTTCGTAAAATGAAGTCGAATAGAGTAAAATAGATGTATAAAAAACTAACCTCTGCGTGTTTATGGATAATGTGAAGTTTCCGTATTTGAAAATTCATAAGTTGGTTGATAAAAATAATATGCAAACTAATTTGCTTCAAAACATATGCTTCAAAAGTTGAAAGTTGACACAGCGCTACTCGTGGTAGTTAAATGAACTCATATGTTAGTCACGTGATAGTGCAAAGGATTTTGTCTCCAGAGAGACAGCTTGAAACAAGCTGGGTTGTAGCTGGAAGATTCAAGGTTGATTTTAAGATTGAAAATTCCAGATTTTTTGAAGTTTGAAACTTTTAGCTTGATCATTTACAGCCAGTTACAAGTTGGAATCGAACTGGTTTGATCAAACTGTAACTATCAATTCAAAATCCACTAAGTTTTTAGCTTGAAATAAGCTTATGTGCTATCTGGGGCAGGTTCACCTTATTGTGAAAACAAATCAGTTTTATGATGTTCTCGAGTTACACAGAAAATTCCATCAAATTTTACTGCATGTAGCAAGCTTGATTATATTATAAGAGTAGTCCACAAAAGCACTAAATTGATGTCAGCCCGGAACCGCAATACATTTGAAACTCGTGTCGGTTGAAATGATTACACGCAGCACCCACCATCACAGTGTTTCTCAGTAGGCTGTTTCTGCCATGAAATTTGTGTTTTGTGGTGTTGGTAATTTCGGCTGTAATGGAAAAGTGCATCGCCCATCATCATTGTATGTTCTCTGGCTGCACAAAATCAGTGCCTATCACGATCATGAAATGTCTGTTGTGATGGCTGGACAAAATCAGTGCCATCCTTGACATACATTGGCAAAACTCATCAGGAGATATTGAAGCTGGGCCGTCCAGCGTCCAGCGATGACAAGACAGAATCACTTCATCTCTGGTCTGTCATGCGTCGCCAATGAATAATGCAACAGGCCAGCCGCAGCGCAGCGCCGTCGTCCGCAATTCAAATTAGCTAGCTGCTCTCGCTCATCCTGTAATCATGCTCTGCATGCAAACTACCCCTGCTATTCCCACTCCACAATCACTCACTCTCTCTCTCTCACACACAATGGCAATCGGCTGGCTCTTGATCAATTCCACCACCCAACATTATCTTGAAGCAGGTCCATGATTCTGAATAATCATGATGATTCTAAATAGACCAATAATCATATTTTACTAATAATTATAATAGACCCACTAAATATTTTCAATGGAATGGAATTTGAGTGTAGTCTATTATCAAATCCAATACTTGGAATTTCATTTGAACAACTCAATGGTCATAAATTCGTAGTTATTTGAGCCTTCATTTTGTAATAATTGATCTTATAAAATCAAAATGGTTCTTATATTATTGTGATTTCACCAGGCCTAGATTATCATTTCCCCTGTTGCAAAAGATTTATGTCGGACATCAGACAGAAAAAATATAGTTGATGTAGCTGTATTTGGACGGGATTGATAAGGTGTTTTTAATCCAATTCATCATACTTATAAATTCTCTGACTTTGATGTGATCTCAATTCCTGCACTCATGCAGTTTGAAGCTGTCAAATACAACGAGCATATAATTCTGTCTTCATCCAAAGGCGATCACTGTTATTACTGGAATAGAAAACATGCGATTAGAATAATTTGAAACTCGGTAAACAGCTTTGATAATTTCAGTATGATCTTGAAAAAAACTAGAATCAATCATTCTGGATGAGACATACGAAAGATTAGACTATACCTAAAAGGTATCTCAGAGTTTTCCAGATCAACATAGAACAGAAGTTCAAAGCTAACCTCCTATTTAACATTGTTAGCATCATCAGTATCAATCCATCTCCAGACTGGCTTATATTTACACGAAAATAGAAAGAGTGGAGGTGACTTGCGTGATATTATTAGTCGTTGTGACCCGGAAGGTATTTTAAAAGCGGGCGAACCATGTGACATGGACCGAAAAGAATACTGAAGAAAAGCTCGTCTGACAGGCAGTGGCTAGTGAATGATGTATGACTCGTCCCAGCAAAGAAATCTACCCTTTTCCCCTGAAACTCCCCCTCAGAGACACTCTCTTGCTCCTACGAAACCCATCAACCCCAGAGCGTCAAGCACCCAAAGGGTACAGGACAGCACGCTACCGTATCTCCAATTTATCGCACCAGTAGGAGTGGAGGTATCGCACATTACCTTCAAGTTCAAATACTTTCGTGGGAAAGGAGTTATTGATGGATAACAGCAGATTACTGTTCAAATTATCTATAGCCTACGGTGATGGTGATAATAATAATCAACTTACAGATAATTATTCTCATCAATAATCTGAAACATTTCATTGTAAAACTCATGCTAATTTTAAGAAAGATTATTTGGAGATGACGATTCTAGTGATATGAGAGTTATTGGAATGGTTTTAAAAAATCCTGAAAAAATAGGTTTATTCAAGGGAAATATGTTTCTTGTAACTAATCACCAAGTCAGTATGGCAACATGGAATTCCCTCCACAATGGGTAATTATAATATTCATGGAATTCATCTATATATTGCAACAATATAATGCTTCATTTCAACAATAATGTAATTTGCGAGTTCGATTTTGAAGCGTGAGAGCGGGTTGTTCAGACCTTCAATATAAAATTGATCATTTCAGCTCGCTCTTACCTACTATTTTTTTCTTTTAATTTTTTGTTTTTATGAATCCCAACATCAATAAGAGTAACTGCATGAGAAAAGGAAAACCCTTATCAATTTTATCAAATCAAAAATTTGAATTTTAACTTATTTATTCATATCAAGATACACTTCTTCATGAACTGACATAATATTACAAGATCATGGCAGTAAGGGATCATGTCATCATGAATTGGTAGAAGACAAAAATAATAGTAGCCTAATCATCGAGAAAGTAACCGAAATCTAAAAAAACATTCAGATATTTGATAATTGATGAATAAACAGGAGAATCGTAGAGTGCAGATATTAATCTTTATAACGAATTCCATTATTAATATGCGAACATCAGAGACTCTGCATACAGTCCTTCAGATGGAAGCTGAGATATTATTTGAGACATGGTATATTTTTTTGTATGGAGAGGGTTTATAGGGTCGTTTAGGCCTCATGCATACTCTTAATTATCTTTGCCGCAAACATTGTTATAGATTCACATTTCTCATAACCGTTCATATCTCTGTTTATAATTTTTGGTGAATGAAGCCATTCACTCGCTCAAGAATGAAAAGAGATGAATCCTACTCTTTTAGGTGGAGCTTAAGCGTTCTCGCTATAAGGATTAAAATGCCGCAAACTTGGTGAAGCTCAGAGCAAAACATCTCAGCTGCTTGAACAAATGTATTCCGTTAATCCTTTATTACTTATTCCACTCTAAGACATCCTGTAGCGAAAGTTCCTTGTTCAAGTAGGATTTTTTCTCTTTCAGCTTTCTTTTTGTTGACAAGGCTTGCTGAACTGTAATAGTATAATAGAGAAATTTCTGTGTATAAGAAAATAAGACGATATTTGAATTTGTATTCATTCACATTCAAATCTATATAAATCATATCATGCAGACTAAATTAATATTCAACGCTTAGTAAACATGGAACTGATGGCACTTGGGGGTCCGTCTGCCGTTTAGCAAGAAATTCCTAAGCGTTAACATTATAGTTAATAATGTTCTTCATCTAATATAAATATATTATCACTCTTTATTATAGAAAATATTGTCATGAAAATAATATTTTATAAATTAATTATATTTATATTTATATTTATATCATATTTATATTCAATATTGAAGTTGATGTAGGCTACTGTAATGAAAGGAGAGAAATGTTCCCAGTGCACATTTCAAAACCTGCTATTCTTTTATAATAATATTTTCAATTCTATAAACTAATGGAAATGATAATGAAGCTTTAATGAGATGGATGATGATTATTTTTCAAATGAATTCTAATCATGGAATACGAATTCATACATCATATTTTATTGATTGTTTGTAATTTCAGGGACGGTAGAATGAGATTTTGTGTAGAGTGGGGTCAGAACTAACGATAGAACAGATTTTATCAGCAACAATCAACAAGTGACGTCTGAATGACTGAACAAATTCAATTTCATGATTGATTCTAGGAAAATTAATTTCAAATTTTATACAAACTCTCCAATTGAAATTTGAAAATGATATTATCAAAGTACCTTGTATTATCACATTTTCTAGAATTTATCATGATGAATAAATCATTTTCAGTTCATTCTCTTGTCTTCCTCCTCCCCCTCCCACTTTTTGTTCTCCTATTCCCATTACTTGTTATCCTCTTCTATCATTTTCATTCTTTTGCCACTCTTACTCTTATAGATCCTCCCCCAGTCATCCTTCTACTCTTCTCTCTCACTTCTACTCTTCTCTCTCACTTCTACTCCGATTCTTCACCATAAATCATATCCATTGATTCATTGATTGTTCTTGTTCTTTCTCCTCTCTAACTCTTCGTTATTTTTCTCCTTTTCCTCTACTTTTCCTTTTACTCTTCTTGTTCCTCATCTTTCCCATACCTCATCTCCCTCCTTCTCTTTCCACTCACACTTCTTATCTTCTTGCTCTCACTTCTTCTCTTCCCACTTTTACTCCTTCTTCTCTTCAAAATCCTTTTCATCCTTCACAAGAGTTTTGATCATCTATTTTTTGTAACATGATTCTTTGAATAATACTTAACTAAAATACTATCTAGGAAAATAATTTTATGTCTCGTGGATATTTCATGTCTTGTAATTGAAATTATTCCGGTGAGTGGGGGCTACTTTGGGACAGGTTTACTAGTTTTCAAAGATAATGTGAGAAACGAATCATCCAATCTCATATATAATGGTAACAAGAGATAGCCACACTTTTTGGCTATCTGATATGATGCCACTATAGACAAAGTATGGAGATGTTGTCTTATTATAAAACATAATATATTTATGTCAAAGTTACAAAAAGCAATGCGGGGTAACTTTGGGACAAACTGATTCTTCCTCTTAAAACGTATGTCGGTTAATGACAACAACAATATAGCCCATAAAATTGATAATTTGAACCTCTATTTATCTACCCAATTATACCTATTATCTTACCCGTTATCTACCCAACAAATTATAAAAGGTTGGAAAATATAAGGATTGATTACATTATGAAACAATTACAAAATTTGAGAATCGACTGAATTGGTTTCAAGCATGTTACAAAAGGAAAATTGACTTTTTACACCTAAGGGTACTTCATACGTCCCTATAGGCACTAAAAATGATCGAAACTGCATGATTTTAAGCCACGTTTACACCGGAATGTTAATCACTTTTATATGATAAGTTATATAATATATAAGTCTAGCCATATAATAATACGTTATTCAGAAAAGTTATTAACAAATGTTATCAACATTCCGGTGTATTCCGTGGCATTATACATTGAAGGTTCACAGTTGAAGAAAAAAAATATGAAAGTAAACGAAATTTCCCATTCTCTCAATGAATTTATCAGAAAAAGTGAGTTTTTTACCGTTCATACAAAATTTCATGCACAAAAACCTAGAAATTTGTTCTAGAAGGATTTATGAACTATTTTGTACTCAGAATGGGTTGACTTTCTGACGGTCCGCAGTTGTCCCAAAGTTACCCCGCAACCTGCTGAAATCTTTGTTATATCTTTGTAAAATTAGAATAAAATAATTTTTTCAAGTTTTACTAACGCTAGATTGAAGTCAACATGAAAAGATCATAATAGCCTTAGAAGTATATATCATGAAATGATTGATGGGCAATAGAAAGTTTCGAGATTTTCCACGACATTGAAAATATGAGTATTTCAAAGAATAGCTAAAACCGCCATTTTTTCTTCTGAGAAGTATATTTTTCATAACTTCTGAGAAGTGGTCAATCGATAGCAGTACACCTAGAGCAACTGTTCTGACCGTTTTCAGATCCGTAGAAAGCATAAAAAGTGGGGTAGTAATTGAAAGAATAGATAAAAGTCCACTGTCCTAAAGTTACCCCGGGTGTCACAAAGTAACCCCCCCGTACGGTATTTCAACTGTGCCCAATAAATTATTGTAATGAACCTGATTGAATGAACTTTAAATAACTTATTGATGAATACTAGCTTGCAGAAAAAATATCCTATCCGGATTCGAACTCTGAACCTGAAGGTTGAAATACAAATGATTCACCACTACTCCAAGGTACATTTTTATCATGTGAGGATAAATTTGAATCTTCATCATATCGGTCACTTGAATTATGGCTAGTTAATTTTAGTCGAATAGATAGCTGTGTAGAACATTTTAACTTTTCCAAACTGTGTGAAAATATCAAGATAAGTTCCTTCTTTAGATTCACAGGGGCTGAGGTTGAGCTAAAATGAATATCTTCAAAGATATACTGTATGATAATGAAAAATGTTGCTCCCATGTAAGCCAATGCATTGAATGATAATGAATTTTCTCTAGATAAGACAAAACAGCAATCTTATCAAAAATGCTTTTTTGTCTATATGAAAATCGCAAAGGATGCAAGAGACTGACAAAAATATTTCATCATCATTACTATAGCCTATTAGAGAATAGATAATATATTCTTCAAAGTTACTGTCATAAATAGTATTAGCTTTAAGGAAACATCATATAGAATAACTTAGTTGTGTTGTGTCGAGTTGATCAATGATGAATAGTGTGAAAAATTACTATTTACTTTATCAAACTTCTATCAAGAGCAGAAAGTTCTGAAATCACCTTCAATCAAGAATAATCAATTAGCTTCTTTCCCTTGATTGGGTATGAAGTTTGACACATTGTTGGAAACAATATCATAGATTAAGAAACTTTGAAAGTGTATAATTTGGAGCACCTGGCGCTAGCGCTAAGTAGCCGGTAAGTTTAGTTCAACTTCCAATCTGAAACTTGCGACCTGGGAGAGACCTACTTCGAATTACCCTTGATATGAGTCTGTAGGCAGCCAATAACTTGTTCAATCCATTTTCTGTAAAATCGCTGTTACACCTTCCACGACGAGTTTGAGTCGCGTTTATTGAATGAGTTTCGCATCATATACATCATTCAATAAAAACTTGATTAAACGTCAATAAATTGAAAACTGAGACCCAGAATTTAGGGAATTCGTTGATGGAACGTTGTTTATTCTCAGATTCTCAAAATTTTTTGTACTTACATCATCAAGCACGTATAATGGAATACAGTATTCACGTTTCCGTGGAATCAATCAGAAACGAATCACTTCAGAAAATAATTATCAGTTCAAGAAAACTGTTCTTTTTTCAAACTATGGAATTAATCAATTTTTCAGAAAAATCTTTAACTCTGCTCACAAAAATATCTATTTCAGCTCATCAATTTCCCCGTTATGACATTAAATTGCTATTACCATATCTTACAATCCAAATCGCAATATTGATAACGTTTGACAACCTAACAAATAGAGGTTCGATTGAAAATTCCATGAATAGCCTATATCGATCCATTATAAATATTGTTTGATTCTCACTGAATTGGACAAGTACATTGCTATCTGCGGGTTTCAATCATTGAATCTGCGGGTTTTAATGTTAAAAATACGGCTTCACTACATAACTTCCATTTTGTCTGATTGAGGAAAATCTAAAATTGTGACTCTCCACACCCAACTAAAATAATAATATTTTCATCAATTTTCTCTCTCACATTTTGTTTAAACTCCAAAGTGGCTCTTCTTTAAAGATAATTTAAATTTTTTTTCAATTGATTTCATTTAAATAACAATTAAAATTTATAAAAATGATCTACATTGCTTCGAACCGTTCAATTTTCCATTTTGACCGTGACTCATACCCACATTGATCCATGCGAGGGAGAATTTATGTGAGTCTAGCCGACGTTCAGGTAGAATGTGGTTAGTAATATGACTAATGCATTCACATGAATACTGTTCTGTAACAATGGTCGTGAATAGATTACATTTTATCGGAGGTGAAAGATTGCGGAACGAGGACTTTTATCCTTTAAATCCAATCTATCGGTGTACGTTCTCATTTCCTTGAGGAGGGTTGTGCAGTGCAATGCAATCCCATCGCTGGCCTTTGTCACGTTCTCAACCAACCCCCGCCCACCCACCAAAATGCTCTCCTCAGATTCGCTCGCATTGATTGTCTACTGCTATAAATCTCGGCTAGGAACGCTGTTTGATTGTTGTAATCTATCACAATTATTAGAATTAGTTATACCAGAGTTAGTATGATTCACCATTTACATGATAAGGCTACCGTACTGCTAACAGGTGCAAAGAATGATTAACTTTGGATGGTATTATTGTTGATTTATTGATCTATTAGGAATTTGAAAATAATGTTTCGAATGAAAATGAATCTTAAAAATAGTTACTTTGGAGAAGGAAATCTATTGGGTCATCGTGTAGTAGAAAAATAACTTTGTAATGCTCACAATGTTTCATCGATTGTCTTTCTGTATCCTTCCAGCTCATATTATGAAACTGAGTTTTCCTTGGCAAATCCATTAAAGTAACAATCAGGAGTTGACAGAGATTATATAATATAATCTGTCCGAGATTCCGATTGCTAACTTAAGAATATTATTCTATTGAATCCAATGGAATAATTATTCACAGTATTTAAAACATAATCAAAGTAAACAAAAAACATAAGCCGGACCGGTTGGCGTAGTGGGCTGGGGGTCACAACCTTCAGTCCGCTAGCACCAGTAGTTCGAACCCGGTAGGCGCGTATCTGTTTTCACCTCATCAATTTTATTTCCATCAATGCATGTACAATAAAAAATTGTATGGCAATCGTCAATTACATAATACATTATATACATTATTACTCAGGTTATCAGTTCCTTTAAATCATAGAAACACATTTCTTTCAACCATTCTTTCAATTTACTTTTCAGATTCACTGTACTGTCAATAATTTTCAGGTGTTGAGGCAGGGAGTTGAGTATCTTCTTACTGATGTGACTTGGATTCTTTTCATAAAACGCCGTCCTATGTAGTTGCAATCTGAATGAGTTTCTTGATCGGGTGTTGTAGTTGTGAAGGTCGGCACCTCTTGTCCACGATGATGCGAGTTTGAGGCCCAGTGCTGCGGTTCAAGAATGAACAGGGAAGGCAGAGTGAGAATCCCTGTTGCTCGGAATAATGCTCTGCATGGTGTTCTAGGTGGTTTCTCCAGCATTATTCTAAGTACTCTTTTTTGAGCTCTGAACACTCTGATCATTTCTGGTGACGTGCCCCAAAACAGCAACCCATAGGTAAGGAGAGGCTGGAAATAGCCATAGTACGCCGAAAATACTATTTGCTGATGCATTGATTTTGTCAGTCTGGAGATTGCAAATGTGGCCTTACTTAGTCTCTTGATTAAGTTGTCTATGTGATCATTCCATTTTAATCCAGAATCCATTTTTATTCCCAAGAAGTTGGAAACATTTGCTGGTTCAATCGGTCGGAGATCAATTCCAAAATCAAAGATGACTGGCGTGTTAAGGTGAGTCATTGAGAAGCTCAGGTAGCATGTCTTCTTGATATTCACTTTAAGAGCATTTGCTTCACACCAATTGTGGATGCCATTCACTACCCGTTCTCCCCGAAGTTGTAACTCCTGACTAGTTTCTCCTACTATTAGGAAGTTGGCATCGTCGGCGAACATGACACTGCTGGCTCCTTCTATATTGCTTGGAAGATCGTTGATGTATAAGGAGAACAATATCGGAGCAATAATTGTTCCCTGCGGCACTCCTTTCTTCAACTTACAAAATTTAGATCTGTATCTATAATTTACCACTTTCTGATTTTCTGCCTCAATTTCAACCACCTGAGTCTGTCGGTTATGAATGACCTCAACCAATCAAATGCTGATCCTCTGAATCCATAGTGGTGAATCTTTTCCATTGAGATATTGTGGTCCAGGCTGTCATAGGCTTTTTGAAGGTCAATGAACAATCACCTTCGCACTCATTATCCATTACCCAAGCACAATCTAAAATGCTCATGTGGGCATCATTCGCAATTAAAAAAATAATGATAATGATTCCACTCTGCAATATTATTTCTTCTTCACTGAGCTTATCAGAGAAGTAGGGCTTCATTCTCATCCATGATAATTTAATGTGACATTGCGTAACCAAGCTATAAAAACAACTCTTCACCGAATAAATCAGCGCAACAGACAAAATTCTACGAAGAAAAGAATCGAATACTACAAATTTATTTTTTCCATTGTGAACAAACACGGGAGTCTACTTGCAGTGGCCAGTCAGGTGGAGAATTGGCCGGCCATAAATGGAAGTTGGGCTGGTAAACAAGCAAACAGGCACGCTACGACGTTTTCGGTAGTTTCTCTGAGAGGTTCTTGCTCGCCGCAATTCTGCTGCGCTGTCATCAATCTTCTTGTCTTGATTCTTTCTTGTTAACAAGAGCTGCTGCGCTCTCGCTTGCACAATTGGCCCTCTCCATCATCCCTCTCCTTGCCATATCAGGGGCGCGCCTTCATAATGCAGTTATACTCGAGATGAAATGGGCCTGTCCATGTCTGGCTCTTCTCTTTCGCGTTTCCTGTCACGTCCACGGACACTTCAAATTGACAAAGTACTCACGTCCCCATGAATTTCCAAATAACCCTGCTCGCATTACTCACGACGACGCGCCATGAAACATACGGAGCTCGACTGAATAGAGCTTATATGATGGCAGATTATCTTATTAGCTGACCCATTGTTGGAGCCTCAATTTGTCATCCTTCCTGAGCAAGAGTATGCCACTGTCATACAGGCCAATCAGACATCGTTTCTGAACTCTGGTAATAGGAACTGCCGTGTGTTTAAATTAATTATAATGTTTCAAAAATGTATTATTTTCTATATTCGATTTGTGAGTAGGATTAAGGAATTGGGAAAATATTATAGCGATTGGAAAATAAGGGAACAAAGGTGGAATTCATTTGTGAATAGAATTTTGGAAATTGGAAATATACTCGTATTATGGAGATGGAAGATTTGTGGGAATAAGATACTGAACGTAGGGAAAAGGTTCCTATAAATGGCTTTGTTTGATGGTATAGCTTGACCTTGATTAGCATTTTCAGTCCGATCTGAAAGTTGATAATAGTAGTCCAGACAGTATTATCAGTGCTTTCGATTGCTTCTGCTGGTGTCAAGGATATCAAATTTCTTATTTTGTATTTTCTATGAAACAATAACTACATATTTCAGATGATTCGGCTTTGCATATGATTCAATCAAAATGTCCAAAGTGTGTGATAAGAGTATTGAAATGTTCAAGATTATAATTCAATAATTGAACAACTCTATTTATAAGAGTTACAAGAAAGGATTGACTCCTTCAAAATCTCAACAAGTATGAAACTCCTTATCAAATATTACAACCAAACTGTTCATCTGCTATGTATTAGATTGCATTCGGTTGAGATTGACTTATAAAAATTCATTACGAAAATGTAGCTATTATTCTAGGAGATTTGATTCCACAGTATTATTTTTTGAATACTTCAGGGTGTCTCTGTAACCTAATTATTATTAAATCTGCGATGATGAAAAAGAGAGAGTTTCGTGCTCAATTCCACTTGTTTGGCGTTTCGACTATGATAATGGGAAATTATAATTTTGATTCAAGAATTCCTTCTATAAGAATCCGATATAGTTTGAGCGAAAATATTTTGGGAAACGTTTGTATGGAAGAGCATTGTAAAGGTTAAAGAAGGTAAAAAAAATTTCTCCTGGCAAACAAGCGCAACGTTATGTGAGATAAGTTAAACTGACATGATGTGATTTGCGAGTGCATATTCAATGTGACTACCATACAATAATATGAGGTGAATTCTTGCATCATGATGAATTGGTTGTGACAAGAGCTGCATTGCGAAAACTCTATTACTTGTGAGAGTTTCCAGGACGAGCACTAGAGTTTCAAAGTGCCTCTCTTCATATACTGGAGAAGTAAAGACCTTTATCAATTCATGATGTATTATTTTATGATATTGGATTCTTGTCTGGTTGTATATGACTATAAAAATTATGGTTATTCTTGTTATTATAGAGTTGATGAAAGTTTTCAATATTACGAAAAAAGATATGAAACAGGTGACCTCCACATAGGCTGAAAAATTGAAGTAGTTATAACAACCTTTTTCTTGGAATTCTCCCCACCCTCACATCTCACAAACGATAATTAAATGGGAAACTGGACTATCCTCGTGAGAGAGGGAAATCTGTTCTGGGCGATTTGTTATCAATAAAATTTTAATGATGATTGGTGATGAAATTAGATAACACTTAATCCTCAATTCATATTAATACAAAGTAGAATATTCCTCAAACTGGCAAGCAAAGCATATTCTATGTTCGTTTATCAGATAATTCTATTCGATTTGATGCAACTCTCAAGCTTTTATGAGTGTCAAGAATACTGTTAAACAAAGTTTTGTTCCGCAACCAATAGAATGTTATGTTCAAGACCTTAAAAATTGCAAAGGTAGGACCAGATGAGATTTTACATTCGTGGATTATGATCCTTTATAAACTGCTTGATACAGTAAGGTGTACACTCTCGTATGGAGTCGATTAACCATTAAAGTTCAAGAAACAAAAGGAGTCCTGTCAGATGTTCGATTTCTCCCCAGGAAGAAATATGGCGCACATTTGGATGCTAACAATAGAACAATGAAACTCAATTAACAATATCTGATGGGTCTCTGTTGAAAACGTACTTCTCTCCATTCAATTCATATAATTTCGTAAAATCCTTTTCATAACAGTCTTCTGAATACGAGAACAAATAATGTATACTAATACTATGTTTTAGAAAACAAATACACACTTATCAGTTACGGCTGTTAGAGAAATCTCATTTCTATTGAAGCTGTTTATTCATGCTATTTGTTCACGTCAGATGAGAAGGTAGGGGCTCTGTTCTTTTGCAGGTTGATGATAATGATTTTTTCAAAACCAGAACAAATAGTTCTGGTTGATTGCGAAATATCAGTAAATGTTTGTTTGTCAATGGTGCAACAGCCCTATGAAGGGCCTAGGCCTACCAGCTGGTTGCCAGTGTCATATTCACTCCACTATACAACCCGTCCAAGCAAAGAAGACAACCCGGCAAGACGGGAAAATGTCAATACTGGCCCAAAAGCCATAAATTCTCAAACATAACCCACAGCCCTAGAACCAACACCGACCGAGCCGAAGCCACCCCCACCCCGCCAGAATGCACTCGCAGCCCAGACAGGCAATACAGCAAGCGAATCAACCAGGATAAAGGTAGCGTGTGGTTAGCATGTCGATCCTCTCAACCATAAGCCAGTCTTCACAACCAAGTGGAGATGCAGAACACCTCTGAATAACATGCAGTTAATCAGTTAGAGTGTAATGCAACAATTAATATTCCTCCAGAAACGGGAAACGACTAACTGTCTTTATATCAGTAAATAAGCTACTTAAAACTCCCAGAATTCTCATATTGAATTCTATCTCACATATTTCTATAGAATCATTCATGATTGATGTTTGCTTATGATTGAGTATATTCTATCATATTCAATTTTCAAAACTATAAGCAAAGAGTCAATCTTCTAGAAATATTTTGATATTTGACTGATGTATTATGATTTACAAACAGTATGCTATAAATGCTTCATTTTTTTTATCTATTGATATTTCTTGAATTATTGTTTTTTTAGAGTTGATATTGTGTGAGTGAATATAAGAGACATAACCTGAATTCAGACAATTTCATCTGAATAGGAATAAAACAAGTTTTGAGAGAACGCCAGTTGTTTCATTCCCTATTGTATTATTGTAATTGGATGAATGGATTAATAAATTATTCAATGCAATTGTGCAAATGTTGTGTCACACAGACAAATGATTTTCTAATTCATTGGAATCAGATATTTTTAGAGTAGACCACTCAATGCATCTAAGTTTTTCACAAACAATTCAACTGAAAAGCATGTGGTAGTCAACCATAATTCTGAAGCAATCATGCAAATTCGACACCATTACTTGGTGATTTTTCAAATAAATAAGGACGACTGATTTGGGTATTTTTCAACCATTACGAGACCGCCAAAGTGACAAAAGGACCAAACAAAGCACCGGTCCCACGCAAACCTGGACATTAAGTCTGGTCCCAGTAGCATTTCTAGAGCAACTTTCGTTGACAGAGATCGATGGCGCACGGATAAGTAAGCCTGCACCGAAATTTCACTGCCAGATCTTGTCCAAGCTGGTGAGTTTCAACAACCAGCTCTTAGAATTTTTGTAGAAGGTGCAAAAAAATCATTAATACATTTTTGTCCCCAGTTTCATTTCTGTAATTGGAAGAATAGTTATTTATCTATTTAGCGTATGGCTTTCAAAAGAGGGGAGACTTGAGGGTTGTTCCACTTCACCGACATTACCTACTTGTTTCGCAAATTGGGAACATGATGAAAGTTCTTCATGATTTTCACAGTAATTCGGATTCAAAAAAGTTATTTCAAATTCAGAAAGTCCATAAACACCAAAACTCAAATCGAAAACACTTATCCGAGACTGGAAATTATTGAATTTCGAAAAATGAATAATAATAATATTTAGAAGAATAACAAAACCAATTTATTATGAAGAACTTTTTCATAAATAATATTCCATGTGGTTCCGTAGTATAGAACGTTTACAAGTCCAATTGATACTGAACTTTTAGTCAACTGAAGTTGATACTGAAATTTATTCCTGAAAAACAGAAACATTTTGTGTATGATCTGGCTGGCTTGGATTTCCTACCAAAGCTTTGAACTTTTAAGGACTCTGATAAAATTCTAAATTAGTTTGAGCAACCGGTACCTATGAATTGAAGCGATTCCATTCAAAATTCGTTTTGACATTGTAAAATTTAATCACAGATGCCTTAATAATATTGAGTGTGATGGATGGTCCCAAACATTCATCAATGAAAATACACCTTATTAAGGCATTCGATGATCATCATTAATTCACTAATATTAACTTCAAAGGCTATTCCCTAGGATAACCGATCATACCTTAGGATACAGAGTATACGATCAAAGCTGATCGCTCAAATACGAAAGCACTGAATTATCGAATAATACGAATATGATAAATTATAATAATTATCATAAGTTGGAAATATAGCTGATAGATTGGATGGAAAAATCAAGCTATCAATGAATAGCCGGCCGGGTTGGCCGAGTGGTCTGGGGCGTTACAACCTTCAGTCCGCTAGCGCTACCCGGTCGTGGGTTCGAATCCCACCAGAGGCATGGTCGTTTATGCACCTCATAAATCACCCTCGCACAATCCATTACCCACGCACAAGTGAATTTAAATACTTATGTGGGCATCATCGGCAGCAAAAAAAAAAACTACCACCTTGAGTTTCTTCGTTGATTGAGTCCATACAAATAATTTGAAATAAGTAGATTAATTTTAATCGATCACATAAGCTGAAGAAGTGCAGTTGATAAGAGAGTTACTTATTATACTGGAATGGATAATGTTATCTTGATTTCACTTGTTCTGGAGAAAACTTTATACAGGCCTACTCAGCTGAATTGGATGAAGAAAAAATGTTGTTTGTATCTAATATAAACGTAACAATGAGTATCTCCTACAAACGTCCTAAGTGGTGGAATAGTTTCAGTATCATGGAGGAGATTAGCTCAAAGGAGCGGCAAGGAATAAATCCACCTTTTCATTCGAGGGATTGGAGTAAGGAATTTTCTCTCTGGTTACTCTTGGACGCCTCGATTAAGAGAAAGAGTGGTTGCAAACAAAGAGAGATGAGCAGGATGAGCAAGAGAGACAAAGAGGTTGATGGATAGTTACTAGATTACCTGGGCTCTTTTTCTCTTTTTAATAAATGCGCTGCAATCGCTTTATACGGTGACTGAGTTGATGGTGGGGGGAGGGGGGAGGGGTTTTGTGGTCTGAGGGAGCGATGGATCCAGGATGGCGATGGCTTAAGCTCTACAGAAATTGTTGGTTTCTGAAAGTAATTAATGAGCAGGCTAGCGAGGCACTTATGCCTGCTCTCGCCTGATGAATACACAGCCATTCTCCCGGTAAATATTCAACAAGCCTAATTAATTGTGTTTCATGCCTTTTCATTAACGGCATAAATTTAATTTTCCGACAAATGTGTAGCTGGCCGCTCATAAAACTCGTTTCAGATTGGTTTTTCTTTGATATATTGCCACCATTAATCTACCTCGCTTTCCACGTTTACGTCGATTATTTTAATAGGACGCTGCGGAATAGATTCTAGGACACTCTGACTCTTCTTCAGGAATTAATCAGAGCGACGATCGAATTTTCTCTACTTCTGGAACAGCAAAAAATATCATTTAATCCCTCAAACCTTCATTATCTCCTCTAGGGGAGCTCTGCCCTTTATTTTCACATTCCAATTTCCTCTGTGACTTTCTCTGATTTGAACTTATTGATCAACTGCATAATTAATTACTTTTCAGTTCTGAGAAAAACAATCATGGAATTATTCCAACACACTCCCAATATTGGTGATTTACCGAATAAAAGATCTTTTTCGAGGAACCTAAATAGCATTGAACCATCAATCAAATGATATTTAATTGATTGCTTCTGTTGAAAACTCTTGTTGAATGATGAATATCATTGTCAATTATAGCTTTGATTTTTCTCAAACTAAAAAAAATACATGAGGTACTTCCATTAGAAAGAATGAATATTCAAACACGATTATCAAACGAAAATCTTGGTTTATTGGAAAAGCTCTCTTCCAAATGAAAATAGCTCATCTTGAATATAACTTGACCTGTCCACCTGTCAAGCAGAACTTGAGTTCAAAATCTAAATTTAAATTGAAAAATCTCCATTACTTTGAAGTAATTTTACATCATGAATCCTCTGTGGAATAAATTTACAGTTTGCTTTTTGGTACAATAATTTTGAAAACACCAAGAGAAAAGCGTTCATTTGATTCTGATTCATGGTATTGAGCAAACGGGAACTTTGTCCAATGAGAGCGCAGCCTTGAATGGTGGTCGGGGGGAGTAATTAGTCACTGACTGACGAGCTAATTGCAAGACAGTCACGGTGGTACCGTGGCTCATAAAATCACTCTCCTGCTGCTATGTCGTGCTGTCGAAGCTTAGTTCCTTAGCTAAGCCCAGGCACGGCAACTTGTAGTCTTACTTTTCCACTCGCTCACATTCCATCTTTTTCTGTCACTCCCTCTCTCTCACTCTATTCCTTATTATTTTTCTCTCGTGCGATCTCTTTTTCATACACTTCAAAATGATAATCTCCTATCACTCAACCATCACTCATCCAACCAGTTTCCGAATTTCATTCTGTAACAATCTCTTAAAAATGTTCTCTAAATTTTTGGAAAACTGGATGTCTCACTCTTTCTACTCCTCCCCCGAATGATATCCCTCTTCTGCAAAAGACATTCACCGCCCTTCATTCATTCCTACCACTCACGCAATCAAATTTCAGTTTTCTAACAACGATATCGGCATTCTGATTTTTGTCTTTCGTTATCCAACGCAAACATTATTATCGAGTCGGAATTTGTATCCAAATTTGAAATTTGAAATTGAATTCAGGATTTAGGGTATTGCTAAGCAAATCAACAAAATGATACCCGAATCAAAATTAATTGTGATCTATCGGTGATTGGAAATTTATTTCAATTCTATACAGGTATAAAATAGGCCTGAAATTAATTCTAATATTGATTGTTGAATCCCAATATCGATAATTTAGTTTACTTGTAAACTTATCATTTTCTCAATTTATTAATTGAACTATAGTCTCACTGTCGTGAACAATATGTGTTAGGCCTATAACTAGACTGACTTCATTCACTACACTGTATTCATTCTTTCTCAATCACATTTATCTACAAAATTGATATATTCACTTGGTTTTGTTAGAATACATTTATTATTGTCTCATATAATCATAATCAATTACATAGGTTTCTTGAAAGTCACAACTCTTTCGTATAGTATATAGGCAGAGCATATAAAATAAGGTATTTTCTTTTAGATAGATTTCTCCGCATCACTGGCGGCTCGTGCCCACGAAACAAGTGAAGTGCTCGTATCTTTAACTGTACAGCACTCCAACTGTTTCAGTAAAAGTTTCAGAACTCGGTGTGGTTCAATCATGTCAAGATTGATTCAATTGGATGGTATTTTCCACTATGAAATTATTCCTTTAACAAACCAAACTGTCATATTGGACAAGAATTAAAATAGTCTCTGTAACTACTACATCAGCGGATCCCCACTCATTACATCATGATCCAACAATCCAACGTACAGATCCATAACGTTCATTATCTGTGAAATTCATTACTGCGAATCCTCCTTACGGAAGGTCTGGTAATCCGTACTACAACAAACTGCCTAATATAAAAAATCATGAGATTACTGTGAGAGCTTATATTTCCAGCATAATTTAAGCTGTACTGCTTGGATTAAACATCAATTACAACCCTGGAATACATCCGACAGTCTATTTCGCTTTAAACCCCGCTTATGAATATCATATTATGCGTTTTTAAATCTCGGATTTCAGAGAATAAATTGAACAGCAGGAGAGGAGCCGCAATTAAATAATGGAAGTGGTGGTCTAGAGTCATTAAGAGGGGAGAAATCCGCTTAAAAACGCACCTAGCTGGATAAGGTCACAGATGGGGCCTTGCGGGTTACGACACACCACTGTGTTCGAGTTGCTTCTGGAAAAGGTTCTTGCATTATTACTTGATGGTGTGTACTGATTAAGTTACGAAAATAACTGTTAAATATTTCACTCATCTCCTGTTAAAGCATTTTTCCACCATTACTTGTCACAGTCAACATTATGAAGAAACAATTCTATGATGTGAAAGAGATTATGAGCATCATTTAACAAGCAAGTCTACAATCAAGTTTCCAAAGAATAGAAAAACAACTATTCCACTATACAAACACGATTCAAATTATTTAATTACTCTTTGTTATTTCTCTTAGGTTGATATTATTATCCTCGATTAGTTTTGTTTACAATTTTTCATAGAATGCCTTATTTGGTACTTCAGGGTGTGATAATGCCTACCAAAGTCTGATTCAATTTTCTTGGATTCCAAAGGTATTCTAACTCCTAAGAAGGAAAATGCATCGATTAGGCAATTGAACTAATTATAAGTTTATGGTCACTTTCTTCTCTTATCTGAGAATTCGAGATTAAAATCTTATAATTATTTCAAGAACATTCCTAAAAGAATTATTTTACCCATCATTTTTATCCTGTTTAAATCTCAATTAATTTGATTGAAAAAGCAAATCCGATATCGAGTATTTCTTTCTGAATCCCAAAAATAATCGGGTCATTTTCAGTAGAAAACTCTCCAAAATATAATAAGATCTATTCTGGAAATGAGAAAGCTCAACAGGAATAGAGGTTGGTCCCTTCTTTTGAGGTTTGTAAAAAGCTTTTAGCCATTGTTCCACAACGCATTGTTCCCTGGATTGTTTTCCCTTTTCTCTTCCTTTCTCTAGAACGTGGACTCCAGGTTGTCTGCTTTCTCTTCTCTATCGGTGTTCTAACTAAATTTAAAGCTCGTACAAAGAATAATCCTCTGATTTTGGAGTGAATTTCTGTCGGGTTGGAACAATGAACTCCCAGCTATTTCAGCTGCATTGATCGGCGTTGTCACGACTCACATGCTTGAATCACCACTTTTAGCTTCAATTCAAGATTCTTCCGAGCTTTTCCTTGTTTGTTCAACATGGACAATTACATCAAATCATTATAGAATAGAGATTTCCCATATCGAAGTTGAATTATACATCCACGCAGAAAGAAAATGCGGTGTAAACAAATACAATATTACATTACGAAGCTCTAATTAACATTCTAATATAGTTTACAATATTATTGTCAATTACCTCCAAAAATCCTGTACTGTTTTAACTACACACACATTTTATTTCATAGAGTTGGGGATTATTAACATAAGGAATAGGCTGATTGAACAAATAATTTTTAATAGATAATTTTTCTTTTGAATCATTCCATTGTCATAGAATACTTGATAACTCATACGATCAGTCTGATCAAATAAGAACTCCAATTTGGGAGGACTGAAGTTTCTAGAATACTACTGCATGGGAATTTTTTGCTAATGAATCTCGCATTAGGCTCCTGCTTTTCCGTAGGTAATGGAAAGTGCGTGGATGATTGATGAGGTGGTCAAATAACTTGGGATCCGAATCCAGACCGGGCAGTGCTCTATCAGGCTGGAAGTTGTGACACACCAGACTATTTGGCGAACTATTTTCAGGTTTCTCTAGTAAGACCTTCTTGATTGCTGATCATTTTATCTAGTCACTCTTCTAACTCAATAAAATTTCTAGGAAATAGCATGAATCTCCACCAGCTATTTGTTTGTCTTTGTTTTTTGTTCCAGTTGTACTAGTGTACAGTATAGTGTACCATAGGAGTAATCTCAGATAATATCGGAAAAATGTAGGCTATGTCACAGTATAACCTGATTTCTCCTGGAATACACCAAAATTGGGACTCATGGTTTATAATTGCATGATTATTATAAATACATCAAGAAATGGATCAGTAAAAGTTATATGTGGATATTAAATTTAGAAAGACGATACCTATGTGGAAAACATGATAGATGATAATATGTGTAGGTACTCTTATGGCTCGTTCATTATTTAGTCAATTTTCCTCGATCAAAATGTTACATTGAGTAGATGAATAGAGATGCAGCAAATACAAACTAGGTAATTCAGTCAAAATGGTAACCAAAAACATTATCTATAAACGTATCTTCATATGAATTATTAGTTACTTATAATATACATATAATTATTATTGTTAATTTGAAGAATAAACTTTTCTTTTGCAATTTCATTTTCAAAGTTTTGGGTTGTTTCTATTTTGGCTCTTTTAACAGTATTTTCATTACCTACTTATTAACCGGACGTATCTTCTTGATAAAGCCTACTTGACTAAAAAACTACATTGTATGGATGAGCCATTGATGAAACTAGAAGGAATAGAGTTCATATTCATTTGTGAATCCGTCAAGCTTCATCTACTTGAATCTCAAGTAGTTCAATACAGTTTTCAAAAGTTATAGTTACAGCTAAAATTATAAAAATTAAGCGCCCTGTACACGGAGATTGTAGTGTCGGCCAGTTGAATATTTTCCAATCATAGTATATAGTAATATAGCCTTTGACTTGTCATTGAGTCAAACAACAACAGCTGTAATTGGCTACAGATACTCAACTGGCCGACAATACAATCCCCGTGTACAGGGCGCTCAACTAAACAGAGACTGACGAAACTGACCAAACGGCCCCTGTATTCGTTTGAATTCATAATTTTTTCCTGATATGTTGAATATATTTTTTCCATTTTTTTTTAAATACTCATAGAATAAAGTTTCTTTATGTATAGACGCTTATTTACAATCGATACTACAAATTGATTGGTTCAGCGTGATTGAACCCGTTATGACAACAAACTTGAGATAGAATGAGCAGTACACTTTACACTTGATATAAATATCGTAGCCTCTCACTTACTGGTAGTATGTCAATACTGGAGACAAAGTGCTTTGCTAACTGGGGCAATAACGAGCGAATGAGGTGTTTGCGCGCGCCATCGCTGCTGTTACAGTGAATAAGAGAGGAAATGCAATAATGAAATGGAGCCGTTGCCTGGCTCCCCTGAGATCTTACAACTTAACGGACCCGGCTAAGAGCTCAGCCAACCATCATAATGTCTCCAAACACTGGCAGCAGTTAGGTGTTGCTTTTAATTAATGGCTGAAGCCAGGCGTGCGTTGCATATGTCGGCGAAGAATACCAACCTCCCCCTCCCCTCCCCAAAACTACCTTCAACCATTGTAAACTGCTCTCTAATGGAATATCGCCCAGCTTTGCATATAAAGTACCTTTTAAAATCTCCGCGCAGGTTTTCAAATCGTTTATTAACCGGTACATACTTGCAACATTGTGCCCCTCTAGCATGCTGTGAAAAACTGTCGCAGCCCCGCTAAACTTGTCACCCTAAGCCCTATGAGGGTACAGGTTTCAACGCAAATCTCCCAGAGTAATGTTCAAGATTGGATTGTTTTCCACCCCAAATACTAGTTTTTGTTGGTACTTTGTTGTATTACACTCTTACCTGTCCAGTGTAATTTGACTGAAGTAGGAAAATCAGAAACTTATTATATTGTTTTATTATACGGGGTGTTTACCGTGTGTGTAATGAATGTATGAATGGGAAAGTTGCTGGTAAAAGTATATCAAGCACCTGGCTTGATTGAAATGGCCACCGATGAAGCAATTAAATGAAGGTAATAAATCCTGAGTCTCAGAACAACGTTCTTCAGCTGCGAACAAATCTTGAATTGTGTTTTTTGGTTCCTGTCTGGGAATTGTCCTTCCCAAAGAGAATTGAATAGTTCTATTCCATTCTTACTGGTCCTTCTGTATTTAAAAAATCACTCATACTGTCCTGGTTAAATGGTTCCCAATATTCAACTCAAACATCGCCGTGAATTGATGAATATTGACAGTTCTTTTACGCATTAGTAGTGTCGGATGTCACCTTAGTGGTTTAATTGAATAGATTTCCGTTCAATCGAGTAGTTGTATTTCTTCTTGTTTGGATTGTGCTCTGCAAAAGATTATTTGAATACTGATATTATTATTTGAAAATTCAAGAGAAGGGAAGCTCTTACAATAAAGCGTCAAGGATATGGAGAAGCAAGTAGTTTGAATAAATTTTCAACAACTGATAGAGTAGGCTACATAGAGAATGCATCACAATTTTTTCCTCACATCGCATGAAATTTGTTTACTCAATTACTCTCCTTGTGCAAGAGCTGTGAAGTGATTTTTATGACACTTCTTAATTATTTTCTGAAACTGGTGTAGTTTTTAGGTCTCAGCTGTGAACAGATTCTCTATTTTTCAGCATACATTAAACTACTAACACTGATTAGAACTAACATTCTCTGGTTCAAGGATCTAGAAAAAATAAATATTTTTACTATTGCTGAAGTGAATTCAGTCAATATTTGAGACTGGAAGCAAAATGATACATTTGGCAGCTAAGTGAATATTGGTTCACAAATTTTCAAGCAGGTCGGGTATGAGGACTACGTAGTGGCGGTGGAGGAGGATTGGAAGTGGGAGGGGGAGCGATTGCGCGCAGTCTGAAAAAGAGGTCGTGTGTAGCAGTGCCTTCAATAAAATAGATGCATTAAGAATTATGTGATGGGTGTAAGCGGGAGCTCTAGGTCCAGTCGCATTTAGGGTCTGGAAAATCTACCCTTTTACGGTTCCCTGGACTGAAAATTTCACCGCAATCTTCCTTCTTTGTCACTGTTCCGGTGCTAGGACTTTTACACAATATACGATTTCCTTTCGAAATGGCGCATAGATTTTCACTCTAACGGACAGAGCGTATTGAATTATTTAATGCCGCCTAACACCGAGCTTGCAATTGACATGGGACGATAAACCTCATTCAGAATAAAACCACAACCACATTCGCTATCAGAAACTTGTCGCACAAGGTCCCATGTAAGGTATTTTCCAAAGCATGAAACTGGATAACTCGTGCTGTAGAACAAAACCCTACCAGTTCATAATCTCGCTTTACTAGCATGGGTGTTCATCACCCACGGAATATCAATTTGATGAGATACGGTACCATATGATGAAGGCAAACAATTGATTTTCCAATATTTGGAGTGAGTTTACAGCAAGAAAGTAACAGGAGAACATTCCAGAGCTGGGAATATATATAGTTTAGTGATATTTAAGTAGCAGTTATTGAAGGTCTAAAAGCCTAAAGTATCATAAAAGCCTATCGCTATGTATTGAAGGTCAATACATAGGCCAATCACAATCGCAGTTATAGATAAATAATAGTATTGATAGAAATTTAGAAAATAGTTCATTCCGTTTTTTTGATAATCTACTGTTTACTACCGCATATGAGTTATAAAAAACCATAACCATCTATCATTTCTCAGACCTTCATGTACCTATCGATTGTATGGAAAATGGCGGACATAATTGCCCTACTCCAAATTCATGATTTCATAGCGTTTTGGTTATGTTGACAAAAAATTATATGTTTATTTATCATAAAAATAATTTCTGGAACATTTCATAAATAGGCCTTCTGAATGTTTACTAAGTAGACAATGGATTACACACGCGGTTCGTCTTGTTTTATGTTAAATAATGTGGCATAATTTCTTGAGTATTTGATAATTTATTACAAATGGGTCGTCTGTGGTGTGTTTATGATTGTGAATATCCAAGTATGGTAATTCAATCCATATTTCTATTTTCACGTTTCCTGGAAACAAACTCTCAATGGACATATTGGTTATAAAAGTTTTCATCAGAATTTTGAAGTGAAAAACAGTTCGACAGTTTGTAGTAATCATTTTGAAGACCGTATTCTTATCAAGGACGACGTTTTTCTTGTCATAGACGGTTAACTTATTGGAGTGCCAAGAGAAGTGATGCATTTCCTTCAATGCCAACAAACTAGCCTATGTGATTTTTATAGAAATGGAGGACAATAATAAATTAATGAAATCAGTGATCTGCCTTGTGTACCAGTTAGCTTCAAAATCTCAAATAATTAGGTTACAAACAGTGCTTAAATTGTGACTGTAGCCTACAATACGGTAGGCCTACAACGTCGGACCGGAACCTCTGAGAGGGTGAGGAAGAGTAAATAATTTTATTTTTTCTCAAAGTTTAGATCTAAGATATGTAAAGCAATGGTAGAAATACACAACTGAAAGCTTAAATAACACTCTAAAAACAAGTTTTGAGGAGTTGAAATTGAATTTTTTGGTTGGATACTGGAGTGTGAAGAAGACAATGAGGATGTCTCAAACTTGCAAGCCAAAGGAAAAAAATTGGAAATATTGGGGAAAGGTTCAGAGACGAAAAAAGTTGAAATGAGCAGCAAGTGAAGTACAAACATGTTGGAAAAAACTGATTGGAATTTGAGGGTCTTGAATTTCTATTTTTCACATAGAATAATAACTCAGATTCTAGTTTGAAGTTCTACCTCCTTTGGGAGATCGGCTGTCGTTAGTAAAGACAGTCAGTCGTTTCCCGTTTCTGGTGGAATATCAATTGTTACATTACACTCTAACTGATTAACTGCATGCTATTCAGAGGTGTTCTGCATCTTCACTTGGTTGTGAAGACTGGCTTATGGTTGAGAGGATCGACGTGCTAGCCACACGTTACCTCTATCCTGGTTGATGATTATTCGCCTGCTGTATTTTCTGTCCGGGCTGGGTGATCATTCTGACGGGGTGGGGATGGCTTCGGCTCGGTCGGTGTTGGTTCGGGGGCTGTGGGTTCTTTCAAGCCGCATGGCAATGAATTGGCAATGGATTTTGGGCCGGTATTGGCCGGGCTGGGGTCGTTTTCCCGTCTTGCCGGGGTGTCTTCTTTGCTTGGACGGACTGTATAGTTTGGTGAATATGAAACTGGCAACAAGCTGGTAGGCCTAGGCCCTTTATAGGGCTGTTGCGCCATTGACAAACAAACGAAGTTTGAAGTTCATCATATTGTAATGATTCTTAATTTTGTATTAGATATCAATTATTTTGTAATATCATAATGTTTAACAATAAAAAATATGCTATTTCTGTCTTACTACTTCTAAAGAATAGCAACTTGAACTATTGCTATTACAATTGGCTAGGCCCATATTACCGCCATCTTGTTTTGTACATTAAGGTCTGAGAAATGGTAGATGGTTATGTAAGAACATATAGTTGATAAGATAGTGATTACTTGTCTAGTAAACTCCACTAATTTTACCACTTTTGAAAAGAGACATTTCTGCCTCTTGTGATCCAATGTCTAAATAGCTGTTTCCAAACAATCCTGAAGAGACACAAGAGATCTTAATCATTCCTATGATTTAATTACATTTACAATTTTTCTCCTGTCCATCAATTTTCAATAATGTATCGAAGGCCTTACAATCTCTCTTAGATGTTTGTAATTTAGTGAAGAGATCACTGTGCACTTGATTACACCTGAAATATTCAAAGTTGTACTGGTGTCTATGTGCAGGTCAAAGGGTGTAGTATAGTATTCCATTTGATTAGAGACTTTAACTAATTAGCCGACTCGCGAGCAGCTGAAACTAGAGGGAACTCGCTTGTGAACTATTGTTCTATCCAGGACCGTAGAGATTTCGCTAACCAAATTGCCCTCGCCAAACTCAATCACAACGAGCAGTTTAACTTTTCATAGTGACAATCCCTTGTGCTCTGTCACATTATTAGTCAGACTAAGTCAATCGCATACAGCCAGAAATTAAACCAGTGTCTAATGCAAACTTGGTATCCAATCACTTTTATGGTTCCAGAAACAATACTGTTATCATACACAATAATAGAAATTGGCTTTCGATATTCCTGAAGAACGGTTATTGGTGAATTCCATCTCTGGATACGGTTGATTGTATAAAACCAGATGAGCTTTATTAATAAATATCGTAATATTCATATCTATTATTCACTATTCAATATTATCTACTATTCACATCATAACTATTCAATATCATAATTATTATACATTAATGCGCTATCAATGCTGTCAATAATGAATAAGCAGGCTAATGAATAGGATAAGAGCATAATATCAGATCACTTTCGGTTTTAAATCAATAGACTAGATGAAACTTGAAAAACTTCTCCATTCTGAATTACTTAGGTTCATTCAATTTATGATTGTGGAATGAGATAACTCTATCACGTAATTAATGATTTCAAAATAATACATTTACTAATAATATTTTTATATACAAATAATAATTTTAATAATATGTTGAAAGAATTGCGACACATATCAATCCATTATAATCACTATCGATCTCAATTATCGATTGAATTATAATCGATTGAAATTTGTTAATATCATCGATCATACTCTCCAATTAATATTTTTCAATAGGTCTAATTATGATTCAATCATGCATAAGTACACAATATCGCAAATACTCGGTTCACTCACAATATTTGTAGACTTGTGGTCTATATCCACTGAGGCTAAGATAATTATTACATTATTCATTAAATTTTCTTAGTACAAAGTTCATCATTTACTTCATTCGTTTTTTTTTTAATAATAAATTTGATGGAAATCGGCTTCATCATCTCAACAAATACAAGATAACCTTACTGGAATTGGCTTGCCTCTCTGGGTTCTACAATATGTAAACAATCCAACAAGCGACAGAGAACTTTTAAAAGTAACTTTATACATAACCATCTATCAAGTAGTTCAGAGAATTGATAGATGGTTATTCTTTATATCATGGTTTATCAATCAAGCTTCTCATCGAAACCAAGAATCGATTTACAAAGAATTTGATGAATATTTTCGATTTAGGGTTTCAACTGCGATCATTATTTTAGTTATTGGAACTGTTTTGCTTGTTCTATCATTTGCGTTCTGTGCTAGTGTGTAATAATCCCTTGTCAACAACAGCAGGTTGTTTATTAGAAGTCGAGCAGTAATCGCGGGATGTTGGATGAGAGAGGCCTGAAGCCTTGCTTGCTGTCGATGAGAACCTCATTAGGGAACTTGATGGGAGTGCTCTCTGAACTTCTGCAAGCTCTGCCTTCAAACAGCTCTTGTGACTATTGATTCTTTTTGAATTACGCGCTCTCCTGACATTTTGTGAAGTCAAGAGCCTCCTCTGTGTGTAACGTGTTTTATATCCAAATCAGAGACAGCGAGACTATTGAAGAGTCCATTCAACAGTACGCCCGCTCCCAAACTCTCAACTAGTCTTGTTTCTCATCTGAGAGAAACGTTACAAGGGCGTACAACACTTCTGATTTACTCAAATATATCTTCACTAGAATCATATACTTTTAATATCGTTCTTCATCTTTTCAATCCTAAGCTTTTCAACGTACGTTGACAATACGCTATCAATGCTGTCAATACCCTCCTATTATGAGAGCAGACTATTAAATAAGAGCCGAGCTTGAACAAGTTATAGGAATTCTTCATGGGAAAAATCTATACGGCTCATATCAAGTCATATTATCCATTTGTATGTCTATTTCCAAACCATAAGGAAACAGGTTCATTCATGATAGAATAGAATTTATTTCGGAAACAAGATTGAATCCTGGATTGAATGCTCAATGATGGTTCAATATTTCACATATTATATCATTTTATTATTAGTACTCATCATATAGTCATACTGTAACGGTATGAAATAACATGATTCATTTATCTTGTTTTTCAACCAAAAACGTTTAATAAATTTTCCATTACTTGATAAAATTGTTTTTCGAATTACTCGAAAAACAACTTTATCATTGCTCTTGCAATTACAAGCTTATTCTTTTAGTAGATTTCTCTCTATATTTTTCCTCCTTTTTCATTACTTTGTATGTTGCTCGGTCGCTCTCTTTCTTGAACAAAATTCTGCTTGATCGACAGTTGCTTAGGAGTGGGGATTGCCTTGTACTGTTTGCTCCTCTATTAATTTCAATTCACTTCGAATCCAGCTCTCAACCAGTTCAGATAGACATTTTCTTTCTTCTATAAGATTTGTTGAAAGTTCTTTGAAGTACAGGATGTAGTCACATTAATTAAATTCTCATTCTTTTACATAGTAGCTTCATCCTGATTTTTTTATTTTAATTTTTCATTGATATGTAAATTTACTAAGTTATTGGATTCTTCTCTCAAATTTTACCAATCTCCAAATCCGCTGTATCAGCGGTCGATGTATCAACCTCGATGTATCAACCTGGATGTATCCACCTCGCTGAAATTAACCAGGAAACCAATACTGTAGCATGGACTTCGCAGATGGATCGAGGGTATCGCGTTAAAAACCCCAAGGAAACCCGGACTTCTACGCATCAGGATTACAAAGAAAAACCTCAGAAAGATCAGATTCAAATTTCCGTCGAAACCAATATTTTATCAACCAAGTGAAGTGCAATTAAAAGGCAATAGTGATACATAGTGTGAAAGTTTATGGGGGGTCCCTCACCACACCAGGTATTTATGTATACTAACATATTTAAGAATTTAAGTAACCGATTGTAACCCATATTTCTGAAAATAATGTAATTTGTATTTCCGGTATCCAATTACTATTATCTTTTGATTTTATTTATTCTGTTTTTTAGAAATAAACCAAGGGATGTCGCTACTATAACTTTTCGTTATTAATTTATAATCACCTCTGTCACAATTCTAAAGATGAGATCCTTTTCTTTCGTGGTGGTTTAATTTTGAATTCTCTTACTTTCACGATCCCCTTGTATTATGTCGGGTGTGAAATTTTGATGATTTCAGAATGTATTATATTAACCTATAAATATTTTAAGTTTTGATGTCTTCTTATTGCCCATCTGAAATAATATAAGGTCAGGTATAAATCTATACAAGGATCAAATAATTTAATTTAAAGTTTCTTCCCACCACAACAACGTTACAATACTGAAAAATCTGAAAATTCACAGATGTGAATAGCTCTCAAGGTTCAATAAATGAGATTCTTCAAGATGATTGAATATATTTAGGTTTCCCCTTTTTCTTTTTCCTTGAAACAACGTATTGCTTTAATGAGTTAGATGTAGAATTCAATATTATTAAATAATAATATTCTCAGTACAGATTGAGAATAGACAACAGTAAAATATTTCCTCACATAGCAGCATCATCCGTTACACTTGCAGCGAATGTTATGATAATTACCAACTAACTGTTATTTTGTATGATGGTTCAATTCATTTTCAGTCATAATATTGTTATTGGAGATTATTCTCATTCTCATATCCTCCAGTAATACTTGATTACTCATATCCTAGAAGTACTAGTTTTATTTGGTAATTTCAGTATTTAATCCATTCAATTTTTCCTGTGTTATTCTTCATTGATTGTTCTGCCATGAGGACCTTGATTATCGTGATTTTCTGTCTGTATTGCATTAAATTAACTCGAATATTCTATAGCTCGTTTCAATGATTACACTACTCAAGCATGTCTTAGTAATTGCAGGTTTGATGGTGATTACTGGAGGAGAGCATCGGCAACTTCCTTCATTAGTGGGAGACGAGTCAAGATTCAATAAACCCCAGTGTTGCACTCTCTCAAATGAACCATCAGGAACTTGACAGGTCGGCAAGCATAATATTAAGGAACATTGGAACATGGAGCCTTCCCTGACAGCTGTGAGATTCGAAATCAAGTTTGATCAGTGATATTTCACAAATATTAATCTGAGATCACATTTTTATGTGCCGCGCTACTCTTTATATAAAATAATGAAAGTTTAAAATTATAGACGGTTTATAATCATGTTTCTGGATTGAGGAACCACTTGAAGGAGCTTCAAAAGTAGGCTACTGGAATAGGATAGAAGCTGCTCTCAAGCAAGTATTTTGAACCTGGCCGAAGTTTATCTTTGTAACCGTATCCAGAAAGTAGTAAGTGAATTTTCACGTATACTTGATACGTCTGCACGGGGAGATGAGTAAGCACTGCATGCGCTAAAACCAACAGATTCGAATTTCATAAGATGCAGGTGCTTCCAGCTACTTGAAGATCGGATACACGTGGCCCTTTTCTCAGACACCTTCAATCAAAGGAGTACTATCGAAGCAATCTATGCCCTTATTTATAATGACAAGTATAATTCTCAATAAGAAAAGCACAAATCTCAACATACTCGAGTATTTTCATTTCAATATGCAAATCTTGCAAAACCTTTGATATTTTACTTCAATATCATACACAATCATTCCTTAACTTGAGAAAATGAACAACTGGAAATCATCAAGGTCTGAACTGCAAACTAATGATCATAGATTTTAAAACGTATGAGATTATTTGAATAACAATGTTCTCTATTCTACATTTTGCTCATGTTTTCTGCCTTTCTCCATCAATCATGTCAAAGCAATTGTAGTAGAACCTATTTAATAGATAATAGTGAATCTGAGACTGGTAATAATAATGTGCAGTTGCAGTGGAGAGGAAATCTCTCTACAAGTATATGTATATTCACGGGCACCTCTGGCAGTAGTAAAATGAAGAGAATAGCTCCCTTATTGTAGATTTATAAAGGATGAATTGGGATATTTTGCTCTGCTTATTTGAAACTCTCAGACATTATAGGCCTTATTCCCATGATTCTAGTACTGAACACTAAGTAAGATAAATAGTGATATATATTTATTTATTCTGCTCAAATCTCATTAGCCCACCTTAAAAAAAATCATGTCACAGACTCTTGTACTCGGTAAGAAAATTTTGAATTAATAAAATGAAAGTACCATTTTTTTTAAAATATTTTTATTTTCACTACATGTTTCGGCGATAAAGTCATTTTCAAGTGTAAAATGAGAATATTTTTTTAAAAAATGGTACTTTGATTCTATTTATTTGAAGTTTTAACGAATACAGTAGTCTTAAGAGAAAATAAGTATTTGGTAAGAAAATATACTACACCATAAGTATGTGCTGGAAATATACCATGCCATTACAAACAAAGAATATAGAATAAGAAAAATAATTCTTACTCTATTATCTACAATCACGATTTGGTTGAAGATCATTTGTCAGACTATCTTTTCGTGAATACGAAATAATTTTTCAACATAATGAAATTTCTGACTTGGCAAAAAGTGAATTTTTGTTGAAATTGCATGAAGTAGTCTATTGTCGAATCATGTATATTTTCAATCCAGAATACCGTCTCCATAGTGTTGTTATGTTAGTTTGTGTAAGTGGATGAATTTGAAATAGATGGATTGGTGTGAAGATACATCCACGGACCATGAAACTGCTCTCTCCATTCTTGAACACCTTAAAAAGAGACTGCATCACAGATATTATTTTCATGATGTTGTATACTCCTGAATCCACGTACAAACAACATATCATGTGAAAAATTCAACAGCTCCATTGGAAATTTATATTGTGCAGCCAACTGAACAGAACGTTCAAAATAGGGGACAGCATTCCATGCTAATACGTGTCAGTGAGGTATGATTTATTTGCAATATATTCATTACGGGCTAAACGTTACTTCCAGTCGTTCGTATGCTAATCGAAAGCAATAAACTATTTTTATATTTCTCTTAAGCTTCAGTGTTCTGTTGGTGAAGTTTTTTTTTCTTTTTTCCATGACACATTTGCCAGATCCAGCCACCCAGTTTAAATTTCACATTTAAAATAACTATGTTCTAGTCAAGAAACTAAGTAGTGACATTTTAAAAATATAGTCTATGGAAGAAAATTCGAGTCTGTTCGGTAATGCCATATAGAGACTTGAATATGCTACTTTTATTTATTTGTTAGAGATATTACAGTGACACTTACATAACAATATCAAGATATTATTTACACTAACAGGTGGAAACACAGAGACATGTCCAAATCACCTTTTTTTGTAAATTTTGATAAAAATATTTATCATGAATATATTATTATGACTCCATTAGTGCTGCACTTTATGTTTAAATGTTTATAGGAGTGATGAGTTTGATTGTATATCAATAATCCAATAGTATTTTCAAGAATAGTATGAGTCGTTGTAGAACAGGACTAGGTCTCAGTTGAAGAGAATTTAATAAAGTATACGATATAAAAGGAAGGCTGACTAAGATTGGATATGATAAGCATGGCATTCTAAGTATAGGCTAATAAACTTGTAAGTTCTAAGAAGTCATTCTCTATAGCCTAAGTACATTCCAACTTCACTAAGTCACTATCTAACTCCACTCAACTACTGATATTCATGCTATAATCATGCTCCAGCCATGAAACCTATGTACGGTATCCATCTTAGGTATGTATATATATATATATATATATATATATTTTTTTTTTAACGGGTTTACCGGGTACATCCGATCTGTGAACTTACTTACTTGGGTAAGTTGACGTTTCGTCGCCATCTCAGACGACATCCTCGGAACAGACAGGATGTCGTCTGAGTTGACAGGAAACGTCAACTTACCCAAGTAAGTGAGTTCACAGATCGGATGTACCCGGTAAACCCGTTAAAATATTCATCCATCCGCGAAAATTTAAAAGTAAACACACATATATATATATATATATATATATATATATATATATATATATATATATCTAAGTACGCCTTTATATATATATAAAGGCGTTCTTAGATTTGTTTTTATAGTGATTCACAGGAGAGAAGGGTTGTAGAATGAATTCATAAATTCAGATAAGGAAGATAAAGACGATATCTTCTCGTTTGATATGAATTTTTAGAGCATCGGACTTGTATTTGCAGAGCTATTAGACTTTTAGTAGTGCTGTTCAAAGGGTAGACGATTCCATATTAGAACCGATTAAACGATAATATCGTCGGAAATGGTGGTCTTTCCACGTAACAGCTGAACTCAGAACTGAGGAATACAGAATCGATAGCATTCAGTAAAAAAAAACTAGCAGTCGGCAATAACACGGGAAAAGCGTGGAGCTAAATTCAAGTAGGGCATTCTGTAGAATTTCTGAGGTGCGCCAAGCATCGCCGTAAACCATACCTGGGAACGTGCCTCGCATACCAATTCGATATCATGAACTGAAAACAGAACGGAGACCAAAAGTAAACAATCCTGATTGCAAGACTATTCTCGCCGCAGCGACTAGCATAGTATTCATCTGCATCTCATCATCTTGTCTTGACTATTTAGCCCGTTTTGTAAGTCCTGTCTCATTGTCAGAGCCGCAGCTTTCCTCGGAAAACTTCTAAACTAACTCTTTCAAATCTGTTCACAAATTCTCAGCCACGTGTTCAAACAAATCAAACTTAGTCTTCAAATTTGTTGTACCGGGCACATAGTAACATGTAGTTAATTTACAGAGGTGAAGCCGGCATCAAGTTTGGCAACAACGGCTTTGAAATTCAGCAGCCAGCTTCAAGTTGTAGCCTATATTGATGTTTTAGAAGTTGTGTCATTATTAGAGATGAAGTTTTTGTAGCAAGCGACGTCTCATCTAAAATAATGACGAGGCTTAAGCTTCTCATGGAAATGAGACTGATCAATGATGAAAAAGCAACAAAAACAGTAGGACGAGACAAACCGTACGTGACAAAAACGAACATGAATCATTATTAAGAAGATGATTACTGTATTGAAATGTTGTAATAAATAAATATCACTTCCACGAAATCTCTTTCACAGAATTGCATCCAGTAGTCAGGGACGAGATGAAGTATCAGCGTCACGATACCACTCTGAATAATACTATTGGAAAAAATATATGGATCATCACAATGAAATTTAATTACGGTTTATTGTTTGTCTCAAAAAGAATACCATACATTGACAATCGAGTTGAAATCGAAGACGTATAATACGTGCATCAGGAGCTACGACTATCTTATCACCTAATTAAGGTATATTTTTCCAATGCTCTTATAACAGTTCGCCGAATCAATCATAATATGACTGGTCCCGGCTGCCTAAAAACAGTAGTTAAGTCATCTCAGAGGCCCTGAAATTGATCAGGAACGACCTGAAAACTCTGACACCAGACCTGAACCAGCCAGGTTACATGATTATTGTTATTACTAGCCGGCAGACTCGCTTCGCTCGCCTTCTCCGCCTAGCCAGGGGGCTCCGCCTCCTGGACCCCCGACAGTATCGGCAGTGTGAGTGAGTCAAACAGGCTCGCTCCGCTCGCCTGCAAACCCTCTGCGTAACCGGGTAAGCGTAAGCGTAACCTTGGGAAGTATATTGGACATAGTTTGAAACTTGATTCAATACCTTTTAAATTAGTTCATCTTCAACCTCGCTGAAGCATTGAATTTACAGTAATTCGGAAGATATGCAACCCGCAATACATCTACAATTTTGAAAAACTTAATCTTGAACGGATTTCAAAAATATTTTAACTCAACATTTCTAGACCTTATCTGAACCTGCCCACCAATTATCAACATTTTCTACCAATTGGTTCTCAAAAAATGAAGAAAACGCCGGAAAACTATACAAAAACTAAAATATATGGTGTATCCTTGGGGAGTTTCTGAAATCCGCTTTGAGTACGCGTCAAACGGTCCAACTGAACATGCCTGCCAAATTTTAACGCATTCGGTTCGGTAGATTTTTATTTATGCTGTTTAGTAAGTTTATTGAATGAGTGCCATCTCGCTTTTATATATAGAGACTAGCCGGCAGGCTCGCTCCGCTCGCATTCTCCGCCTAGCCTCTCATTATCATCCACAAAAAATTAACAATTCTCTATTTAGTCAATCATGGCACAAGCAGCAGAAGGAGATTGATCTTTGTTTGATACTCATCAGCTCAGCGATAGGCTTCAATAGGGTCCGCCTAGGGAGCGATGCATATACATGCACAGGCCTATCCATTCAAACAATGCGTACCAGCATTGTATAAATCAAAACGTTACGCATTATTCCGCATATATTGTGCGCCCAGCGTTATTGAATGATACATTTCTGATAGTAATGTAGTTGATATTATAATATCATATAAATGGTGTAATAAATAATAATATCGCTTTCACGAAATCTCTTCTACAGAATTGCATCCAGTAATCAGGGACGATCATGTATTCATGGTTTGGGGATTGATAATTTCTATTAGTACCATGCAAGAGCTTTGATTAATAATGCTCGAAGTCTATTGCAATCACAATGTTGGATTAATATGGTATTTATTAGCAATAAACCCTTCACGCACAATCACTATCAATGTCCTAATCAAACACAAGAGACGCTTAATCTCTACGACAGAATTGCATCCAGTAATCAGTGATGAGATGAATATTGGTGGAATTGTGCCACTGACGGCTCGTGCCCACGAAACAGGTGAAGGGCTCTACAGTAAAAGATACGGGCACTTCACCTGTTCCGTGGGTACGAGCGGCCAGTGAATTGTGCGTGCTCCTGCTTTGTATACGGTGTGTATACCTGCTTTGTACTGATAGAGTATGATACAGTGATTCCAATCACCTCATAAGCTGCTTCAACAACGGATTCCCTATAAAGTGAACTTTCATCTTAAGATAACTGAAGCCTCAGATAATACATAAGTCATACCAATTTGCTTAGGTTGATGCGTGGATGCATATTAGATTCGATGGTGAAGCCAGCCCACACGTAAGTTTTTACAGCCTTATTAAATGAAATGCATCTCCACTTCTCCGAGTTGAGTCAATTCAACTCGAGTATCCTAGGAAATAATTGCGCTATACTTCTCCAGCAAGTCACAACTTTTGTTCCTCTCTTGATGATTAAAAATAGCAACTTTTGACCTTGAGAGAAAGTTTGTAAGTTCTTTTTGATAGGAGCAGAGCAGTTTCAAGTTGATCAAATGAATTTTTATCCTTGAATATTATATAATAGATGGTTGAGGCTTCGTAATGAAGCCTTATCAATCGAAATGAAGCTTTAGACCTGAGTGAATAAGTTTTATAATCATTGACTTTTTTCTGATAGTTCAAAGGATTCGAATGTGACTGAATGACTGTTGGAAAAATTAGTAAAAGATGACCTTGAAAGGAGAAAGATATCAAAGTTATGTGAATGTATATATTGTTCATCTTTTCATCATCCACAACGATGAGAAAAGTTGAGTCTTGTTATACCAGATGGATCAAAATAGATCACTTCGATCAGAACTCAGTTAGTTCAGCTCACAAAAAATTGGAAAAGTTTCTCGGGAAAATTAATCCAATAAAGATGAAAAAGGTAGAGCTATTTTACTAATAACAGTAGAATTTAAACTTTTGTAGTGCATCTCATCGAGCATAACGGTACAACACATTACAATTTTTTAATCAGATCGCGGATAAAGTTATAGCTACTTTTAGTTTCAAGATAACTTCCACAGAGACGGTTGTGAGAAATTTCAAAGCTACTTCAATTACAGGAAGCTTTATTCAGTTAGAATATAATGATGGAAGTGATAATCAATATTTTTGAAAACTCAATTCTACTACAACAAAGCTCACTCTTCATAGCAATCAATGAATTGGAAATTAATGTTGATGGTATTGCACCCCCGTATTACAACCAATTTTACTCTAGCCTTAGGAAGAGAAACCTTGTAGGGGACTGTGGGGGAGTTTGGCATTTGAATTAAAAAAAGTTTAGGAAATCTGACAAGATAAATTATTTTATTCAGGGATATAAATTCATTCTGAGAATGATGAATATTCAATTCTTCATGTTTGATATTATTCTGTTTTATCTATTTTTATTTTTATTTATCTAGCTAGTAGTGTTCCATCCTATAATTCTACTCATCATCTGAGCTGAGGTTATGAATAAAATAAACTTGGTTCCATAGAGTGAATCTTGTCTCTCATGACGAGAAAAAGACTCAAACCGCAAATGAGTCAAACAGAAAAACTAATCCTAGTGAAATTAAAAAGAATGTAATTTTTCACTTTCATATCAAATTATGCATGGCGCGTAGCCAGGCGTGCATAAACTGTGACAGCTGCAGCAAGATGTTGCTGTTCTCAGTCCTCATGCTAAAATTGTACAATATCCATTCAGTCTTCTTCTTCTGAACTCGTACATTATCCAATCTCTTTGATTGCTCAGCCAAGACTGTGAATGAACAAGTAAAGAGCTGAGATCAAGATTGAAGAACTAGGCTACATTCCGATCTTTATAATTTCAAAGAAATGTAAGTATATTGTTTAAATTTAAGCAGGAGATGACAATCCATGATAGAAATATCATATCATACCTCATGAACATACTAAGAGACTGCATGACTTCTTTGGTAGAGTGATAACTAATATATTTATATGAAGTAGATGAAACGGAAACGTTAATGCCCGGTTTATCCAAGCACACTCAAGTTTGAGGGACCCTCAAGTTTACTACACTCTACTACATTTCCTATACTTATCATAGAAAATGTCAGCTGTTCATAAAAATTTGAGGGTCCCTCGACTTTGTGTCTTTTGGCACGTGTTTTTTGCTTGGAAAAACCCGGCATCACACTATAGCCTACTCCAGGGCGCCATCGGCCCGAAATTTGGGGGGGGGATTATTATTATATTATTGATAAAATTGATTACAAGATTGAAAATTTTGGGGGGGGATTTGATAAATTACATTAATTTAATATTTTATATTAATTTAATTACAGTAAAATGGAGTTATTATTTTTGATGTTCCACTTGAATGTAAACATGTTCTATATATTTGAATAATCTAACTAATATATATAGAATAACTGTATAAGACAATAATATTTGACAGTTGTAGACCTATAGAACCATTAAGTTATTCTTATACTTATTATGGATTAAAAATTTCTAATGATTCTTTCTGTTTACAAATCACCACGGCTGTCAAGCTAAACGGCGCCATGCTTCAGCAATATTTGCTAGATCATTTCTCAGAATGCACGCAAAACTTTCAATCGAATTCAGACCTAAACAAACAAAATCGATTTTAATCAGTTCCTGTAATCTGTAATTATTCCTTCTCAGTATATAGAATAAAGTTGACGACTTGACGTAAAAATAGTTGATTTTTCAATTTTACACAATATTTTACAATTTTCTCATATTCAGTCGTTGTTCCAGTGTGGAATTGAGCGGTTGTGTTCGGTGTACGTAGTACTAAGTGGTTTTGAAGATTTTAGTACTGTAGTGTTATTTGTAATTTTCACAGTTGTAGTGTTTTATATTTTTCTTTCAACTTTAATGTAGACGTACTAAATTTTAATGTCTCAAAAGTTGGAAAAATCTTTCAAATACAAATGTGTAGAGTTTTTTGTTGAATACGGTACAATGGGATGACAATTGGCTAGATCACTATAAGATAAAACTCTTGTCGACAATAAGGTGAAAAACAATGTTCCGGTGAAATATAAAATTTTCCGGTGAATAATTTATTTTCAAATGAAATCCCCTTTATTTTCTAAAAATGGAAAAACTTTACTTCAAGTTTGAATGATTTTAATTTATTTCATGAGATTTTGACTCATGATATTCATTATTTATATTACAGTATTAATGTGATATGTTGATATATATTATTTTCTTCACTAACAATATATTATATTATCATAATTTCATCGTGATGATTTTATTTTTTATCTAATTTTTTTAATGATTCTATTTATCATCGATTCATATAAATTTCATAATCCGGTATTCATTTATTAGTTTGCTGGAGAAATACTGATTTCTAATAATTATATTATTCAGTACCGGATTCAAGGGTAGGCCAACAAGGCACGCGCCTAGGGGCCCGCACCACAAAAAAATCAAGAATTTTTTTTAATATTTTATTTCTTAGAACTTGGCAACCTGCATCCTAGCAAACTAATATCAATTAATGGCCACAAGCAGTGTAATATAATCCATTAATCTGTATCTGTTGAATGTAATGTATCTGTTCAATAATATTACAAGTTGAACCTATTTAAAACCCTCTTGAACAAAATTACTGTCTTTGGCGATAGGACTGCGATTAGCTGTTCACATACCTGGTTGAAGAATTGGATTCAAATGAATTTTATTTGCTCAAAATGCGGAATTAACAAACAAATGATAAGACTAATAATAAGGCTTGAAAATCTTGAAAAAGTAGTTTTAGAGTACTTTTTCTGAAAAACTTTTCCCTAGCAGGAGAAATCCTTCTTCAGTCCACCATCATTGATAGCTATTTTTATCAATCTATGACCGTGGCAAGTATGAAATTGTAGATATTGCTAAGCTGCTCTGAATCTGATAGTGAATAATAAATTATTGTAATAAGTAATTATGCTTTGGCAGTTCGCACTACCAAACTACCAAAATTGGCAGTTTGGCACTTATTGATTTCATGGAAGTTCAATTCAACTTTGAATGAATAGCCTAGAATAAATACTTATAAGAACTTCAGTTTGAAAATCTAAACATGCAGGTGGTTCTATTAAGATCAATTTTGTAAAGTAAGCAAGTGAAGATTTGCTAGTAAAGACTGCAGCATTGAAAGAATAAGTTGTATAACTTTTAATTTTGTCCCAATCTGAAAGTGAACGAGTTCTCAATAACTTATAATAAATATTTCTTGAATATGTATTTGTTTTTGAATCTTAAACTTAGTATTAAACTGGTCTTATAGTGGGTTTTTTGTGGGACGATTGGACAAGCAATGGATTTTGGGGGGGATTTTGCGCCATCAGCCATGGGGGGATGGGCACCCCTAGCCTACTTCAAGAAAACTATAAGATTTAAGGAATGAGAATAAGACAAAAAAAAAATTTTCCTTTTCTATCCTAATCTATTCTTAGAGAAATTTTCTTTTTCTATACTTTCACAAGTTTAGTCTCACTAAAGATGTTGCTGGTTTTGCCATGAAACCATGGTACTATGTAGAAAGTGATAGTGGTATTAACATCTGTCTTATTCCTTTAATTTTTTTTTATTGCGGATGATGCCCACATAAGCATTTTAGCTTGTGCGTGGGTAATGGATGTTGAGTGTTAAGGTGATTGATGAGGTAAAAAACAGCCATGCCACTGGGATTCGAACCCAGACCTGCTGCAGTACTAGCGGACTGAAGATTGAGATGCACTAGCCCACTGCGCCAATAAGGCCGGCAATTACAGATAATTTTTGATAATTTCCACCAAAAAGTCTCGACACATTCAATAATTGATTTATTCCAATTGAATACAGTCATTTTTTCTCATCATATAAAATTATTCCTTATTATCTCTAAATAAGAAGGAATAGTGAATTTTTTATCCTGGAGTTCATAAGCGAAGGGAAAAAACTGAAGAATTTAGGTCTTATTGGTAAACATTTTCCTTAATAATTGAGCTGTATAGTGATACTGAATTTGTTCTCCTTATTATTATTAATACCCGTAATGATAGAATTCCCAATACCTTCTCAATCAATTAATGAAGAAATGCAGAGAATTGAATCATACCAATACTTATACATTTTTAGACTACAGCTAGAATGATAAGAGTATAGCATTCTAGCCCACTACAAAAGAGTGAATTTAATGTTTAATGGGAAATGTTCGAATAGAGTCCAGTAGCCTGTTTGAAGGTGTTTCAAGCTCGATTAAGCTGCTGAATACATCAAGGAGATCGTTGAGATTACTGATAAAACAGGATTGGAAGAGCTCAGAGAATTATGGTTGAATGAAAACACATAGATTTGAAAAAAGGAAGACCCAGTCTCTATTTATGTATTATCAACTCGGAGAGATCAGTCGCTTTGTAGTTTCAGCTGGTATCAGAGATCGATCTTGATGTGGATAAGGTGTCATTCTCTTAAGCCGTGTGCGACGTCTCTTGCAGATAAAAGCGTTGACGTTATGTTACGACCGATGTGAACAGGCCCGGTATATTTCTGAGCTCGGGTCCCCAAGCACATCTTCTCTGTAGTGCAAAGCAGTGAGAGACAGGAAGAAGACGAGTGGATGGGGAAATTGGCCATGACTGGGGACGCTGAATAGAGTCGTGGCGTGGCGTGAGAACCATCGTCTGCCGGAATAATAACGCCGTTATCCCGTTCTCTGGGCTGCGACCACGGCCCGGCTTGTCTCCGACGGATAACGTTGCGCAGACATTAATCGAGAAATAACTTGGGCCGAGGACCCCGCAGAGCGTCCTGTAATCGTTTCTAATTTCCATGTAGATTGCGCTCCTGCTTCCCCCTCCTCTTCTTCCAGCCCGGGCTCACACAACTTACTCTTGAAGTCGTTTAACAGTCTCGCTAGGGTCTTAGAGACCCGCAATATTGGGTGCCCGGGCAACTTACTCAAATCGGCCCGCCCGCTTCACCTCAATAGAAAAACAATTGAAATCTATACCCCTGGTTCTGCTTCTATTTCAATGCAACACACCTTGCTTCAACCACTCCAATACAGTGGAGAATATAGAATATTATTTTCATCTAGCTCCTTTCTCTCTTTTTTTCTTCCGAAATTATACACCAAAAATTCTAATCTGAATTTTCAATTCCGGTGGGTCTTTTGGTTGACAAATATATTTGAAATATTTTCTTAACTAGTCATTTTTTCCTACTTCGTCATTCCAAATTTTCAATTCAACCAGTCAATGAAAGTTTGTAGACTATCATTATCTTAACCAGTTGGTCTTTCCTCCTTTCTTTCTCATCATTTCTGAATAATCGCGCAGTGCGTGTTTACTAGAACCTAGATACTCACTAGAATTCTAATACACACTATTGCAGGAGAAATAGAATGATTCTGAGAGTGAAACGGTAGTTAGCTTATGAGATTAGTAGCTTATAATTGAAAATGGTTGGATAAAATAATTAAGATTTCATCATAATATATATAAAACACACGACAGAATTGTCAGAATTGACAAGTGGATTTAATATGGATAACTTCCACAATATCATATGCACTACTACTCAACAAATAAGTAGAATTATTGTATAAGACCACGAAATTTTGTTTCAAACTTGACTGTCAAATATAGGCCCTTGAAGATAGGCCTTGAACTAATCAGAAAAAAATGTTATTCTGAAATAACTCTTAACCTAATAAAATCTTATCAATCTATTAAAATCCTAAATTCAATCTTGATAACTTGCATCTTAAGAGGCTTTTCCAAGCCTGTATAATCAGCCTTGCTCCGAAAATTGTTCCTGAAACAACTCAATTGATTTCGTTCACATAACGTTTCTGCTCATATAATTCCAATATAAGTTACCTATGCTACAGACTCCATCACTTGTTACGGAGATTAGAGCAGAAAATTTAAGGAGAGTGCTACTCGTAAGCAAGTGGTACATTGTCTAGCAACTGATGGTTTACATCGAGAATACATCGTGGATTGTTGATTGATACATTGATATATTATTGATTGTTCACGAGTGAATAACTTATATTAGCAAGTTTGACGCAAGCAGAACTTTCATGTTAGTGATAGAAACAAAGCGCGCGAGTGCACCTTGTCCCAGCTCCCATCTCCGTAGTTTGGCAGAAGTTGTTGAAGATCGCTATAAAACTTTCTCGTTGTAGTCTTCAAGAAGCAGAAGCAGCACCCCACGTTGTAATGGCACTGTCATAGGAAATAACTCAACCAACTATAACTCTTGAGAGAAGAGAAAAAGTCACTATAAATGATTCACTTGAATTGTTGGGAACAAGAATTGAACGCACGGAAAGAAATTGCAGCAATGAGATAGTGGATCCGTAAACAAGCGGTTCGCTTCAAACTAACAACCTTCCATTATTATTTTGATGTCGCGCGAATGTACAGAGTTGTGCTAGGATAGAAAGCATGTTCCATGAATTCGTCGTGTCTGTACACACTGTACGCCACATTAAAGTTTGAACGAATTTCAGCTATCTGAATGGAAATGGCAGTGTAACAGAGTGCTTCCAGCTCATAATAAAAATTTGAAATGTATTAAAGTTGAATTCTCCTCACTAAAGAACTTTTATCAACTGAGTATGTAGAGAACACTCAATAACGTTGCTCTTTACTTGATAAGCAGTTGCTCTGCTCTTTATAACTACTGAAACACAAATCGGTCATTAAGGTAGAAAATGATCATACAGAGAAGACTTTAATGTCAGAGTACTGAACAGACTAAATTACTCAACAAGGCATAATAATTTTCTGAGAGGTCCTGGAAGAGAAATTTAAAATAGAGGCTGCCTAAAACACCCAACTCACCTGGGTCATGTTTAAGGTGAGCTGAATTTGTTCAGCTCATTCAGAGTGTGAAAGCTATTCAATATCTGTACCATGCAATATACTATGCATAGATTTCTTGTAAATTCATCATTTGTAACAACACGATTTTCAACCTGAATAAATTATGAAACTAAATATTTCAATTCCTAGAGCTCTTCTGGTAGAACTGTCTCTTATTACGTAGATAGAAGCAGTCAAAACGAAAATCTCACATCAATACGAGAAATAACACTCGAGTTGATAGTACAAAACATTAATACTCCTGAACCACAAAGTTTTAATTGAAATATCTTTGGTATTTTTAAAAAATGTATTATATTTGACCAATCACCAACCTCACTCAATAACTTGCAAATTACTACTCTCTCATAACTAACAAGTACAATATTAAAGTTTATACCAGGCGATAAAACGTTTTTATTTCTTTTCTGATTGTATCACGTTAATCGTGATAAAGAGCCATTGAGACGCTCAATGCGATTCAGAGTATGGAATTTTATTGCATTTTTCACCCCCATAAACCCGGATGGGTCATCTTTCTCCTCTATCGATTCCCCTACCATTTTCTTCACCTCCTTTTCCTATTCCCTCACCTCTCCTCTACCATCTCTTTCATTCTAGGGTTTTTTCGAACTCCTTCTCTCTCGCCACTTCTTCTCCTCCTAGTCCAAACGGTCAGTGAAGAATTATTATTGAGTATCTCTCATCATTCCAGAGAATAACCTTGTCCCAATGACCCATAACTTTATCGTCATAAGTGTTTCAGTGGAACTATTTAGGAAGGAAGATCTTCATATCAAACATTATTGATTTTCCGTAATTGATTCAGCTTATTGGCTAATTTCCATTTTCAAATACAGTAATATGAATGTAGAATAGGTTACCATGTGGAATAATAAATATGAATGCATAAACCTCCTATATCAACCTATAGTAAAATAGGTTAATATGTGAAATAAACCTGAGCCAGCCAGGTTACACGAATATTATTATGTGAAATAAAAAATATGAATGCAAATACTTACATAACTTGTGAATATTTCAATTGACAATTCACAATAGAATAGAATAGACTATTGTATTTGAATATTGAATATTGTATTTGAGATTTTCTTTGAATTTTCAATTAATTGCTGCGATGGAAGCAAAATGGTTCTTTGATCTGTTGCTTCCTTACATGAATAAAAAGATAATGAATACTAGTTACATTTACTTCCGAAAGAGATTCCTGAATCATTGTGCCTACAATCATAATGTCGAATAAAACAATGCAATTATAGTTGAACATAATGCATAGTTGAGACTCAAAGCAAACCCGTTGAATGCGATTTTAGTGAAAAAGAGTGTTCAACAGTCGTGAGGAGAAAAGTCAAGTACTTGTCGTAAGGGGAAAGGTCCACTCCAGATTCCGTAATGACTCTGACCTGATTGCTTTTTTCAATTAAAATTGAGAGCCATAATATTCTTCTACGTAATTCACTCACAAGGATCTTTGCTGAAGATTTCTCATTTCCATTTTCAATATTAGTCAATTCCATTTATTCTTCCCAGTTTTATAATCATTGTAGTTTTTAGATCAAGAACAACTATAAAATTGTAAATATTGCAGTTGCCTTGGAAAGACTCTGAATTCTGAATAGGTATTATTAATGGAATATATTATGAGATTGGATGATAACAACCAATTGACAATAAAAAAACTTATTAATGGAATGTTTGACCTCAGTACTTAAAAGTTATCAGTTGTTTCAAATAGGTGGTCAATACAATCAAGGCTCCACGATAGATTAAATAAATAAATAACTTTATTACAGGGAACAAATACAAATAACAAAGTAATACAATAGAAAGCTTGCCAAGTACAAATTTCAATTCAAGTCACTATTCAAATAATAAAAACCACCATAATGTACATAATCTAAACAGTAAATAACGTATTTCTGTAAAAACAAGCTCAATAGATAAAAATTTAATTAAAGGACTTGTCAAACCCTGCATAATCTACGGAAATTATTCTAGCTAGTCAGTATTGCTGTGCCTCATTGAAATAATTTTTCTTTGTCAGAGAATATCCTCTTCCATTGTAATAAGAAACATCAAGCCGTTCCCAAACTTACACCTGCACACACCCTCCATAATATCGCTTCAGTAACTCGTTCTATACCCTATTCATGCATGGCAGACCTAGAACACAGCCTGATAGAGCATCTACTACCGTACTACGGCTTGTAAGTAACTGATAAAGCGTGGTTTTTGAATGATAAGTGTCGTTTTAGCCTCATTCTAAAACTGATGGAAAATTATGTGTACTCCTTCTACATGCGGTCAATATACTATAGAGGTGCCTATTTGCAGGTGCCAGGACAGGTGGTGAATACCTACATTAATAATCTCTATAATAAGCGACTTCATCCAACCACACACCAAAAATCTAATGATCTTTGACTTTGAATAAAGTACTTTCCAAGGAAACTCAATTCATGGCAAACCTATCAAGATAATTATAATTTATTGGAAAAAGAAAAATAATAATAACATAATAGTGAAAAAAAGACTGCATGATGGTTTTTCAAGTGAGAAATCGATAAAATTATTTTGAATAATTAGTGTAAGCCAATTCCAGGGAATAAATCGATTCTCTTTCTTTTAAATCTTTTTCTTTCTCAATATAAAAAGGAGTCTCGTAGTTGACGGGAGTGTTGAGATAAGGCGTCTGAAACAGAGAAAAAATAAATTGCAGTCGCAAAGTAGGTTTACCTTGTTTGCAATGGATCAACACAATCTCGACAAGTCGGTTTTTACAGGAGAGCTTTAATTATCGATCTATTTTGAATGAACGTCAAGGCTTATTAATAGAATTTTCCCCCTTTCATACAAGCAGAGCAGTTGATTAAAACACGAGTGGCAAAACGGAATTACTCTTCTAAATTTATGAAAGGACTGTTTGGATCCATGGGTCTTTCATATCCTTCCCCCCTTTTTCTTCTCCTTGAATCGGGTCTTATTGGCAGGATTTAGTCAGATTTATTATTCAAGTCTTACTCCGTTACTCGTTTCCAGCGTTTCCAATTCAATTCCTCACAGTATTATGTGACTTCATAATTCAACTGCTTTGTGCCATTTCTTGGATTCTCCGGTGAAAAGAGAAATAGGTTGAAGCAGTTTAATGACTTGAATACTAACGAGCTTGCCTTGTGGATTGAAATACCGTAACTTACTGTATATATTGGATTGATTTGCTCAGATTTGCTGCTTGCTCACTTTGTAATAATACTATTCCCAATTATGGAATTGAATGATTCCTGGGCTCACCAGAGCATTTTCCAATGAAAAATCACTTCCATCGCATACTAGTCGATAATCTTGATTCGCTTCTATTGAACAATATTATTATTTTTACCAATCGTTACAATATTATCAATAGTTATATTCAACACCTGACACATCAAACTCCAGATAGAAACTTGAAGCGTTCAGCAGGCTAAAGGTATGTTGTTACTGGTGCGATGATCGTTTTTGCTATTTGAAAACAAGAGTTGTGATTGACCACAGCTGATCGACTACAACAATCATCGTTCATGATCAACGATCATCGCACCAGTAACAACATACCCCAAAGAAGAGCGTCATAGCTATAAAAATCTCTGTGAATGGTATGACAAGAGCATAGGAAAAATCTTCAGAGCGGCTGTATACAGAGTGCAATTGCCATGATAGCCAAACTTCGTTGGGAGAATGTGACTGCAAGAAGATATAATTTTAGAAATAGAATATTATGAATGACATAGAAATTTGGCGTTTACTTTAAAACATCATTCAGAAAGGTACAAAACAACAACCTATTATCAGCATAATGTGGAGAGATTTCTTATTGATTTTCGAAATCATTTTATAGAGGAAAGACCGATTTGATCCTTATAACTAGTCAAGAATCGACCTGATAGGCGAACTTCGAAGGTCGGAACTCTGTCTTGCCCTTGCCTGCAAGCACAACTCGAATTTGAATAACAAAGTTGAGTTGGGGAAGAGAACGTTAGCGTAGACAGAAAGCAAGGAGTCCGACCTAATCATAAAGCAAGTAATTACTGGCCAAAGTGTTCAGTAAATGGCACAGTTCGAAACTATTCAACTAGAATATTGTGAACTCTCCCTAAACTATTATTAAACCATTCGGGCAATAACTGATTGAGAACTTCTGCCTAATCAACAAATCAAGCTCAATTTGGTTGGCTGGTTTGTACAGTTAATTTCATAACTCACACAGAACCAACATTTCCTCCAATATTCTTGGAATAGAGAATGGGAGCTTCAATTGAAATCATGTCATCAAACAGACTTATAACATGGTTAATTCGTCTGATCATATCAATCTCTCTCAATTTCACTAGTACAGTTGAACACTTGTAATAACATGAATTATGAATACAGGGGAATATCAGAGAAACCACAAATTGAAGCTGATGGTACAAATTATAATTTAATGGAATATATGTTTATTCAATGGGAACGTGATATTTGTTGCATGAGAAATTTCCTGGAATTGCTAAAATTGATTGTATATTCCGCTGCTAGTTTCGAGAATGTCGTTTTGTAGCGTCAATAATACGAATGAGTTTTATGAGCTGAAGCGTCAGCTGAGTCTTGGAAAGTTGAGCATTCGCGACGTCGCGGAGGTTTCCAACAGTGGTGTATAATTATATTTTTGTGCAGTCCTTAATAGATTACTTTTCAAGCAAGATTTATGTTTAATTCAACCGATGATTTTATGTTTTCACATGAAATCAAACATCAGTGGTTTTTTTCAATTATTTAATAACACAATAAAATAATGATGTCACAGCCAAAGAATAAATTATTTAGACTGGGTGATCAAAATTCATACAAGCTAGATTAACAATAATTATGATTGGGCTGTTATAATATTTTGTTGTACAGGAATCAGTTTGCTATTTAATCCAACCTCTGACATCAAGGTATCGAAGTTCTCGATGCTTATGAGAAGAATTTAAAACTTTTATTAATTGTGAGTTAACAACCAAGAAAATACTACAACTAATTCAGCTCACCCGCTCGATTGAAACAAATCAGCTTAAACACTCTTCAATTCCTGGATTAAGGAACATGAGTGAAAAGTATCATGCAAAAAACGATCTCGATTGATCACGTTTATTAAATCTTAAACTGCTCGAAAACTTATTCGACATGAAATAATGAACATTCATAAAAATTTTTTTCTGTTGTCGGTGTTAATGTGTTGACTAGGGAATATTATGGAAGCTCTCTATTGCCTTCAATCGACCTTCAAGACTCTTATTTCCTGGTGAACTGCTCTTCAAAATTTTCCAAAGTTTGTTTTTTTGTCAATGGCGCAACATCCCTATGAAGGGCCTAGTCCTACCAGCTGGTTGCCAGTTACATATTCACTACACTATACAGCCCGCCCAAACAAAGAAGACACTCCGGAAAGTCGGGAAAACGACCCCAGCCCGGCCAATACCTGCCCAAAAGCAATGAATTCTCGAACAGAACTCACAGCCCCAGAACCAACACCGACCGAGCCGGAGCCCCCCGCCAGAATGCTCTCCCAGCCCGGACAGGCCATACAGCAGGCGAATAATCATCAACCAGGATAGAGGTAACGTTTGGTTAGCACGTCGATCCTCTCAACCATAAACCAGTCTTCACAACCAAGTGAAGATGCAGAACTAAATAACATGCAGTTAATCAGTTAGAGTGTAATGCAACAATTAATATTCCTCCAGAAACGGGAAACAACTGACTGTCTTTACTAACGACAGCCAATCTACCAAAGGAGGTCATTTGCTCCAAAGTACTGTGGATTTAATTTCAGTGTTACAGATTATATAACTGGAACGGAGATTTGAAAGAAGACTGTAGAAAATATGCTCGCTGAGCATTTTAGCGAAATTAATTTTTGAAATGTTGTTTACAGTGGGCCGTGAGCAAGCAAAGTTGTTTTTCGTTTGGGAAACACACAGGCTATTGAAAGCAAAGGAGCATCAGTTATCAATCGACAGTAGCAGTAGCCTTGCCGAAAATTGTTGACTGTTGTTAGTGGAGTGAGCAATAATGGATGGGGATGAATTTTGGAGTTGGCCCAGAGCTAAATTGAGAGTGGAGTGATGGAGGATTTAAAGCTTTACTACTAAAATCAACTAATGGTTCCGGTTTGGCTCTCCAACACCCTCAACACTAACATAACTTTCTCACTTTTAATGTGAGTGTTACTTTTCAAGCCCATTCATAGGTCTATTCCATCACAGGAAACGTTTGTTAGCATTGTGGGGCAGAGCACAACACTCGATCTGCATTTCATAAATCCCTGGGGAGGGAGTTGAACATTCATTACCTGTCAAACATCCGTCAATCAACTCAGCAGGCTTTCGAAGTTTGAAGATGTTTACAATAGCTATCTACTATCTAATCAGATAACAGTGAGTACTCATACACAGTTATACTGTATACTTCAGCAATAGTTAGTGTTCATAGTGGAACGAATATCGGTAAAAACATCTTCTTTGCGGTAAATTTAATACACAGCAAAGATTGTGAAGGTATAAAGCGAGATATAATCAATCGAATTTCATATGAGATGTTATTGCATATGAATAAAGAGACTAAAAATACACATATTCACTAATAAAGATTTATCATCAGGATATGTTTAAGGAAAAAATACAGCTCATGCAGTGATATTGAAAGGTACCGAATAGAGCCATTCAAGAAGCTTGAGTTCGATTAAAATATTTATAATATGTTCAACTCTCACTCGTAAGTAAGTCATTCACCCATTCTAAGAAAATACATGTACATACTTCTCTGAATTACATTTTTTATTTTAATTAAACAATTTACTTTGGTTTTCTTGGAGTTTTATTATTTTCTTTCTTCGAACAAGTGATGCAGCGATTTTTGAATATAAGCTTGATAGGATTGAATAAAAATTGAAGGTTGGGAGTTGAACTTTTAAATCGTTTAAAGGTATTTCTGAGTTTAATTAATGCAAGTCAGAGAAAAAACTTCTTGGCTTGGTTGCTGATTCTACGTACTCATGAGAGCGTACTGCTTATTCAATGAGCTCACTTACGAAATGTAGAGTTCAAAAGAACTTGATAATTTGGTCTCTTGTCGAATGAAAGAGTTCGCGTATCTAAACTGGCAAGGGATTCGTGGCTCAGCATTGCTGAACAGCTTTAAAAGTGTTTCTTGAGAATTTTTCACCTTTTGTATTCGTCATAGAATATTGCGAAGAGGCTGAACCAATTGGACCCAAATCTTGATTCTACTGGGATGGATAAGGGCTTCATTAGCATAAATTTCAAATTAGTAATGAGGAATAAAAGTTCTCTCAAAATTCTCTCTGTGAAGATCATTGATGTCAAATCAAACTTCAGAATTTTAAATCACAGTTTTCAAGCATTTTCCTAAATGGATCATGAATTTATATAGTCTGGTATGTTCGATAATTCAACAATTGAATTGAATAGTTCCATAAAAGTATCAAAAGTAGCATTACAAATAATAAACTATAAACTATCATATAACCTCATAATACAATACCACCTCCAGTCACCGCGTATTGGCAGTTCAAAAAACAGGCGTTTCCTTTGAACCACCTTGTGTATAAGGCCATATAACCTTCTATTTAGCCAAAACAATATGTAAGCTATGAAATGATTCATCGAAATGACTCAGATTATAATGCTTATTCCTGTTCTTCATATTCTCTATTTTGCCTGCATAATTTTCGCATTTAAATATTTCCTATTAGGTAGATGAAATGCATCCTGTCGGATGAAGTATCGTCATCCTGATGTCTATAATAATGATTTGCAATACCGTTCACTCTGACTAGGAATTTAATGATAATTCCATTCTATTATGTTCGTTCAATCAAATTTATATGCTCTCAAATCATAATACCAGTGCTCACATTTCTTCAATATGAAGAAGTACTTCAAATGATCTGTGTATATTAGGTCTTAGCTGACTGTGACTAAGCTGACAAGATGACTAACATGAGATGACATTGTTTTTATTTCCCCTGCAATATATTTCCCAATTTATTTCCAAAGTTAGGGGAAATCACTCAGAGAAAAGAGCCGACAATTTTAGATAGACTCCCATGATGCAATGGCTTGTATCGTCTAGAATAGGATGATATATTTACCTTGGAGCAAGAAGCAAGCAGCGGTGTGCAGAGTTCAAAATAAATTTGCTTCGCTCGAGGAAAAGTTTTCTTTTGCCACTGTAGCGCAGTTCAGCTGGAAACTTTTTCATCCGATTTCTGAATCACGTTCCAGTATGAGGAAATGAGATTTGCAAAGTTCCTGTCCAAACCTCTCATAAACCGGCTGCCAAACATCAAACATTGGATCAGAGCAAATATCCAGCAATATCATTTACAGAACAGAAACTCCAACTACGATAAACTTCACGACAGCACTTTGAGAAAACATTATTCTCTCACGTTTCACTTATGAACATGAATTTCGTTTTCAAGAATGGGTGTGAAATGTGCTGAATATTTTTTCATTGTCAGAATAGAATTTGTTGATTATCAATTATTGATCACACAGTTGGCGATGAGAGGCAAATATCTTGTTTTGGAGGACACAATAAGCCTGTTTATTTAGTAAAGATTCTTATAAATGAAGCAATGAATCAATCAATCTTAACTACTTGAGAGCATTATTAGTATTCATTCTTATCATCACCTCTTCGTTCCAAATTTTTGAACCTTTTTGTCTTTTAACAATTTTTTTCGTGCCAAGTGTTTCATGGGCTACTTCTTTGATAGTGTCTCTTTGTTGTTCCATTCGTCTTCAATTGTTACTGCTGTCGGTCTTGTAGAGAGCCTTTGTGTTAGTCTGGTCTGATATAAAATTCTGATACTCTCGGTTTGCAAAAGATACCCTTTGAATACTTTGCTCTCCTTTGCTCTATAGGTATATGCTTGTTGAGCAATGCCTATAAATTATACAGCAGAATTCTGATCAATAGACTACGGAAAATCTCTGATGTACTTTTATTAGAGGAGCAGGCTGGTTTCAGAAAGGGCCGATCATGTATGGACGATGTTTTCTCATTGAAACAGATCATAGCAAAAAGAGTAGAATTTAATATTTAGAGACACACCTTGCATTTGTGGACTACGAAAAAGCTTTTGATAAAGTCAATCGTCAATTATTGTTGGATAAGTTGTTCAAACGAGGTTTCCCAATCCATTTAGTCGAAGTTGTGAAGAGTTTGTACAGTAAGACAAAAATAATCCTAGACTGCTCAGGCTTCCATTCAGAGGAAATTATTATCAATGTTGGTTTGAGGCAGGGTTGCCCTCTCTCACCAACTCTCTCCAATATTTATGCGGTCGACCTTTGTAGGAAGTGGAAGAAAAAATCCACCCAGGTGTATAACTAACACACAATATTGTTGTCAATTCATTATGGTTTGCAGATGATCAAGTGATATTGCAAGAATCTGAGGATAATCCGCAAAGAGCAATACATCAACTCCATCTTCTGAGCTCAGAATATAATATGAAGATTTCATTTTACAAAACAAAAGTGATGGCATTTCTGGGGAAGTCTCCAATCCGTTCTAAAATAGTTCTCAACAACAGAATACTGGAACAGGTATCACATTTCAAATATTTGGGATGTGACATTACATACGAGGAAGACCATGACTTGAATACAAAAATTAACAGATTCCAGTACATATGCGGAACTATCAACAGAACTCTGAGAAATAAAGCCCGGAAAGAGACAAAGCTCAAATTTTATAAAGTAATGGCCGTTCCTACACTTTTGTATGGCTTTGAAACCTGGGTACCAAAGAGGAGGGAGTTGAGCAGGTTACAGGCGGCCGAAATGAGGTTTTTAAGGTCAGTGAAGGGATGCACCAGAGAGGACAGGCTTTATAATGTTGATATTCGCAGAGAGCTCAATGTGTTCTCTATACCTCAGCAAGTTGACAAGAATCGACAACAGTGGAGAGAGCATGTTGAGAGAATGGAGAACGGTAGAATCCCCAAAGCTGCAATTGCATACAAGCCAGAAGGGAGGAGAAGTATTGGCAGGCCAAGAAAAAGGTGGGAGAATGTTTGAAGGCGGAACAGGTATTAATGCCTACCCCTGTAAGAAGACGACGACGATCATCACCTCTCCCATAAGCACCAACAAACAAATTCAAGGCTCATATGACATCACCATATAAAATCAATAAGCTGCGAGCTACGATAAGCTCATATAATCAACTTTGATTAACACTAGATGCGAACAACTGTTGACAATATCTAGAATCAAGATGCATTCAACGTTAACTTCAATTGATTGAATCTTCTCTTGTTTTTTCCAGTACTGCATTTCCCACTAGGCCCAGGCCTAGGGCCAAAATTTCAAGAAGCGCAAACACGAGCGTGAATTAGATATGATCGGACACGCGATCAAAACATTTTTGTGCAGCTAGCAGCAAATATTTATTCATCTCTAAAAGAAAATATACTAACTAAACTTCAAATATCCAACAATATAACAATCACAGTGTTACCGACATTCACAATGTTATGAAATATGATTCATAGTTATCACACTTGTACGCTGACGCTCGCTATTGAGTCTAAACTTACTGAAAGCATTGACTTCGGAGAAATAACAAGAATTTTTATAGAATCCAAGCAAAGAAGAAAATTTCTATAAAATAAGAATTTGATGTTTATCATTTAGTATGTTTATGTATATCACTGTATGTTTTTAACAGAAAAATTGGACTTTATTGGACCGAGCTTTCTAATAAAGCTCTAAATATATGATTGTTCATCAAGTATAGATTCACTTTATAAATCTTAACATAATGTAGCCTGATTATTACTTATTTTCATAATCAGTGAATGTTGTCCATCAGAAACGTGAGTTGTATTATTTTAGGATTGGACTTAAAAAAATACTAAAAAACTTACATTTTTCAAGTTATTCTACACACTATCCTAATAACTTTTGACAGTCTTTAGGCTGTATCCTTTACAATCTTCACTCAAGTAAATGTATTATAGAAAATGTACAATGTAATAAAGTCATGTGAAATCATTCCCAAAGGGAATCGTTGATCAATCAATAATTAGTGTTATACTGTTAGAAATTAATCTGTTAGAAATGAGATATAGATAGTATCGTTAACAGTAACGGTTACGTAAATAAAGGACTGTACTGTATACTCCTTTAGGTAAAGTTCTCCACTATCATCATGAACGTCATTGCCATCAACCACAATTCAGAGCGTACTATTGACAAACTCAGTCAACTCGCAGTCTATGATAGAGACATTCAGTGACATCATTAAAATCAAAGATCTTTAAAAGTGCTCATGGTGATTATCGCCCACACTGTCATTTTACAAGTGAATTGATTCATTTAAAATTTTGATCCACATATCATTGACTCAATTGACTGGTTGGATTTCGTTTGCGAATATATTTCTATACTATGAGAGACTAGTTTACAGTTCCAGTTATACCTAATAAATGCTGAAAAAAGCTGTTTACAAAAATGATAACACCTAAAAATCAATTCAATATCAAGAGATTCGTTGCAATTATTGCGATGATAAGTCACTCACAATTCACGCGGGATTGATTTATATATTTATTCAACAATCTCTCTTCCAACTGTTACAGTAGATTTGGCACCTACTTGGTTAGGAGCCAAAATGGATTTGTACATATAGCAAAAGTGCAATGACAGAGCTGCTATATGTGTGGGTGGTGCGGAGAAAGCAATATTTTTGAGCGTGGCGGATTTCTTCTGGCCGAATAAGCGCATGTCGAGGTCGGCCGTAATTTATATGAGCCAAGTAGACGGATTGCAGGTGTATTGGTCAGTGCATTGCGACAGTGAGCGATGTATAGCCTGGGCCACGGCTAAAATGAAAGTGGAAAGGGGGAAAGGTTCGGTGCGGTCTAGTGACGATAGAAGTGATGGAGTGCGATGACCCCCTCCGCCCTTAAAAAGGCACACTCAGCAAACCACGAGAAACGGACTTTTCTTCAGCAGCTCTAGGTTAGGCCGTTCCGTTTCGACATTCCAGCACACGTCCGTTCTTAATCCAAAATGTGAGCCGATTCCGTTTGTTTTTGCAACCTCAACTGGAAACTGGAACCTCATCAGATTGTCTCTGCGAAACAATTCCATGACAACCCCCCTCCCCACCTACTATCACTGTGTAAGCAACAGTAGTATTTCAGGCGTGTGACAGATTCTGTTACTGAAATTTCTTGTTGGATAGACTTCTTCCTTCCATTTTATAGATGTAAGCACACATCAATATCAACTTATAGAAGCTTGAGTAATTGAAAGCACTTGTTCTCTTAAGAATGTTAATATGAATAGTTAAAACCGGCGAGACACTATACTTGTTCCGTGCTGGTATGGTACATTTAGAAGCAAATTATAGGCACTATTCTGATTGTTTCACATTTCATTATTGTGCTACGTTTACAGGCACGTCATGATATGTCAGATTGTCACTCACATGCCACAAAATAAACATGAAAGAAAAATCATGCATAAATTATATTGACGATTAATAACATAGTAATAGGTCACTTAAATATTCTTGGAATCACTATCTGCTTCGCTCTCTTGTCAACAATAGATTAAAACCATATTACGATTACAATAAAATTATTACAATATTTCCTAATTTATGTGTATCCTGAGATGATAAGGAGATAATGAGGTAGAATCATTGATATTTCAACCTAGTGAGAGTGCTCTTGATTTTTCTGGAAATTGATCTGGAGAATGATACATTCTATTTCTGATCTATTTCATCACGATTCACGATACATAGACTGAACGAACAAGTTTATTCGAAGATCTGTCGACTTTGTGCAGTTCCTAGTTCAGAAATCTAGCATTACACGAGCATTTTATTTATTAAGGATAAGAGTTATCATTAAAACTATATATTCCAACTCATATCGTTCTAACTGCTATTGACTAACTGCTATATGATTTATTAAGGATAAGAGTTATCATCAAAACTATATATTCCAACTCATATCGTTCTAACTGCTATTGTGACTTTTATTAGTGAATGAAGTAGAAATTCCTGAAACTCATATCTCCAATTGGAAGAGTTTCCATCATCGCGTTCAGCCTTCATTTAAATGGAGAATACTTGATGTGTGAAGAGCATAATATATAAATAAAGTTGGGGTGGCAAGCAGGGAGGTCACGTTCAGTGTTTTCTATGGGGTATAAAAATTGTTTGAAGAATACCAGCTGTCCGTTTAGTGTAGCGTTCGTCCCCCGCCGCGTCGCGTCTGCGAACATTATTAAAAGTTTTAGAGCCGAGCCTGAAACGAGAAGGTCCCTTGAAATGCTGGCGGGCTGTTATCACATTTCGCTGTAAAATGGCAATTTCATTGGCGTGCGTCACACTATGTCCGGACACTTTAACGTATTACATCCGAGGCGAGGGCGCATCTCTTGCCGTAAAACAAGCACTTTATGCATCATGTAGCTGTAGGGGACGGACAACAACCATCACCAATCCAACAACGCAGGCTGCAGGTTTGCCGCTTCTTCAGTCTACGCATCATGCTGACGTGGACAGGTACTTCCAGCCGAAATGACCGTCTTCTTCACCCTTCCTATCATTTTTCCCCAGAGAATTCATTCTCAACCCCTTTTGTGGAGATGATTTCCATGGGAGAACGTGTTGTTGACAATAATCAAGGGGTGTATTTTAGTGTAGAAGTATTCAATTCTCAACCGCTCTCATCTTTTTAATCCACCTCTCATCTATCTATAAGTAGAAGACTCACTTCAAATCGCGGAAGTTGAATCATCAATGGATTGTATATTTATGGTCGACTTATATGAATTCTATAAAGGACTTAGAAACTTTACAATACACTTTCAATATGGAAAGGTTCAATATGATATAAAGGTTCATGATGAGATAACACTTCTGAGAATCAATGAAGATTGCTGTAATTAGAATAAAATAATATCATACAACACTAATGGAACGGGGTTCGCAGTATTTATTGATGAAAAAATAAGACTTGGGAGTATAGATTGTATAGGAGTATAGATTCTTCTTTCTACTTATTGTTACTGAGTATAGAATAATTTAACGTGAAAATTGAGGGTAGGCCCATCTAATCAATATAGAATAATGTAACTTAAAGATTATCAGGTGTGTAATCAATATATACTCCGAATTAATAGCTACATTAAGTTACGTGTAAACTTTCATTTAGTCACGGACACGTATTGGCTTCTCATATCAATTTTTACGTTTGTTAATTATAAGTACTGTACAAGGAAAATCACGAAAAAACGTCTCTACACTTTATTCTTCACGTTCAACAATCAACTCTGTTGATAAGAAAACTCTCAAGACGGCACTATCACGAACGTCATAAGATACAACTCATCTTGTCTTGGCAGTAGGAGAAGTGCCCATACAATTAGCCCAAGTCGAGTCAATTGTTATTTCATATAGTTTTGCGGCGCAGAAGGACCGTTGCCTTCCAAATTACAGTACCTTGAAGCAAGCGAAAGAAGGAAGGCGAGAACCATTTCCATTTAGACTAATGTCAATTAGATTGCCGCCTCAGGACTGAATTTCAGATTAGAATTTGCGCTGCCAGTGTTTGCTCAGCCGTTAGCTATTATTCGCCACCTTTCTGCCTCGCAACTTTATCAGCATCGTTGTCCTTGTTTGATTACTACTTTGTAATTGAAAGTGTGTACTCGATTCGAAGAATTATAATTATTGTAAAAGCTCATGATTCATGACGTCTACTTACTTTTTCAAATTATCAATTCCAAATTTTTAAAATTGAAGTCTAACTTGCTAATCTTGTTCAACCGTACACAGTTCAAAAATAAATTTCCATGTTTTACATAATACATTTCATATTTCAAGCTCCATTTGCACTTGAACATATGAGTCATGAACACACTCCATGGAGATGTGGCATATGAATGAAAGTTTTTTTTTAATAGAATGAAATTTTTTATATTATTTCGAGGAAAAATTCTCGAAATCCAATCAATCTACTACCTTAAAAATTGATGCCATCAATTTCCCTCATTGCTTGAACTTTTAGAGATGTATTTTCCTTTCAAATCTGAGATATACTCGAATAAATTGTCATACATGATGAAAACGAACATCAATCATGAACCCATCAAAACGATTGATTTTTTCGTAATTAAGTTCATTAATGGGTTGCGATCCCAATTTCAAATGATAAGCATTTCAAATGATTCAATAGTCAGAATCTCGAAGAATAAAGTATCTGGAATTGAAAGTTCGACTTTTTCTCTTATTTACAATCCCATTAAATTTGTTTCATTGGGAGACGTGAACTGATTGCAGATGATCTCTCGATCTTTGAAGATGAAATTAATGTCGGCTTACTCACTGGTCAGCTGAGGGATATTGATAAGGATGGGTCAGAGGATCGAGGGGCGGTGATCTAATTTGCATTGACTTACATCATCAATTAGTGACTTACCGCAGTGTAGCCGCCGCATACATGAACCTTGCTCTCTCTCAAAGCAACAGTTTGACTTCGAGTGGAAGTGACCCATATTAATGGACAGTCAGGCTTCTGACATATCATGCTTCAACCAGTCAAAGCCTCCATAATCATTATGCAAACTGAATCATCCACCAAATGTATTGCATTTGGAAAATGTTGAAATCTATTTGCGAGATAAGTGCTCCATGCATGTTAATTATAGGGGCTTCAATAATGTCTGTGAATTGAACAATGACAGTATCTCATCATCAATTATTCAGATATGTTTCAAATATGAACGCGACAGGTGATAAAACAACTCGATTCAGCTCGAAGTTCAATTCAAACTCACTCTCCTGTCATAATGGAATTCAGGTTTTTGGCAAGCCAATGTCAATTACATAACGGTTAAAATGGTAGCCTGTTCCATATTCAATTCAATGGATTTAGCGAAGGTAATGATTCAGTTTGGATGATTCATATTCACATCGAAATAATTGAAGTTGTTGCTTGGTGAAGCTGGTTATATATTATGATACTCATTCTAATCAGTAAGAAAATATCAGTTTCCACTACCTACCACATAATTTTAGGAAAGATATCATGTCAATTAATAAATTATGTGAATAATTATTCTACTTATAGTAGACTGACCGTTCCCCGTCTCTGAATAAATAGTCATTGGTGCATTTCACTCTTACTGATTATCTAGATGTTATTCAGATGTGTTATGCGCCATCACTTGGTTACGGTAGCTAGCTTATAGTTCAGAGGATCAACGTGCTAACCACACATTACCTTCATCCTGATTGATGATTATTCAACTCTGATGAATAGTGGAGTGAGAATGAAACTGGCAACCAGCTGGTTGGCCTAAGCCCTTCATGGGCTGTTGATCCATTGCATAGCATAGTAAATTGAACAATTTTATAATCTGTGAGAAGGTTACGTAATATAGAATTGAACTTTTCAAAGCACGTTTGTACTTAAAATAAATTGTGCCATTATTGTGAATATGATACGTGAAATAACTGTTATTCAGCAAAAAACCTGAAATAACTGACTATAATTTGGAAATTATATTTTATTCTTTTCCCAATACCTTCCCATCGTGAATGTTTGATCTAACAAAATCAAGATATCAACTCATATACTTGATTTTTGCTTCTTTAATTTTCGAACTGAATTGATAACAACAGAATAAATCTTAGACAAGAATTCAAACTCCGTGAAAAGAGAGGAAATTATGAAAGCCTATTTATTTATGCTCCAAAAATTGAAAAGCTCCATTAATTTGGCCTATGTCATTTAATAGATAAATCAATGTTTTGCCTCAAGCTCCTAAGCTTTCTCTCTCACTTTACAGTGTTTGAACCTGATTAACTGTTTAGATATTGGAGTGTCTGCTTGCCTTTTTGTTTAGCCTATACTGTATTATGTAAATTAGAATGCTTTTTCAATGAATTAGAATATTATTGAAACAGGAAATGTTATTCATTACTTTCAAAATCTGGCATGAGCCAGTATTTTATAACATTGGCTATAAATAAGCTTCCCAAATTCTAGGCAATGGCAAGCTACAAAACCCCAATGCATGTGTGAAACATACCTAAACTTCAGTCAAGAACAACAAGAACACTGTGTTTTACTTATTCCTTGCTTCTTCGCATATGAGCCTCGGTTATTCTCCTTTTCCAGGTTTACGACTGTTTGTTAACTTCAAGAAGTTTACTACTTGGATTTCACTCTCGTACAGCGGTGTTAGAGGAAGACCTACCCATACTTTCCACTGTTCACCTAAAAGCACAAAATATACGATTTCACTTCTCCTTCTCAACACCGGTCTGAGTATTTCAATAAAAATCAGGTCATCTCCACATTTTTGGTATGTTTTGTTTTTTAAAAATTTGATTTTTCCCAACACCTCTTCAGTAAATAAAGTTGGATCTCAATCTGGTGTGAGCTATATGAATAGACAGGTCTCAAGTTCAGGAGAGAAGTATCATGTTTTGTAAAGCTTAAAACTTTGAAGCTTCCATGAAGAGATTTGAAAGCAGATTACACTCATTTGAGAGGTAGTGAGGGCAAGAGAGTACTCCAATATCATACAGTGGCCATGAAATACATACAGTACTTGATACAATATTCACAAGACTCAGATTGGTGAAACTCACTTATCAAATTCCAAACGGTGAGAAGAGAGAGGATATTCCTGCTGTTGATACTTTGATACTTTCTGATACTCTTTACAATGAAATACCTGAGTGAATTGGATCCACCATTCTCTGTTCCTTTCAATTTTCACTACTATATTAGAAAATATTTTGCAGGTGCAGGTCAATCAATTATCCCACATCAATTAAAAAAATGTAGATGACGTTAATTTTTAAACCAGGAAAACAATATCACGTAAATATTTCATAATTGTTCATTTCCGTCGATATTGTTATACCTCTAAAAAAGAAAATAATTAAAGCTGAGAAGTAACCCTTACAGGAAGATATGTTGCAAGTTATTGTTCAGACCCAGCTCCCATACAGTAGAACGTCGGTAATCCGGACGTCGAAAATCCGCACCGTCGATAATTCGCATTAGTCTTCAGCATAAATAAACAATATTTGTACCGTTCTTCACTAGAAAGTTGGCGATGAGAAAATACATACTGTAGTGTTGAGCGAAGCGAAGGAAATAATTTTCTATTACTTCTCAATAGATAATGTACTATTTTTAAATAGTTTTTCTCTCAAATAGGGTCTGCTGGCCCTTTTGTAAAGTAATTTCGATAATCCGGACAATTCGATAATCCGGATATCGGCGTTCCCAATCCGGGAACGGCGTTTCCCGTTCCGGATAATCTGGTCGCAATTAATCCGGATTATCGACGTTCTACTGTATTACCTTTAAATCCTCATTTGGCTTGAAATATCAAAAATCAAGATCAAATGCTGTATTTCTACTTTTAATCTTATATTTATAATTCTATTTCTCATATTTATAATCTTATATCTTATATTTTAATCTCTCATTTCTCCAATCAAAATTTCTCATGTAATTATGAACAAAAAGTCTCGAACACGCTTCATCCAAGTTCAGGATCAGCTTCATTCGGTGATGAATATTAATTCTATCCATCAACCTTATTGTTAAAAGAGCAAGAGAAAATAGAATAACAATCACACAATCACATTATTCATATTTGTGAATATGAACAAACAAAATAAACTGAAATCCATCCAAAAGTAGGATACTAGGTTCCTTGTGTGCAAAATGAATGATAGATGAAACTACTATTCTTTCATGGTAATTTTATCATTCTCAAGACATGGTGTTTTATCACAGCCTGAGAATATTCTTACTCAATCTTTCTTGTTTCTCTCTCCCTTGTGAAATCCAATAGAGATAAATCCATAAACGATAAGAGGGGTGGAATCGGTGAAATAAATTACGCCTCAACAGAGTGTGAGCCTGATCAAAACGTGATCGATGCCGGAGACATCTAACCGTTTTCCTTCAAAAAAATTCTCAGCAAGGAATTCCAATAAAGAGAGACTGATAAAAGTGGGGAATGTTTAGGGAAGTCGGGGAAATTGATTTTCAAGAAAACATTCATGAAGAAAAATAGGAAGACAGTGTCTGCGAAAGGACAAGGTTGTGGGAAGCTGGAGATGGATGCTTTAGGAGGAGCAAATCGTTGGGCTGATGGGGAGGGGAGGGGAGGGTTTGGAGGTGACAGCATAGGCAATAACAACAGAAACACACTTCGTCAGAAGACGACATCAATAACATACTACAGTCAGAACCTCTCTTCGCCCTGCAAGCTCCACTCAACCATTGCACTTGGAGCGATCCATGACAGCACACTTTTCCCAATTCGCTCGCTGGCTATTTTCACACTTTCCTCACTCTATCTCACTTGTCAACCTATCGTCGTATTTCTCTCTCTCGCTAATTTTGTCACTTTAATTGCCTCAATCGCTCGGCTCGCTCGGCACCACTTGAACCCCTCAGGAGAGTCGAGAGGCCTTAGCATTTCGAAACTCGTTCTACTAGTTCGCCGTAATTACAGCCAGCATTCTCCAACGTTCTGTCCTGGTCTGATCGAATTACGCCCTGACCCCGGAACATTCGAGAGCCGCCACCAGATTATCATGCGATGCTTTTCGAAATCGAACCTGCCCTTAACTACCTTTCTACATCTCCTCCCCTTCGCCTGAAACCCTCTCTCAACCTACATGCTCTACTTGACAAACTGTCCGGAAACGGTGATCCGTAATAATGAACGGCCGGCACTGATTCCAACACCTAAACATCTAATAAGCGTCTGAATACAATCAGTTCACAATCATTCCCTATTGGAGTTTGATTACACGCTTTGTCTCATCACCCACAAACCTGGAATCCATTTCTTTGGATCTTCGATTGGTTTTGTCACCAGTTGCTGCGGCTACTTCAACCAAAATTTATGCAGCGTATGAGGACTTGGTTCTCTTGTTCTGTTTTGACTCTATCTGTAAAAGATCCTATGCCCGGTGGACAGATGTAAAAGCTTTTATGTTAACTTTAAATAAACAATATGGGCAATGAAGAATAATATAAAGAATGGACTGTATCTCGAAAAAGAATATTTCTGAAAATTGATATAATATCTCACTCGAAAAGAAGATGCATGCGAAGATAATTAAAACATGTAACACTCACCATAAATCTGTAGAAATATGGATCCGCCTATATTCAAACTATTCCCCAGAGGAAGGCGATATTAGGATCCCCGAAAAAGGAGGTGACACCTGGAGGTGGGAGAGGTCCCCGTTTGATGGATGATCTGTAGCTGTCCTTGTTAATTACCTCACACACACTTAGTTTCAAGCGAGATGATTATTTTCAAGTCTGGTAACTTTCCAGGCGAATAGAATAATTGAAATAAAATTTGGCGTACACTCTTTTCCAACACAAAAATATTAATGTCGAAGGACGATTTCCACCATAGGGGTTTTCGACGATAAAAAATAAATTCCCCAATTCGAAAAGATTTAGGCTGTCCCGAAACGATAATGGACGTAAAGCCTCGAAGTTTTGAGTTGCTTTCCGCGAACAACTAAAAGCAGACTGACTGGAAAACTTAGATACACGCTGCGGTAGCCGCAGAGTGGAGCGCTCTAGAGGGAAAATGGGAGAACTAATTCTTACTCGAGCGCGTTGATTTAAAATAAATAAAGAATTGAAAAGTGAAGCATATGGCTTCAACACTATCAAACTATGATAAAGAGAAATAACGTACACTATCATTCACATTATGATGCAATAATTTTTCATACTCTGCTAAATAATATTTCAATGGTTCATGCCGTAAAGCTAACTGAATTGACTATCAAGTATGAGGGAGAGCAATTCTAATTCAAGTAATTATGGAAAAATATAATATTATTCCGATAGAAATTGAAAGTTATATGAATCAGAACAAAATGAATAACTAAATGAGTAGCTTAGTATGATTTCAAATTCTTTAGAAGTATTCAATCAACATAACCAAACATATTTTTTCACTGAGAGTAATAACCACATAAAAAAAACTTCAATACGTACGTTACATCGACCAGATGTACATTCAGTTCATGAATTAATTATTGAACTACAGCTACTGTACAGCTATAAGATGAGTTAGTACAAACAACTGAACAACCGGAAAACTATTTCAAATCTCATATTATAATGTTATTAGAGGAGGAAGCTCAAGTGAGCAATCCAACTAGATCCTCATATAATTTCAATTTCACTTATTGATACCATCCAACCACGGAGCCAACAACATTATTATATTTTTATCTTACGGAGAGTGCTGTAATTGGGTATACACATGGAATAGGAAAATAAAATCTTGATTTGGTGTTAGATTAGATCAGATTATTGTTGACAGAGGGTTGAATAAGAGGCAAACTCCATGGCTACAAAATGTTCACAGACTGAAAATGCAAGATAACATGAGCTCAGTAGACGCTAAAAAAGCAGTAATTCATGCAAAGTTGAAATATGCTCATCAGCTTGGACCAGTCGGGAGCTTTCGTAAGCGATGCTCATTCAAAAGGAAAATGCAATTAGGGCTTGAAGAGCGAGCGGCAGCTTCATTCATATTATATCATGGAGCCTACATGTTTTATATCTTGTCACTGTCTGAACACTTCTGATTTGCATACAAATTGAGCTTTGACCACATGCAATTTGTACTCAAACAGCGTTTATCTCAATCTAACTGCACTGTTCTCGTTATTTTCTAATCTTCTTTTGTTTCAGAAAATAGAGCCGCCTCTACCAGTGAATAAACCAATTACGCTCTACTGTGTTTCCATATCTAATATAATATCTACATGATCTTGCATGACACTAAAGAGGATAACAGCATCCACAGGCTCATATTATCGCATTATATTTGTCTATTATTCAATTGTAAATTTTCTCAAATGGAAAATAAAATTTGATTGGATTTGATTTGTTATCAAATTCAATGAAAGTAATGGTGTATGGAGAATATTCTCCTTTGTTGATTCGTCCTAATCTTGTGAGATATGATGACGCCAATGTCTCTTTATCCATTCATGAATTCTACTAGGAAATTATTGGCAAGACAGTCATGTTGTTATTAGTCTATCCTACAATATACGATGGTGCTGATTATGATAATCAATTTTTCCATTCGTTTTATTCATTGATATCATTACACAAGTCATAATAGCCTATTATAATTATTATAACTAGGTAAGAGAAACTAGTCATAGCCTGTACTATTTCTTCTGAATTTTGATTGATAATGAGTACGAAAGAAGGTTATGTACAATCGCAGCACTTCCCTCAAGAATTTTACATCCATGAAAAATGTTACAAAGAATTTAGGTAAAAACTGCAGGTATCATGGAGGGAGGTTTCAAGAATGTTGAATAAGCTATAAAGACTATTTTTTCAAAACTCATGAAAAATATCACGGAGAGTATTAGGTGAATGATTAACTCCATTGATTCAGGTGAATATTCTATCACTTTAAATCATTATCAAAAAATGTGAGTTATGTCTCTTTAAAGACGTTAGTATCTTTTAATTTTTCACTATTCAGACTCAGAGACAATATTTTAAAACTAAAAAGTGATTGGGTGAAAATTTTCAGATCAATAATTATAAACTTCCACATCCACAGTACCCATATTGCAAGCGGTAGAGAAGCTACATGAAAAGTTTATTCGAGGATATCGGAAGCCACTCTCCACGTCCGCTAGCTAGATAACGAATCCGGTAGCTGACTATTTATGATTCTCGAGAAGTCACTTAGCTTGAGTGAGAGAGTGAATGAGTGCGTGGGTGGTAGAGGGCTCCAAATATTAGATAAACGTTCAATTTCCGAACAAGAGAGGGTGCGATTATTCGCAATGAAGAGCCGGTATGTGTTCGGTGAGCCACTCCTCCTTACCTGTGCTTTGTTCAATTTCCGTGCTTATGAAAAACACGAAGAAATGGTAGTAAGCTAGAAAATTATTTTCGAAAATCAGCTATCGGTCGAGTCTATTATCTGCTTCCGTCGTTCTGCTGACCCTCATAACTATACCAAATTATTATTACTTCGTGTAGAAGGAAGTTTACGAGATTGCAAATATCACAACTCAAATCAAATTATCATACGAAGGCATAACCTGGGCACGAGTGTCATTCCACTACAGAGTTTTCAACTCACATAAATTGGGACAGAAGGTTAACGTTTTATATTATATGTGGACTATTCCCATCTTATATAACAACTGATTCAATCTATAATAATGTATTTGAATAAACAAAATAATCGATAGATAACAGAGTTTCATAATTCCGTTCCATCATTTCCAATAATCACTTTCTACAATGATAATAGTTATGAGTTTTCCGTGAACCAATATTTTATTTGAGATGATTAACATAGCTGTATCAAATAAAAATGATACTGTCTTTGGTTCAATGAATGAAATCAAATCGAAATGAAATTCAAATATATGAATTATTAATAATATCAATTGTATTTGATGAGATATTATGTAGTTTTCCATAATGAGTAATGATAAAACACAGAAGTGTTTTTGTCAAAAGCACTAATTTATAATAATAAAATGCAGTGTACTTCCTCTTAAATTGTTATTGACTTATTGTTGATAAAGGGAGTGCTGTTTCGTATCCCAGATCCCATCGGAGCTGTGATTCTCATCCCAGCTTCCATGGTCTGATGTGCCTAACATAATAGGATCATAATTATTGAAACAAATTTTTTTGTCCTATTCACAAATTTCTTCCAGGCTTCATTTTACTATTTTATTTACAGGTACTACAGGTATCTTCCAGTTATAACACTCTTATAATGAGTACGGTACACATAGGATGACTTATATTGTTCACTTATTTGATATTATAATAAAACTCCCAGTTTTACTTGAAAATGTGTGTGGGCTAATAAGTACGAAATTAGCGTGCTAAAAAAGAAAGATATTCAAGGGCACTGAATTGTATTATGTGTGATAGTAACTGTGATGTTATGTGAACTGATAGTGTTATTAACATAGGATAATTATTTCTTATTGGAAACTTAAATAGGCCATATTACATACGTATGTATCAAATATCACCCAATGAGTTTGATGAATATAGTGTTAGTCCAAGTTTTTCCTGACAGAGTTGCTTTCCTTGTGCTTGAAGGAACTGTATCAATCAAGCTCCTACTAAGTATACAAATTGAATCTCAACATCAATTATTATATAATCGTGGGTTTTGAGTGAGACCAAGTGAATTTTGATAATTTGCAGAGTTACGTCGCAGCCACAAATAACAAGTTTGTTGAAGCGGATAAGGGACAAGTAGTGTGTTATATAAATTATAGTGAATACCATCTGCACTAACTTTTGTTTCAAACGGAACATTACAGTCATTAACTACTTTAGAATACAATTTAAAGTAAGCTTGAGACTGTGGCAGAGTTGGACAACTTTCGGAATAAGAACCTTGACCATTCATCCAACAAACCAACTTCTCTTACAACTTGTTTATCGTCTAATAATTTACCAAGAACAAAATCTAAGCTCTCAAGATACTTCCCTCTTAGGAAGTTCTCTAGTGTGGTGAAAACACAATTTATTAATTTCGAGGGAATGAAAATATTGATTGGTTGTAAGGTTCAAGGCAGCCCTCAATTTTTCTATGACTTGGTGATGCTCTTGAACTGAATAGGTATAAAAGTTATGACATTTATACTGAAATATATCTTGTCACACCGAACGTGTAATATGAATATGATATAATAGTCATTCAATCTTAGAAAGTTTGTAATAAATAATAATTATGAATGAATCGAAATTGATAAAAAATTGATCAGGAAAATAATGATAGAGGAAATTTTTTTCCGTCGCACAAATTTGGTACGTTAGCCCTACTCACTATACACACTAATCTAAGGTGTGAGTTGATTATATCTTTGATATGTGTAACATTCCGTGTGGGTTCCGGTGAGCAGAATATTATTCAAAACATTTGAACGAAACTAACAGACCTCAAATCTCCTGATTGCGTTTTGTGTAGGTCTTCAAAAACAATCCACAATATTGATGAACCTGAAGCCAATATTACAGTTCACGAAATACTGTGACTTCTAGAAAGAGGAGAAACAGCAAATGTTCAAAATACAGAGTTACCCTCTGCATAAATCTCACCAAATTCCTATCCGCTCATAATGTTTAGTTAGCCTGTTAGCAGTCTTTTCAATTCATAGCCGTTATAATGGTCTCGCTTGAGCCACTGAAATAATAACTGCGAGCCCTATAAGTGTCCACGTACTGTTTTTGTTCAAATCCGACTCCACTGGAAAAACATAGTCACAGTGGGCTATTAAATAAAGTGCCCAGAGCCAGACTAATATTGTTAACTGAGCTCTAGGCTCTCAATGTACATTTTTGAAATATCAAGTCAGTTTACAACTTGAGACAAATTTACTCAACTTTGAGAAATCTTTAATTTGAATCTCCCAATATACCATTAAGTCGTGTAAAGTATAAGTAGCCTAATTTGATTTATTTCAATTTTGCAATTAACTTATTTTATTCTTCTAAATGATTGAAATTATCTCTATTTTTTAAAGACAAAAGCTAGATATGCAATAGCCTATAAAGCTACGTAAATAATCATGTATATCTGATCCTCAATTTACAGCAAATGCTGTTCATGATTTGAATGCAAAAATAATCTATCAGTTGGATTCTCAATTATTATCCAGGTGATTGTAAAATAACAAAATATTGTAATAATATATTCTCTTACTTGGCTTTTTATTACATCCGTGATTAATGAAGATGAAACGTAATCTATCAATCTGATGAGTGCGGAAGTGACCGGATGGGCAAAGAATGAATACTGAATACAAATCAGCGAATAAAGGAGAGATATATCAAGGAAATAATGTGATCGAGCGAGTGACAATGTTTGAGCATAAGCATCGCAGTACAGCCGCACTGGATGAGTTGACCAGGATCATGTTGTCTGAAGATTAATGATCACATAGCCTATTACTCAGGGAGATCCATCCAACAACTTGGGTTGTGTTCAGTTGCTTACATGCGTGATTAATTTGTTCCACGTTCGGCCTGAGCACAGGGTGGAGTAGTGGTGCTAAAACCCACTTCCATCATGCACAGCAATATGATTATCATTGATGTTGGTAGGCCTAATAATCTCATACTCTGATTTGCTCCTCTTGGATTTGGTATAATCTGTTGCTTATGAAGGATGCCTGAGACAACAGAAGCATCTATATGGATTTTCAATTGAAATATCTACATATAAACTAATTATACGGTAACTGATGTTACATTGATATTATTGGTAGGTGAAACACTTTGGTGATATAATATTGATGAAAAAATTATTTCGCCTAATCTGTAGTTGGAAAATTATTGTAATGCGAGGTTGGTCGAGTGGTCTGGGCGTTAAAATCTTCAGTGACTATAATTAAAGAACAAATAGAAGACTTCTATTATTACTGTTAGTCACTGTATGTGCTAACACTCCTGGTCATGGTCTCGAATACTCACAGATGATCTCATCAACTACCCTCGCACTCTCCATTGCCCACGGAGAAGCAAAATTACTTATGTGGACTTATCCCAAAAATTTCATGGAACCAATATCTAGTTATTGTAATAATGAGTAACAATATAGAATCAGCCTATATGTAATTTAACAATTACAAAAAAATGTATTATTCAAAAGTACTTCATATTACACCTTTATTGATTATTCTAACAGTGTATAGCAGGCTGAATGCTGTTCACTTTTCTACTTATAATATTTTATAGCTACCTACCTGAACTATTCCCACGTACAACATAACTAATAACACATGAGGTTTGTTCAGGGCCGGCGAGAGCGATCGCGGGCCCCAGGGCTGGACCTAATCCGGGCCCCTAGGTATGGTATGCATGAAGGCGTTTTGTTTGTGTAGGGTACCGGGGGTCTAGGGATACTCCCCAGTCCCTGAGAACAATGTTGAATTACAGATAAAATAACTCATTTTTGTGTAATCTAGACCTGTTTTCACTCATTCATTCATAAATTATCTTTTCAGGCTGTTTCATATTTAAGTAAACCACAAATTTAGGCACTCATTGAAGAAATACAAAATGGTTTTAATGGAAACCTTTTCAAAAAAAATTATACAATAGAAAATTTAAATTAAAGCATCACAGATATGTAAATGTTGAATTGATTGAATAGACAATGGTATTTAAAAAAGAAAAATACAACATGTTTTGATTGAAGAAATTGATTTTATTAATCCGTATACATAATTATTACGTATAATTAATTCACCAGGCTAGGCCGGACCTGCGGGCCACCACAGTACTAAAACGTAAAACCCCTCACCTTCAAATTTACCGTTCCTTTTCTTCTATTCTGCAATAGAAGAAAAACTCAAGTTTTGCCCTACTGATTAATGCATTACACCCAACTTTATTTTTAGATAAGAAGTCTGTTAAAGGAAATATTGCCCGGTTAAAAAGACCACTGATTTGTATTTAAACCAGACCTAGGGCCCCGGACCGGGCCCCCTTCGGGGGTCCGGGCCCCGGGGCTGTAGCCCCCCCTACCCCTCCCTGTCACCGGCCCTGGGTTTGTTGAATTGGGAGGAAATCATATACATCTCACTGGCAAATATTAAAATTGAAAGTTTATTGTCATCTTCATACACATCAGTAGTAACCGTCAGGCTCGCTCCGCTCGCCTTATCCGCTAGATAGGGGTCTGCGTCCAGCACCAATCAAACGGATCTGCTTTGTTCATCAGCCCCTCAAACTCTTGAATACATCCAAATCAGCTCTTCTCATACTTTATTCACGCAATTGTGAAAAATTTAAGCGGTTTCAGTTGAGTTATTATAGTTGAGTTGAGCTTCAAAAACATATAATTATGAAGAACTGAAATTCTAATACCTCAGCTCAACCTGTTCAAGTGATTTGATTGTAATTAGTTGAGCCGTTTCTGAGAAATCTGCAAAAACACAAATAAGTCATTAAAACCCTATAATGATTTATGATTATGCTGGCGTTAACTCAGCAGGTTCAAAATGATTAAGACAAAATTTCTAGACTAATCTTTATCTGAACCTACACTCTGCACTAGAACCAAATTTCGACATTTTTTTGCCAATTGGTCCACGAAAAATAAGCTAAGAAAACGCAGAAGTTATAGAAAAGACTCAAATATTGAGAGTATCCTTGAGAAGTTTCAAAGACCCGATCTTAGTGCGCGTCTAAAGGTCCAACTGATCATACCTGCCAACTTATTTGGTTCAGTAGATTTTTAGTCAGTCAGTTATATTAGTCAGTGCCATATTTCGCTTTTATAATTATTCAGATCACAGAAGACAACAATTTTTCATCATCAGCATGGTAATATTTTTATATTTGCTAATATTATTCATACATAAGTAATATTATATCAATCCTATAATAATTATATTATTATGTTTCCGCAATACAATTAGAAATGGTATATTACATGAGATAAAAGTTGTAATGACTTCATTATCAATGAACAAATAGAATGTCAATACCTAGATGCAATGCCTTATTCTTCTCAGAATAATTGCATAGGCTAGAAAATTTTTTTGCGGTTATGTCGATTATATTGTGTTGAGACACTCATCTTGTCCTAAACTGAATTGTTTGCATACGGTATTTTTTTCTGGATAATGTTTTATGTTTAGCATTTCAAGTTTTGTTATAGCTTGAACCTTAACTGTTTTTGTCATTTTAAAAAATTATCAAAGGACCCTTTTTGAATTATTATTTTTTTAAAAATAAAGTTTAAAAAAAATAATAATTCAAAAAGGGTACTTTGATAAATATTTGAAATGAAAAAAAAACAGTGATAAAAGTAGTAATTAAGGAAACACTTGAACCTTAAGTTTGAATACAAGTTGTAAAATTGAAATATAGCCTACATTACCTACGGTATTGTACTGGTTGAGCACTTGAAGAATTATTAAAAATATCCAAGGAGTAGCTTATTTGATGAATTCCAATAACCGTTGATGTTGAAATCCAATTTTGCAGATTAAAAACGAAGGTTCTCATGGCAAGAGTTTTCATGTTGGTTCAAGCCAATTTGTTGGGAGAAGCAGGAGAGGCGAACGATATTGATGCTCGAGACTGATTTAATACAGCACGCCAGTAAAAACTTTCACTAGGAAGCATTAAGCAGGGAAGGATATAATTTATTCATTAGCCTGGGCTTTGAAGGGTTCACTATTGTTTAACTTGGAAGAAATGTTATTCCAGCTCCACCACCGGGGTCAACTGTGAAAAATTCAAAGCATTTTTGCGAATTTGCTCGGGTTTTATGAATTATAATATGCGAGGACTAGCCATGCCCAGCCGCAAGTCAACCCTCCTGAGTTTTTAAATAAAGTACTCGGGCCGTCTCATAAATTATTATTGCTATAACTTCAACTACACTTTAATTTTCTTCTACTAAGTCATATTCACACGTTCTTTTTTACTCTTCAAATAAATATTTCTTCTCACACATTCTTTTTCACTCTTAAAATAAATATTACTTCTCAATAAGAGGAGAAATCTCCAATGATTACATATTAATGAACGGTGATGATTACCATTGTTTACATCCTCAATAACAATAAAAGATTCTGATTTTTTATTGCTTTCATGGAGGCGTCAAGAAAAACTTTATTGAAAAGGTATAAAATTGTTTTACAAAAATAGATTTGATGGAATAAAGAATTCAATTATTAATAAATCATATTTATTTATAAAAATAATTTTTTATGATTCATAACTTATAGAGCCTGTCGATTTATTGTCTACTATGATTATTCACTAATATATAATATTGTCAGAGCTGGTAGAGGATCAATCTTGTTTATAAAATATGTTTTGTTTCAAAATACGTACTACATAAAAATAATTCCTTTCTTAATTTATACATAGTAAATCAGTTATTTATAAGAGAGCTTGCCTGCCTACACATCAAACATATATTTGAAAAATGTATTTTTATGAATTATCACAAAAGTACAGAAGACACGTAAGAGTACTATCCTAATCCTAGGTACTAAAAAGGCCTAGGTAAAGTCTGTCCAAGCATAGGTCAGTATTTGTTCAAAAATTATCAATTTGATCTACTATTAAGACCACATCTATAATTCTTGAACAGATATTGACCACGCTGGAGTCATTATCCCATCTTGCTAGGGGGTCTTCTTTGCTTGGAAAGACTATAGGCCTATATAGGCCAGACTACAGAAACTGTGCGTAAGTTATACATCAGTCGCTGTAGTCCAGATATATTGTTTTATTTTAAATAATTATCAAGTACCCTTTCTGAATTATTTTTCAATGCATGACACGTTTCAACTAATTATAGTCGTTTCAAGTCCAGATATATTTTATCTCAGTGTAAGCAAAGTTGTATGGATTTGAGATTTCACACATTACAATAATGGACCAAGTTACATGCTAGAAATCAAATTAAATCTATGAAAAAATGAATTAGTACATTCAAGGTCGAGTGAAAACTAAACGTAGACCTACATAGATGAAAACATTTCCTTTTTTGGAAAGGAACTCGCAATCCTTCATCTCATAAAAATATTCTGTCGTTCACGGTCTTGACTATGGGTCGCATTGTACAGAGATACTCCACATTGAGCCTAATTGGCTGACAGAAGAAAGCGTTCTCCAGCCATTATCGTTACAGCAAAAACAGAGCGCTGTCGAACATCCTGCCATCGTAGTAAAAATGCTTGAGGTCCGCGATGCTAATTGTCTAAACGAAATCGAAAGCCATGCACCGCACCTCTAGGTTTTTATCTGTGCGTTTACACAACGCTGAATCGGTAGGGATGATGGTGGATTGTGGGCCGGAAGGGAAAGGGGGTTGGGGAATAAGGGTTGAGCAGTAAGGCAGGGCGTGCGAGTGATTATTATTTAATTAAAAGCGAAAGGTCATCGGTGTGTGAAATTGATAGCTTTGTCAAATCTTCGCCGACCCCGGTGTTCTCTGTCTTCTTCTAGCCCGGCATTCGCATTGGTATGGCACGCCAACAGAGCCGCTCTAATGAATGGCTCCAGTCTCTATCATTGTCTAAACTCTAACTGGAACATCGCAGTGGCTTTAAGCACCTCTACCCTTGCAAATCGCATTTCACTGTGGCCGCAATAAAACACCGATCTGCCGCCGCTCCAGCAATCTTATTGGGCGATAAGATTTACTATCGAATTCGACTGTCATAAAAAACGCCAAAGAGAAATTCCTTTGCAATCACAGTTAAATTATTTATTTAACAGTCGAATTCGGTACTGAGCGACATAGAAAATTGATGCCAGTGAAAATCGTTGATTTGAATGCAATCATGAGAAAAATTGGCTACTTCATCTATATTTCAACTAGAAAGGAGGATGAAATAGATAAATTTCAGACTTGATCATGATCACGACTTCTTCGTTATAATATACAGATGCATAATTTAACTTACAGTTGATTGGGCAATAAACCTGATAATCGTGAAAACGGTGAGAAATAATCTGCTACTCTGGAAACGATTTTTTCCTTTACATCATGTGTGATGTATATAATTTATTCTTAAAATAACAATATTATGAACAAGGATTTATAAAAAATAGGATCCAGAACTCTTAAATCTGAAAATACTAACCTACTGGTGTATGCCTAGTAGAGAGGCACCGGAACGGCGTTTCATTTATAAATGCTCAGCAAATAAAGAGGAACCCGAACACCGTTCCGACGAAAAAAGACCTGATTATAGGTATTTATATTAATAACTTCCATTTATATTTTGTAGCTAATTCATCCCAATTCACAACTAACCAGTGAATCTTACTCCAGAAGGTATTGCTGGTCGATGCAAGAAAATATATTGAGTAAGAAGCATCTTCATCAATGCGTAGGAGATTCCTTTGGTGGAAGATAACTTAATAATTTGAAATCGAATACAATTTTTATAAAATTTAATAAAATTTTGACCAATATTCACAGGGTTTATCACACTTTTCTGAATATTTTCATCACATATTATAAGTTACGGTACTAAATGTATTATCACAATAATTCATGTTTTATACACTATATATAGTCTGAATATATATTTTTAGTAGACTTTATTTATAATATATTATGTAAATATTTACATATTTTTTAAAACTACAATCATCACATTTTTTGATGTTTCAGTTATTGTTGGATCGCTGGATATTCTACTTCATGAATTGAAATATAAAAATTGATCAGAAATTTAAAATCTAAGATTCTATTGATATGGTTATTAGAGGAAACTCCTTCACAAAAATAAATAGAATGAATAGTTTAATATTTCAGAAAAAGTAACACAATATTGCTATTTGTTTGAAAACACATCAATCTGAGAAGCTGAAGACTGTATAGCCTATAATATTATATCTTTGGCATGAGCAAATTGTTTGACCTGAGAGAGAAAATAGAATCATTTTGAAATGATTTCATTACAAGAGGAATTATTTTTACAATTTTCATCATTGAATATATTACTGATGAAATGAAAAAGAATACCGTACCATATGATAAGTGGAACTGAAATATCACATTTTTTCAGTTGTTTTGGTTGTTATTGTCGAATCCATTCAGTTCTAACAATAGGCTATGATGCATAAACCAATTCATACAGAATTAAAAAAAATGATGATATTTTTCAACTGTGTGTACAGCATTGAACCTAAAGCCTACGAGATTTTACTTGCAACACGGCTCAGCTCTCTTACCTAGAAAGAGAGGCTAAATGCTCTGTCCTTTACTAATCTCTCCTACTACCCGTGCGCTCTACGCACTTCACCGCATAGCTTCCTTTAATAGAAGGCCATGCCCTAATAATATGGCAACGACGCACCGTAGTCACAGTTTTTTCATATGAAAGCATTAAGTACAGATACAAATCATGCATGTTGACTTGGTTTTTCTCTCTTTGAGCATAATGTTCTTGAAAAACGTTCATGAAACTCTTCGTATAGAGTTCCTTTTGTGTTTTTTTTAATAGGTTGTGATAGAGATTAGCGAAAAAGATTATTAAGAAATAGACAGTTATTTATTAAAGTAGCTTATGATTTGTAGCAAGTCAAATGGGAGAACGCACACAAGAAACGCATCCATTGGAACATCTGATTGGAAAATGATTTTAATGCTTTTAAATTAACCCAATTTCCTATTCTACATAGTTGTAAATTTTTAGGCCATGGCCTTCTATTAAAGGAAGCTATGACTTCACTCGTCATTTCATTATTCTGTTGATGCTATGCACTGTGAAAGGCAAAATCGGTTCCCCTACGCCCATGTTACAATTGAAATCTCGCAGACTATGGAAGAAATGTAAAAAATACTATAAAATTGTATTTAAATTGAGTCAATGTCATTCTCAGCCACTATAATTGTAGGCTTTTGTGAGCTAAGGTGTATGGAATATTGGATATGTGAGCCAGAATAAATCAGCTGGCTGGAAAAGTTATGATATTGACATCACAGAGTTCCTCTGGTCAGTATTGGCATTGATTTTCCTATCCATGTCGAAAAATCATAAACATTTTTTCAATTTACAAAATACAGAATTGTTTAATAGGAAAATATCTGATATGAACATTTCAAGATTGAGTGATTTAAAGTATATTTACTCTGATCTAGCATGAGAATAAGTCTGTTAACGTGTCTGCGTTGGTCTAATGCAATAATATTAAGAACAGCACTGCTTTTGAATGTAATACTATTATGAGTGTTCTCTTTCAATAGTTTATCAAGAAACTTTTGTCATTCGATCCGAGTGCAATGTTATAATACAAAAAATCAATAAAATATTATATTTTGCTTCAATAAGGGATATTTCGTGTGTTTGAACCTCTAAATCGTTCAGCAAAGCTTTTTGGAAAAGTTTCATAGCCCTTCTACCGCATATCATTCTCTTTATTATTCATCATTCTCACATTCACTATTCATAATGTGTTTAATTTCTGTGAATGTGCGATTCCAATACTTGTTTCTGTTCTTTGATATACAAACCGTACCGTATACACACTAAAGATGTAGACGAATTTGGAAACCTTTACAAATAAACTATTCATGACATCAAACCAGTCTTTCGTTGATTTATGAAATCTGCAGAATTGATGCGCATACACATATACTCTTCGAATGAACTCCTCATATACGTCATATTATTTCCTCAGAAAACATGCCGTTGTATTTAACATCAACTGTGCGGCAAGGCAAACATTTTGTCGCTGGCATTTTCACAGGTTCTGGTGGAATTTTGTGTCATCCGACATCTCAAATCCTCCATAAATGAACCAGTTATGAATTTAATTCCAAAAAATGAGGAATGATTCGCCAAAAATGAAAGATCGTTTTAGCGATATAATGCTGTTTGAGGTGTGTAATTCTAATTTGTCAGTGCTATGTAGTCGAAAAATAATGATTCGATTCTCCCAAAATGATAACATTTAACCAGAAGTTGTATCAAAAGTTAATTAATTATGCTAATACTTCCCTGATCTCTAGTGTTGTTACACAAGCTTGGTTGAACAATTCAGGGTCTCAAATTAAATATACTCGTAGCCTCATCAGAGCGAAATTTATGGAGAAATATTACAGTGAATAACAATTATTTTTATTTAAATAACATTATGATCTCGGTTGAACATTTGAAATTACTTGATAAACATTCATATCTTCACTTTATACATAATAAATTACAAAAAGTAATAGCATCAGCCCAGCCCTAGAGCTTTCTTAAGACAGTAGGCCTACACACCACACGTTAATGGACTTCTTATCGTGTTAAATTTGAGTGTAATATAGATTTAAATTACTCAAAATCTTTTAATGCTCTACAAGTTCATATCTTTTCATTTTCAAACAATTCTGTATTTTGTAAATTGAAAAATGTGTATGATTTTTCGACATAGATAAGGAAATCAATGACAAACCAATGACTAGAGGAACTCCGTGACGTCAATTTCATGACTTTTCCAGCCATTTGATTCACTCTTGCCCACCTCTAACACTCTATAACTTACACCTTGATTGTGGGCCACTTAAGCTTACATAGAATATTTATAAACTATAGAGGTCAACATGAATGTAGAAAGCTTACATTTAACATTCTATATTCCAAATTCTAACATAACTGGAAGGAATAATTTTCAAATCCAATTGTGTTAGCCTAATCCTACTGCGAATAACGTTACCTTGAAAACATAATTCTACACTAACTACAGTGAATTCTCTATTACTTGATTGGGAGATAATTGATTCAAAACAATTTTAAGAATATTATTGAGACCTTGAGCACTTTCTTCAGCACGATATGGCTTTCCTAATTCAGGAATATGAACGAAGAGGCATCTTCCTTTACCGTGGCAAAGGGATGTGTAATAGATGTACTCACAGGCGTAACTGGAACAAAGTATATGACGTTTATGTATAATTAAGAGCAAATAAATAAATAGTTTATTAATGGAGAAATCAAGATAAATAAGATTAGGAATCGAAATAAATCGTAGTGATTTCTAATGTGATAGAGATTCAAAATCTTATTCAAGTCAATAGCACCTTGAATCATGATGAACTACGAATTGCAATTTCTTTTCAAAAAATTTTAATGAATAATTCAATTTGGCAATGAGTAGATTGGGATTATAACAAGCAAAGTCTATTAAGCAAGATATAGTCATATAGTCTATATCTATAAAAGCGAAATGGCACTGACTGACTGACTGATTCATTCATTCATCACCAGAACGAAAAATCCACTGAACCGAATGCCTTCAAATTTGGCAGGCATGTTCAGTTGGACGTTGAGACGCGCGCTAAGAACGAATTTTAGAAACTCCCCAAGGATACGCAAAATATTTAAGTTTTTCCATAGTTTTTCGGCGTTTTCTTAATTTATTCGAGAACCAATCGGTAGAAGATGTTGATATTTGGTAGGCAAGTTCAGATAAGGTCTAGAAATGTTGTGTTAGAATATTTTTTAATTCCGTTCAAGTTCCGTTCGTACGCCACTTATTAGTTTTTTTAAATTGTAGATGTATTGCAGGTTGCATATCTTCCGCCTTCATACGACCAATACTTACTGTAAATTCAATGGTTCAGCGAGATTATAGATGAACTAATTTGGAAGATATTGAATCAAGTTTCAAACTATGTCCGATATACTTCCCAAGATTACGCTCAATATTAGCGTTTTACTATTTTTCGGAGTTTTTCGAGAATAAATTGGTAGAAAATGTTGAAATTTGGTAAGCAGTTCCAGATTAGGTCTAGAAATGCTGTGTTCAATAAATTTTAAATCCCTCCTGAACCGAAGTGAGTCTGTTTGTCTCAGCTTACACTGATAGAGGTTATGCAGGCGAGCGAAGCGAGCCTGTTTGACTCACTGACACTGCTGATACTGTCGGGGGTCCGGGGGCGGAGCCCCCTGGCTAGGCGGAGAAGGCGAGCGAAGCGAGCCTGCCGGCTGGTTGAATATAATTTGATACATTTAAAAAAAAAATACTGTTAGAATCGGTGACCATTTTAATACAAAGTGGATCAAAGCATAACAATAATGTAGTTTAGTGGAAGATACAACAGTTGAATAGAGAGTTGTAATGACACTGATAATACTCGAAAATTGTTGTCATAAATTTTGATGTTGAATAAACATTTGTCACCGAATTATATAACTGGAAAGCATCTCTGTAGGAACTAAGCTTATATAACTCAACTTTTTAAATTCCAGGTCGGAGAGAAAAGTTTTTGGGTTTTTCTATTTTTTGAGTTTTAGATGATGAAATAAGTAACTATATATTTGATAGCAAATGGTTCAAATTGAAGTGACAAATGATAGTAAATGGTTCGCTAAACGAAGAGAATTCCAACATATAATATTTTAACTGATTGAGTGGGATGTAGATCTCATTATCTCAAAAAAAACAATTTTCAAATGCTTGGTGATACTTCTCTTATGAGATATCACAGCTCTATTTGGATATGTCATAGCAGTGCAGGGATTAGTCACCTATAATTCAACAATCCTCATTATAATGGTCAATTGGATTATATAAAAAATCGATTTCAACACAACTGTTTAACAGGTGTTTGTTGAGAAGTTATTTATTTGAGAGAATACAATAAACTTATTTATAAGTTTTATTAGGAATTAAACATGTCAAATTCAATCTGTCTCGTTTCTTTTGAATTATCCAACTCACCAGAGTTCTATCACGATACGTACAGATAGGCTAAGAGTGATAAACGGGAGTTGAATGGTTTTCAATGAAATAATACTCGGCCAGTTTTTAAATTAATGCACAAGAAATCAAAACGCATTATATGAAATTTAAGTTTACAAAGCTCTTCACCTGCATTTCCAGTTGAGTTATCTGTGAAAAATGATGTCGTCAAGGTGATGTCCACCATTTCGAATGCAGGACTCAGCTGCAGCTCCCTAATAAAAATTCTCCATCACACTTAGTCCGTGTTCCTGCAGTGATAGCAGCAATTTCTTAAATGATGTTTTTCTTGAAACCACTAAATTTGGACGATTTGAAGAATGTAATCATTCAAGAAATTGCTGCTATCACTGCAGAAACACGGACTAAGTGTAATGGAGAATCTTTATTAGGGAGCTGCAGCTGAGTCCTGCATTCGAAAAGATGGACATCACCTTGACGACATTTTTTTCACACACAACTGAAATATCAGATTTGTATGGCAACTCAAATGGCCCATGATGTGCTTATATTCCGTGTAACAAAATATGCATTAGTTTCAAAATATTGGCTGAGTATTATTTCATTAGAAACCGTTCATCTTCCATGTGTCACTCTGTATATTTGTTCAGCAATAAAGCAGCGTATCGACAGTCCGAGGCATGTGCCACGCATGCCTCGCGGTACAGTCTGTTGACGCAAAAAAGACCCTCTGGCAAGGTGGGAAAATGACTCTAGCTCGGTCAATATTGATTCAAGGATTTTAAATGTGGGCTCAAATTGAAGAACTGATTGTTTTGACTTTTTAACGAATATTGACTGAGCTAGAGTCATTTTCCCATCTTGCCAGAGGGTCTTTTCGCGAAAACAGACTGTACCCCGAGGCATTCGTGGCAAATGCCTCGGACTGTCGATACGCGGGAGATTTTTCCATTCGTAGAGTTGTTACCATTAGACTTATTATTTATTCAAAACGTTGAAAATTATTGATCAATAATTATGGATCACCACGAAAACAGACAAAAACATTTGCAGAATGGGATGCGATCATCATAAAATGTATGACTACACAAACTGTCTCTACATAAATTCATTTGTAATGAATTGATGGAATACAATAATCACAATTGGGCCTACAATATAATTTTGATCAAATATAATTCTATATTATTTCCTTAATAAAGATAACATAGTTTCCATGTGATGAACAGAAGGAGGAGCTGCTATTGTTTGGTCAAGCACAAAAGACTCTGACAAGATGGGAGAATGACTCCAGCTCAGTCAAATTGGTTCAAATTGTAGAGCACAAAGTTTTCTTCCACAATTTGAGACCAAATTTATAATTTCTGAACCAATATTCACCGAGATGGAGTCATTCTCCCATTTTGCCAGAATGTTTTCTTTGCTCGACCAGATTATAGGCCTACAAGATCGATCTTTTAAAAACAACATAAAAAATTGATTTTTTTCATTTACCTTCCAGCGTCAGTTGAGATACAAGTTTTGACTTCCGATTTCATATCATTCATCTGCTTGCATAAGCCAATGACGTCAACAGATGAATGTAGCACTTCCTCAATGCCGAATTTGCATACCTCTCCGCAAGGAATCTCTCCATCAACATCCTTACGATTGTAACCATTCTGCTTCGCACACCGCTCTATAGTCAAATCATTAGCAAGGCTTGATACTCCAGTATGAATGACAACCTGTGACAGAGAAAATTAGTTTGGTTATTTTAGCGGTTAAGTATTAAGTTGCAAGCCGCTACGATTCACCAGAGAATAATAGAAAGAGAATAATAAAACCTAGAATCCTCTTTGGATTCACTTTCCAAGTTGTGAAGATGATATTGTGTTTCATGATAAAGTTGTTGTGATATTTTTGTGGTGATTATTGTGGAGATTATTGTGGTGATATTTTTATTCAATCCCACTAAAAGATTCAATCGTTCAGAGAAGATTTTCAAGTAGAAACCTTCAATCTGAAATTATTTTCAATATAGCGATTTCTAGAATTATGATATCTTTTCTTTGAAAGACTTTTTCTCAATTGCCCCAATCAAGAAAACAAATATTTGAATAGGCTTATCCGAAGAGGTAAGAATTAACAAGGAATTAAAATGATCAGTGAGGTGATGTGGTCGCTCAGTGAAAGCGACTTGGTAATTGATCATGAAGTTGAATCATGAACACTCGACACTGATCTTGGATTGGTGACCAGTATTTGATTTGATAATAGCCTTTATCTTATTGGCGAGGTGGAACCTACCTCCATACCAATAAAAGCGATTAGTTATGTATAAATATTTCATCAATTGGATAATATATCCACTAAGCATTTGGGCTGATGAGCCCGGCTCCAGCATGGATCACATGATTTAATAAGCGGACTTTTTCCCGTACTTACAATTGGATCATATTTTTCCCACATCTCAGGAACTATTTTTTCAATAGCATTGTATGTCACTGGAACCTCTTTAATGATCAGATTTATGCTCTCATCATTGAAAATTTCTGGTAACAGTTTGACAGCTTCCCAGCTCGCATTTATCGGATGTCCCTTGAAAGGCCCAAATCCCGTTACAATGACATTTCGTTTTGAATTGCCAGAAAAAGAGTGCTGAGTATCCTGATAAAAAAAAATATGTTCATATAACCTAAGATAGGATTTATATCATCAATAATTTATCGATATGCTTCTAGAGTTGAAGTAATAATATGATAATGATGTTATTTATTTTAAATCACAGTAGGCTACTCTTTCAAATATTCTTTATTAATGCATTGAATGTTACGACTATTTTCAAATGCGAATAAACAAATAATAAATAAATGAATAAAAAAATAGTTCTATAATTGGTAAGTTAATCTACAAATACGGTAGTCGAAACATGTACCGTAATGCATTAATAAAAAATTTGGTGTGGTACACTCACACAACTTTCCTTGCCATTCATATTTGCATACGGTACCTAATACAAGTATTTATACTTGGTCATCAGCAAGTGCAAATTGCATTAGGCCATTACTTCCTCTCCTTCTGGTACCAACAGTGAATTTTTCACTCGTCGCTGAGGCCTCGCGCCTGTCGGCGCTTCGGCCCATCATATGTATGATTTGCAATTATCACTAGCCCATGACGCCTCGCGCCTGTCGGCGCTTCGGCTAGCAAAATCCATTATTCTAAAAAATGCTGCAGATCTTCTGCGATTTTGCAAAGAACGAGACTCATGGCAGTCGATAGGGCTTATATAGGGCTATTTTGGGTATGAGTTTTAAAAACATCGTTAGAGCCGTTTTCGAGAAAATCTTGAAAAACACAATTTTTGGCATATTATCCGCCATTTTTCAATTATTTTTTTTTTTAATTTCTTAGAGTCGGTCCTCATGGTATAAGAAACTTAAGTTCGAAGTTTCTAGTCAATCGGTCATTAGAAATCGAAATATTGCAAAATCCATTATTCTCAACAATGCTGTGGATTTTCTGCTATTTTGCCAGGAACGAGACTCATGGCAGTCGATAGGGCTTATATAGGATTATTTCGGGTAAGAGTTTAAGAAAAATCGTTAGAGCCGTTTTCGAGAAAATCTTGAAAAACACAATTTTTGGCATATTATTCGGAATTTTTCGATGAATTTTTTTGAATTTCTGAGAGTCGGGTCCTAATGGTATTTAAGAGCCTTAAGTTCCAAATTTCAAGTCAATCGGTCAATTAGAGATCGTGATATAGTGTATACAGACATACACACACAGACCAATACTCAAAAACCACTTTTTTGGACTCAGGGTCCTTGAAACGGATAGAAAACTTGAAATCGGGGTACCTTCAATTTTTTGGAAAGCAATACTTTCCTTACCTATGGTAGTAGGTAGGGCAAGGAAAGTAAAAATAATTGAAAGGGTATGCCTACCGTTTTATTATTGAAAATAAAAAACAGCGATAAAAGTAGCCCTGAGATGAAGGAAACACTATAATAAAGATTCATATAACTTATTTACCACTATGACTCTATGAGACCACCGCAGACTACTATAGCACATAACGGTATCTTTGACCGGCAGCCTTCCCCTGGCCTTATAAATCATTACTCAATTAGGCCTGTATTTCAACCTAAGTTATCTTCACATCAATATAAAACAAAAAAAGAATGAACAAAGTATTGCATTTCAAATAGCCTAGTCCACATCCTGAGATACTATAAAGATTTTGTTAAGAATAAAATCGTGGATGGAGATTTTATCTACAAAGCTCAAGGTGAATGAAAAATTGTTTGGAGTAGAGTTGAATGCTAGGCAAAGTCAGATATAATAAAGTCCTCCAACCTCGACTAGAAGACTGCTGTGAGTGTAATTAGTCATGTAGAATAGCCAGAAAGCAACAAGCCTTTTGCAGTGACTTCATTATCTAGATTTCCCAACAAAACGGCCCACTCAGGTCCACCACTATTATGAATATATTACCACCACTATATTATAATATATTCTACAACTTAAGGCCAATATTATAAATATATTGAATTATGTGATAACAAAGTTTTTGTTTTAATTAGCCATTGGCTCAATTTCAAACTTGATAAAACTTTATTTGAGTTCATTCTAGCTTACCTTCAAGTCACTGGTAGTTTCCATTTTAAACGCTTCTTGTATTAGGTGGCTAGAGGTTTTCACTTGATACTAGGAAATATTTTGCTAATACCAAAAACATCAAAAGTGGCTGGCTTATCTATACTCTGATGAATTAAATGATTTATATTATTGACATAGAAGATAGAAGAGTCAGAATCTGAAACCGAAATTGTAAACAACTCAACATGCCAAGGGGGAGGGAGGATCCTGATAGACCTTTCTTCTGATCACAAACTCCACAATAAGGGTTGGCCACCGAGTAGGCCTCATTAGCTCAGCAAGGATCACAATGAACCTAATCTCTCAGGCAGTAATATTGTTTGCCGATGAATATTGGACTTGATAGGTAAAATTGGTGAAAATCACAAAATTATCCCGTTGCAGGCTGATATTAATCTCTTTTATTTTAGTTTACACCGTTGAATTCATCAGTTTTTCTTCTGCATCATGATTTTTCAGAGACGTGTACAAACTGGTCTGTTATAAATACAGAATGATACAGAGCTGTTTTATTGCTAGAGGTGGTCTAAAAATCAAAGATATTCCAGATACCATACAATATTGTCAAAATTTGAGGTTATGTTATGTTATGTTTAGTAGTTGAATCTCATTGATTATTTACTGTTTAATATCCAGTTAACTTAGGACCACATTATACTTGGTACTTGACTACGATGAGTAGGCTACAGATTTACCTAACTTAGCAATAATTTTAAGATTATTATTACTGTATCATTTAATTTCTTGATGAAGACAGCTTAAACATATAAACTGTTTAAATTGGGTTCTAAATAAGATTATCTTCAAATGCAAGAGTTGCTGAAAGTGCACTTTGTCTTTTGAAAAAGGCATTGAAGTTTTATTGCATGGATTTGACATTTACTTGGTGGATTCTAGCATTAGGCCTACAGGTGGAATAATTTTGTCAAAATTCATGCAACTCGTACAGCAGATACTTGCTCAATATTCAATGATTGAAATTTAATTCTCAAGCCACAATAAGTAAATGTACGTTTCTTCATTATTATTTCAAATTGAATAGACTACATGTATGAGTATTAATTTCATCATTCAACCAAATTTTTACAGGCAGTTCATTCTCACTTGGAGATTTGAAATTTGCAACTGGATTAAACTTCAAATATTTTCTCCACAAAGATATTGGATTTAACCAGTCAACATCATACTGCATTAAGTAAGTAGAGTGAATTATTTAAGCTTTTTAACTGTGTTTCAATAAAAATCATTGATAATATTGAGTCTAATCAAATGATTCACCTGAGAAAATCATGTGTGTTAACTTCTTGCAGACCTGACATTATTTACGTAGTGCCATCTGAAAAAAATAATTATTCATTTGAAACTTTTCTTGATAAAAAATTATAGGCCAAAGTTGATTGTTTGAGACAATATCCAACAAGAAATTAATATGAATAATGTACATGAAAAATCATGTGAAAAGTGATACATGACGATTTTATAGCTGGCTTTTAAAACGATGAATTTCCCAAAGTGCTTTACCTCATCTGTATTAATTATAATCATTGAAATTTTTCTTGATAAAAAATTATAGGTGTTCATTTCTGGCTAGGACGATTCAATTGGATAATGTTACGGAGAAAAGTCAGTGAAAAGTGATACATGACGATTTTATAGTTGTCATATTTAAAGGCCATGACCTTCTATTCATGACCTTGATCAAGTATTTCATTTACTCAATACAGAGTGAGATGGAAGTAGTCATTTATTCAGTTTTCTGTCACTAACATAATCTTACCTGATATCAAACATCTGATCGTCTGGATTATACTTGGGTATATGGTCAATATTCCAGTTTGATTTCTTTCTAATTATGTTTATGGTATTTCCAATTGCTTCTACCTATAGTTAATAAATTATCATGACAAAATCAAGAAAATATTATGTTCAATCAACAATTTCTATCAAGTGATATTTTTAATGATCAAATCAGGGTTAGAAGGATGTAAATTTTGTCGATACAACCAAAAAACATCAATATTTCTAAGGCCACTAAAAAATTGTATTAAAGTTCCAATCAAACGATTAAAAAGGTTTCCACGTTTCTGGCAATTAACTAAGTAAACCTTCATTATCTATAAAGTCAAAACCTCAAGGAGCTGAAGTCCAAAACTCCAGTGGACGGAGTATAGTTCTATCACAATTTGCTGCAGTACGTTGATAATTCCTTGCTCTTCACACATTAACACCAGATGAGTGTTATACACAGAATGGATACATTTTGCGTTCAAGGTACTTTAGATTAGATTATCTATGAATCTAATTACCTTCGTTGTGTTAACAGTGTGAGAATGCTGGGTTATTGAGATGTAAGACCCTACACTACCTAGACCCTATTCACAACAATCACCACTTACTTGGTTGGCATTATGGAATCTTAAAGATCTTGTCATTTTCGAAACATCAAGTACTCATGTACTTCACAGAATAGTTTGATGGACAATCTTTTTGAAAGAAAATTTATCTATTATTTGATATAATTTTTTTACAATTCCAGTTATACAAATGTCTATCAAGTCTCATATGTAAGTTATTCGAGCCTCTTTTAATAGGCCTAGTTACCGGAATAGAATTATGTAGCCAATGCATAGATATTAACTGTTGTGATCATTGTTGAGCTTGATAAGAAGGGATTTGGCATCTTCTCAATATTATTACTATTACCGTCTTTAATAATAGTTATTTTTTTTGCATACAAGAGAGTCTCACGGTGTGCATCAAACGGTTTTGTTGTCAAACTAATATCAGCTCCACAAATTCCATAAAAGGTACTATGTTAGGCCTATTGCAATGATACTAGTGAATATTTGGATCAACATTTATTAATTATGAAAGTTTATGTCAGTGTACCAATTCATTTTTGTTTTCTTACAGAATCATTCAGCAGCAGCTACCACCACCACCGTAGTTGACGTTTCTTTTCGGCTCCTCAAACTATACCCAATTTTCTTGGTTTTTCTTATTCTATTTGGAACAATTTTCTGCTATCACATTTGCTGAAGTGTAACAGTGTTAAATTCAAAATTTGAGTTGGAATTCAATTCTATATTATTTTGAAAATTATAATTAAATTTTTCAGTAAACCTTTTGGTTAATTTCACCACCGATATTAGTATTAAAACAACCTTTATTATACAGATAAGGCCACGGGAGTTTTATATATTCGGCTTCGCCAGATAAGCGTCAACGGCCGGGCGGGTTTCTTCTAAAGGATTAAGAGATTTTGTTGCATTTTAAACTTGCTTTTTCCAATTATAATTCGTATTTGAATGATGAAGATTTCTGTCATAAGTCATGAGTATCGAGTTTGCCAGTACGTTCAAAACAGGTTCATGCTGCGCGAGGACGTTGAACGGCCTGTTTTCTGCTTCAGGAGCTGCTCGAGAAGAAAATTGACGATCAAGAACAGTGCCAACGGCAGAATAGTGTCCGAATATTTGGTGTTTTATGGCTTTGTGTTTGAAGATGTTAATCTGTTACGCGCTTATGTCGTGATAGACTCAGCTCAATATCGAACCAGTGCTGATTGACCGATGTCATCGCGTTGGCCGAGTTGTTGCTTTGCAGCTCATAGCCGCAGCCCAGGCCGCGAGCCATCCTTGTCAAATTCATCAGCTGGTATCAGACAAAACGTTCGTAATCTCTCGGATGGCTATCAGCTGAAGAACTCCTCTCGACGACCTCACGGAGACGGATCAGCTTATACTTCGCGAATTATTTGTGCGCGTGTAGGCCATGCTAACTTGTTCTGATACAGTTGAGTGAACTGTGAAGTGGAGAGAAGGTGACAATGTAATGTCATAGGCCTAATTTGTTTTCTTTATGAATTTTCTGTTGTAACTTCGATGATACTTGTCAATACCTGATACATGAGAAGGTGGAAGTGTAAGATTTATCGAGTCCTTCAGGTAAGCAGCTATATATTAATTTTCATTTAAATATCAACGGCTGTATGATTTATCCAAATTGCAATTCGATGAAAAAAGGTCACGTGTTCATAGTTTTAGTAAAAAATTCTTCCAATCAACATTGGAAGAATTTGAAAGTTGTGAACTAAGAATTCATAGAAATTGAATCTAAAGAGAATTAAATGTTCCTGAATTCACAGATGCTCATCTCGATTTAGCTCTTCATTATAACTTGATTAACAGGATAAGATTTTTATTTTTATGTATTTTATTAGAGCCGAAAAGCGAGGCTTATTGATTACGCCTATTCCAGCAGTTGCTTTTCAATCTATATTTTCTGAGCTTAATTATCTCACGCATAAAAAAAAGGAAACTTGTATTATCTTATCGATATTAATGCTGTTTATAATTTTTATTTCTGACCAATTTTTTTTTATATTATTTAATCTTATCCATGTTTCTGATGTTGCCATAGGTCTCCTCAGACCTCAATAGGAGTCATTTATAATCAATCAATCAATCAAGATCTCACCACCGAAGCACAGTATTTCGAAATGGACAGATTTTTGCAAAATTTAGCCTATCCATTGCCTCTGAGTGGGTAAGATATGTAATTTTCATATTTTGTTTGATGAATAAATGTTACTGTTAGTTATTTCTTTCATACTGAGAAGGATCAATCAATGAACTATTTTTTATCCAAGTTTTCAAGTCAAATAGCATCTTTCATTATTGTTGCCAAGATATGTTCCATCTTATGATTGTATTTGGTCTCTTTTGTTAAAGTGAATATGAATAAGAATTAGATCTTATTCCTTCAATGCTTAAAGCAATGTTGAAATTGTCAGGTAGTTCAACAATAAATACGAACCTTCATGTTGCTTAAATTATACTGTAAAATGCTCACGTACATTCGAGTCCAAAGGTGTTTGTGACTCATTCACCCGCAATGACTCGTCCACGGCTGGGAGAGGTCTTGTTTATTGTTTGCGATGTTGACATAGAAAAAAGGGTCACAAATTTACAAGTTCATTGAGTTTATTTGAAACACTCTTCAAATTGGAATATATTGACATAGTTGGAAGTAATATGTCCTTAAGTTCAATTCTTACCTTGTATTTTCAATAGTTTCTGAGGAATTCTCATTCTAGTAGAGCCTGTAAGAGTAATAAAATCGTGCAATCTTTGTAATCAGAGCTGTCACCACACCTTGTTGACATTTTGGATCTAACAAATCTAAAGACTAATAGTAGAGTCTGTGAGAGTTGAGAAAAATCTTTCTGTCCATTCATTCAACATTTTTAGATTTTACAATCACATAAAATCCTTCATCAAAATAGTTTTTTCAGCTACTTTCACGTAATATTTGAATACCAGTTTTCGGAACCATCATCCTACTGTTACATGTAACTGCATTGTAAAGAAAGTTTACTATGTTGGAAATTGAAGCTCATATCAAAACATTTTATCACATCAAAACAGTGAAAATTGTAGAAATTTTGAAAATCTACTAGAGATATAATCTAATTGTTCTCTCTCTCTCGGAGGAAAGGAGATCTGGTAGCTCTAAATTCGTACGTACATTCTTCAATCATTTCAATCTAAAATTGACTCTATATTTTTAATTATTTTTCAAGTATCGTTGAGGCAGTGTCTCATACTCTTGAGGATATCATGAAGTATCATGTCTGTGTTGTGTCCGCCAGAACATATTTGAATAGGTCTAAAAAACACTTGTGACTCTTCTTAACCCATTACACAATTATTATGATCTAATTGAGATGCTCAAACCGTTGTTACCACATTGTGTTGAAGTCTGTCCTTTACACGTAATTAGGCTGAATGAGGCTTCTTCCATTCCTATCAAGATATAGGTGGGTAGTATCCTCAAGATAGAGCTCGAGTAGTTTGAAAACCAATACCATAGTCTAACTATACAGTATACAGAGCAATGTTGTGCATATCTACGCCAATATTAGGTGGACAAAGATGAGAAAATAATTTTGGGAATTGAAGAGAAATTGATCAAGAAGAAAGAGGATCGACTGTGAGCATTATAAACCAGTGATTCATTTACTCCTAGGTTATGATGTTCAAAAAACTGAATTTAATAAGAGAGTCTTGTATCAATTAGATTCTTCCTGATCATTTTTATGTAAGACAGATCAATATCAGCGTTTTCTTATGTGGAAAAATGTATAAGAGATACTTAGAAAAAGGTGATGACAGTCATTATCATCAGTTTCAATATTATTCAACAAGTGCTTCCTCATTATAGTATAAGTCCAAGTATAAGCATTTTATTCTTCTGAATAAGCATTCTCATGAAAAAATTGTGCAATCAAACTATAATAGTTACGTACCATGGAAAATATCAACCAACAAAATAAAATTTATGAATTGGATGCTCAGTGCTAAAAAAGTTTAATAAGTTTGAAGACACTGAAATTAATTTAATCAAGTTAATGTGGGTTTCAACAAAAATTGCAAAAGCTTTTTGTTGTTTTGCTCAACACCCATTATTTCAAATGTCTATAATGTGCCATGAATGGATTTTTTTGCTGTGAATGGAGAATCGTGTCGAAAATACCAGCGTATTTTATGGAGATTTTCTACCGTCTATAGGAAATCATTCAAATTTGAAGTCTATACTATAGTGTTTGAGTCTCGTGTCACGCCAATTACTTGGTGCACCGCTTGGTAGAGGAAGACAGGAGATAATTTTTCAGCTTTCTCACGCATACCAGTTGGCGAGCTGTTTGTCGACGATCTTGTCACTTCAGCCCCTATCTCTATCAGACGCTAATGACCTCTATCGTCAAACCAAGGAACTATTCAAACAAGGTGGTTTTGAACTAATAGGCATCAGCGGGCCTATCAAATTCGTTGGTATTGTTAATCAATATACATGCTGGAGAACGACACGTCAATTTTATCTAAAAATTTTTATTTTGAAAATTCGCTTCCAATTCGACTGGGTTTGAGGTGGCAACCAGTTGTCGATTCGTTTCATTTTGTAGTCAATCACACTGGCGACAGAGCGACAGGAAACGGAAGATACTCTCAGCAGTTGCTGAGCATACGATCCAACGGGTTTTCCTTGCTCCTCTCACGTTACTATTGAAGCTCAGTTTGATCACCACACACATTGTGGCAACACGGCGTTGGTTGGGATCAAGTCATTCAACCAAACTTATCCCCAATAATCCAAATCAACGTTGGGAAATAATGTCAAAAAATTCTGATTTATTATTCGTTCTCCATTCTCAATTTCAGCCATGTACTTGAATACAACAATTAGTTTGGAAAATTGGATTTTGTGACGATCACATAAGGCACTTGAGCTGTCATCTACCTGATATGAAAGACACTAATATAAGGAATTACCCGCCAACGTATTTCTTCACCAATCCCTTGTGGAAAACGCTATTTAATAACAATAACCATATAGTCAAATTCTGATTCCAGATTTGGATTCAGTTCCCTTTTTTTAATTATGTGCTGCAAATCCAGTCTGGCGGAGTTGTAAAATCCAGGCTACCTTTTTAATATAATCCAGCTCAAAGGTGTCAAGGGATACCCATTGAAACTAGCATAGTGGCTCCTGTTGGATTTGAGGCCCCAGAACTCTGACAACTTTTGGAAAACTAATCTTTATAAACAAAACTATAAACTAGAGTACACGAAACTATTTTAGAAGATTGTAGAGCTGCAGTTCACGGCTGACTCCCAACAATCCATGCTAGATTGTCTGTACAAGGTGGTCATTAATTGAAGTTTCGTTTGAAAAATTGAGGGTGTGTTTGAGAGTAAAAGGTTGTCCCACTTGGTTGACAAAGAGGAAAATAATTGGCCACACTGGTATGAAATGGACTGTTATACGAATGCTTTATACGAGCCGAAAACCAATGTTTTCAGTGACGAGGTCGCCAGCAACTCGCCGGGAAAATGCGTTTTTTCGGCCCTAGGGCTTAAAATAACCTTGAATGTCAGCTGACTGAAGGTCGTTGTCGATTTTAAGGGTTAGTCGATCAATAGGTGCATCCCGGTTTGATTGCATTAAATGTCAGCTGTTTTGGGAGTCAATGTCGACTTTGGTATTTCGATGTAAAGGTAGTCTCTCATCTGTTATTTTGATTGGTAAGATCCTCTTGAAGAGAACTGAACGTTGAAAGTTTTCTACATTAATCAGTAGTTGAATAGATAAAGGAAAACTGCTTCAATAACTAATACTACTAATACTTCAACTTTGATAAGATAAAAATGTTTGTATTGATTAATCTTGCCGAATAATGATGAACGTGAAATTTCATGTTTGAACATTATTATCAATGTTGTCAGATCTGAAAAACTTCGTCTAGCAGGTTAGCCACGTCTTCATCTATCCAGGTGATAATTGCAACTAGACTAGCTTCTCTGCTAGCCAGTATCTGTCGAAAATCAACAATTGAATTGATATTGTACAATTTAGGATGATCGTACAAAAATTAACTAGGGCTTAAACGTTTCTGGAACTAAGAAAACCGAATACACACTGATAGTTATAAAGTGTATTATGCACCCTCAGAATCAATAAACTTTTGACGCTAAGTTCCACATTATATTGCAAATGGCTTACCTACTCCAAATTCAGCATAGTCTACCAAGGATAGTACATAATTAAGGTTACTGGTCTAGCTTGGAACTGATTAACTCAGCATTTTTGGCTGCTTTTTGTTTTCTTCGCATTTGATGTTGTGTGCCAGAAAATAAAGTTCGACACCACAGGTCGAAAATGTTTGTTCCGTGCTCATCAATCTTTCTAGTCCTTGCTCCATGGCCTTGGACTTGAAAACCAATTTCGAGCCAGGTGATTTTCGGCCCTAGGTACGAAATATTCTATTCCATTCACATGGAGCCTATTCATATTGGAAGGAGGCCAACATACAATGTTGATTCAGAAACAAAATCACATCTTTTCCAATGTGAGAGAGTCGCGTTGGGGCATAGAATTACCGTCTAGTTCATTGGCCTACAACTGTCACAATCATTGTCATGAGTGGTCACATACAGCCCGACTCTCTCAAGTGAGTTTCAGGAAATTGAACAACAAATTGTTATATTTATATCAGAATAAGTATAGGCTGAAAGATAAAAATCAAATAATATAGTGAAGAATCCAGGCTGATGATGTGGAATAAAATAAGAACACAGTTTAAAATGGTGGAAATCTATTCCACTTTTATAAACTATTGTAATTGTGGATCTTAATAGTTAAATGAAAAAGAATAATTATTGCCAGGGACAGACAGCCAAGTGAATTGATCATTTAAAACTGTGTTCTATTCAAATAATAGTGATTCAATGCTGATAAATTTTCTTTAAATATGAATATTTTTCAAATTTTTTCACATCAGGACCTTATGGCTAAACTCTAGGTCGCAGAAAACGAATCTGCAATCAAAATTTTTCATCTCTATTATTAATGATTTGGAATTTGGTGGAATGTTATGGCCATTTGATTGAATCCAAGTCCAGGCAAGCCGTCCCACAAGCACTGTACGGTGCCTGCCGCCGATTGTGCCATCTTTTCGAAACTATAGTTTGCTGCAATCGTCTGTTGCAATTAAACGCCAACACACTGACGGATCAACGGTTTTTTGTTGTACTTGCCTGGCCGGGCAATATGTGTTAATTGTTGTGTTGAATGTATAAATATTTGGAAAAAGCAAGCAGTTTATCAGGTGATCAATACTACACCAAGCAGGACAAGGAGCCACCATAGCCAAAATCACGGTATCTCCCTACCCTGGGTTATATAATTCGATTCTCTTACCATTATTCCATCCTATCTATTTATTTAAATACTGATGATTAGAGGATTTAGTGAGGTTCTAAAATTAATCAATTCCTATGTAAAATTAGCTGAGGAATTCAATTGAAACCAGTTCCATTATCTCAATAACCGTTGAAGATACAAACTTGGAACTGGTTTCATTGAATTTCAGCTAAGTTTACATGTTTTAGGAATTGAGCATTTTGAAACCTCACTAGAGCCTCAAAAAATAAGAAAATTAATATATTTTGAAAAATCTCACTCAGTTTCTGTCATTGTTACAGGTAGTAACATAAATGCGTTTTTTATGGCACATGGATTTTTATAAATATTGTATGCCTATCTTGAGTTGTGGAATCAGTCTGAAAGTTTTGTCACATTCCTTGGCCTGTATATCAGATAGACTGAAAACAGCCATTTGCTCTTCATAGTGAATGCAATAATTAGATAATTACAATATCATCATTTTTTAATTGGGTACGCAAAATTTGTTTGTCCAAAAATCAATAGTGACTTGAAAATGATGCAAGTTAATTTATTATGTTGGATTATATGACAATAAGTTATCAGAACAACTGATTCACAACAATGAATGTTGTACCACAAGTCTGACACTTGCTCTCTTTCTGTTCCTATCTTTTCTTTATTGGAGGAGAAATGCTAGAATGCTTGTATCCTAATAATCTACAGTTTACAACAATCTTTGTAGTTAGGCCTACTGTATCAATCAATCGGGATACCGGTGAACTTCAACATAAGTAACTATTTTACACATTATCAAAAACCACTAGATGGGTCTAAAATTCGTTAACTCAATGCTATAAGATTTGGTACTCATTACTGTACAGTACAATAATATTGGGTAACTTGAGGGAAGAGATAAAAGAGTATAGGCTTCCTGGGAATCAGGAATTCTGCAAGTGCCTACTGATTTGAAATATATTGCAATGTAAGATATGTATGAAAAACTAATTTTAAGCCTAACTGTGATATTTGTTTAAGGCCTATTATTTTCCAAGCCTATGAAAAATCTTAAGCCTGTTTACCAGACGTTTAAAACTATTTTCCATTTCATTTTCGAACCATTTTTTATATTAATATTAGATATTTAGCACTGGAAACTTTCTATATGATTTGCATTTGATCGATAGTCTTAATTCAACGTATTATTCAATTAAATCATTGCCACTGCACAGAAATCAAACATAAAATTCAGATTTCATTATTAACATAACAATATTACTACCGAGCTGGATATTCAGTTATTGACACAAAACATGTATGTACAAGGAATTTGTAGCAGGTTGCAAAATTAACTGTGGCTCAAATAAATTAATTTTCATCCACTTCCACACGAGCTAGAGCATAGCCACCTTGAAATCAAGACTATGTTCTTCTGACAACCAATAGGAGTCGGACCATTTGAAAGAATTGAAATCATTTCTCAATCAACTGTTTTATCAGAGTATCAGACTGCGTTCTCACATTTGATTAGCCCCTCCATAGCTACATTGTTAAGTCACGAACACTGTTTTACTCTTGGATGGGTAACCGGTATTTGGCACAAGTACACATTGGCGAGATGGAACTACCCGTGGTCTCCTCCATTAAAAGTAATGAGAATATTTTCATTATCTTTTGACATAATTGTCTATTTTCAATCTTATCTGCTAATTGTCTATCACAAACCATTACAGAAAACACGTAGGCTACAAGGAATTCTAAAACCAATAAGGTTTCGGTGTTTATAATTCAATAAACATAAAGAGATTCAAAGTTAACCAGAAATAGTGAGTTTTCTTCATCCCGTGATATTAAAAATCGGTTTATGAGAGTTTTTCAAATCCTATTCATTATAGAATAAACAAAATTTTTCATAAGTATTTGGTGATGTAATAGAAATTGATAACTCAAAAATCCTTTATATTCATTCTTGGTTAGATTTGAATTGTGAAAATAAATGCGTGATTTGAAATGACAATAAGCAACAAATTATTGATTAAAATTATAATTCAACAATAGGAGAATATAATGTAGCTATTATTTAAATGAATAAATTAATTTCATAAATTGAAACTCATAATAGTTTCAAAAACAAAATAAATAAAAGTATCCTTCATAGAGTTGAAAGTATTTTATAAATGGACAGAAATTTTCAGAACATTTTAAATGAGTCACATTGATTATAGTTGGAGCATCCATAACTTAGTCATATATGAAAAATTGTTGAGAGTTGAGTCATCATGTTTCCAATTTTTAAATAAAACTGAGATAGATGTAGGTTATGTGAAATTATTCATGAAGAAATAAGTCCGAAATTCTTTAAGGGACATAGGCTATGGTATAATAGCCTAATTAAAATTTACAAACCAAAAGTTATCTTTTCTTGTCTAGACAGCTATTGAGAATTAATAACAGCCTGACGTCAGCTATTCATTATTAATTATTTTATGACTCAATAATATTAACGAGAATATCACTGAAATACTGAATTGTATCAGTAGTCTACAGTATCAGAGATACACTATCAAACGAGTATGATACTGTAATCTCTGAACAACTGTGTGGCGGCGGAGCTAATGCAACAGCGAAGAAGTGACTGCAGTCTCCATTCAAGACTTTCCATTTTCGAACAGCTGTTTTTAGGTTAGAATAGAATCTTGGAATTCTGGTGTTAGTATGATTATGTTCTATTTTCATTGCAGTGTTTGAAGAAGCCTAATTTTGTTTTAAAAGATATAATTACGGTATCCAAATTGTGTCTTCCAGTAGTAACATTTTAAGGAAAACTCCATCACTATCAGTAATGTGGTAACGGAGGATGTGTAATATTGACCTCCTTACATCGAACTCATTTAAATTTTATTAATGATATTGTAATGCTATACGGTAGAAATCATCGTTAAATGTTGAGTGTGACTTAAGAAGGCTGCATTTCATTCTCAGAACTAGTTTTTTAGAAAATATCCAGCATATTAGTGGGTGTTTATAGAAAATACTCACCAAAATGAAGGTTTTCACAGCGATTATTTCGGTCTTCATTGGTTGCTGTAGTAATGTCGTATTTTTGGAACTATTGGTCAAGTAAGTTACTTATTTTGCTTTAGAATTATTCATCATTATCCTTAAACAGTTATTGGGCCAATGTATTTATTTACATTGCTGTCTTACATTCATTTATACAATACATCAATAAAAATCCACAAGAATAAAGGGTACATTATTAACACATTCAAAGTTACAGAAAAAAAATATTACATGAGTTACTGTTAACAAAATAATGTTTAATAGTTCAGAAAAAATAGGTGGGAGTGTCAATAAAAGGAGCTATGAATGTAAGCCCCACGAAAGCAAAGCTTGTGTGTGGGAATTTCCTGTTAAAAAAATAACGTAGGATTCCAATCAATCTATTAATCTCATAGGATGTACTTATCATTTCAGAATATTGATGGGCCTATATTGTGAATAAGACAATATAGCAATAAAGAATCTATTCTCTTCTAATTACGGTAGCCTAGCCACAACTTGAAGTTATGCAGCCTGTATCTCAAATGTTTTTAAACAGGCAGTAAATTTAATTTATACTGTATTCTGTACATGAATACTAACTTGTCCTTTTGTTGAGACTATAGTTTTTAAGCCTACAATCCAAACGTTAGTCTGACAGGTCTCGACTGGACACGGAGTAGAATGCAGATTTAGCTTCTCTGTGGTGCTCATCAAGTCGACTCGAATAAAGAAAGACCTCATTTGGTCGTGCCGTAAACCTTAGCCTAATGACTGGAAACTCTTGCATACTAGTATGCTCAGGTTCACTGCTTGATCAATAAGTTTTTTATCAATAGAATTGAAATAATTTATTTTTCATTATTCTCTAATAAGGCAATAAGTTTCTATCAATAGAATTGAAATAATTTATTTTTTATTATTCTCAGTTGCTCCAAACGCTTTCATTTAATATTTACAATTAATGTGTCTATTTCAGAGAGGATCCTGGCAGCGGCAATCTTATCACATTTTCTCAATTCTTATTCATTGCATTAGAAGGTTTCATTTTCACAATGAAATTTGGAACTAAAAAACCTAAAGGAGGAATATGGTAAGTTGAGGTTCAGTAGGCTATAATATAAGTTATAATAATCATGAAACATTCAATTCAATCAGATGTTGTTGTAATTTCCATGAATCAATATATGTTTGGGTAACTATCTTTTATATTCTACATGAACATTGTGGCTTAAGTGGAAGAGGGGGTTGGCATGCCTCAACTTCGCCCACAAACTTTTGTAAAGTAATCTATTATAATCAAATAAAGTCATCTAGGTATCTATCTATCTAAACTATCAATAACAATGATAGACTTCCACATTACTCCTCAAAAAGTAGTGCTTGCGATTCAGGTCGGATACAGTTCCAATAATGACTGAGAATTACAAATTGAGAATTATATTCTTCTAAAATAACTGGTGGTTATAATTATTCATTATTATTGCGTCATCACCATCAATATAACTTTCAAGAAAAGTATGACATGAATTTTCGAGCTCACACTGTCACACAAGTTAAACAAGTTCAAATTGAGTATGATAACATATCTGAATGAACAAGCAGCAGTTAGGTAACAGTCAATTTTGAAAGTGGCCTTCAACTCATAGGCCTACTCATCTCGCTCATTGCACAATATTAGTAGCATGGTACTTGATAATTCCTGTCATTAGAAGCCAAATATGACGGTACTATATCTCTGAGTTGAATGCAGACACTAAGTAATATCAACATAGAAGTGTTTCTTCTGGATTTGAAAATTTTTCCCACAGTTGAAAATAAAGATTCTTTATTTGATTGGATAGCTCTATAATGCAATCTATTTCTCTAAAAATATAAGATAAAAACTATCTACCATGTTTATATCTTCCAGATTCCAGTGACTAGAATAGCCCTAACAATTGTAAATTTTAATTCCATTCTCATTAGCCTATTAAATTTTTTGTATTTCACGGCCTTCAATCGTGAGAAAAGATTCCTCTTGTTTAAGGCTGATCAAGGTTTCTAAATTCTAGAGTTAAACTAAATTCTAGGCTTATAATGATTACTTTAATTATTAAAGAGCCAAATTTGTCATATAAATGTAACTTTTGTTGATTGCTAATTATTTTTGAAGCAAACATAGAAAACACCGAATTGTTTGTTTGAAAACAATTACTCGTCTATTGAATAGTAATATTAATTTATCAAAATTAAAGTCATATAAATATTTAAAAAAATACTATATTCACTTTGAACTTCTAACTAATGCCCCCTTATTTTTAGTACGTGTTTGATCTAGTAATGGAACCAAGGCCATGTTTCATAAACATATGAACAAGTTTGGACTGAGTTGTTGTTGTTGATATTTTGGAATAGTTCAATGATGAAATAAAAAATCACAAATTTTCCAATATATGGTCCGCAAATCAAGTGTAGATGGACCTGTACCACAAATGAAATTCATAATTAATAAAATGAATGAGTTTTTATTTTAATATAGAATAATAAAAACAAGAAACTGGACCTGTTTATTTTTATATCCTCTCATAAAAACACTGGATTCACAAGTTAAAAATCCATATAGAATCAACTGTTGCAAACAATCGATCATTTCGTAGCTAGCTGACTCGGAACTTGTAAATTTCACGCTTTACAAGAAACAGTGATTGTAACTTGAAATTTTCAATGAAATAGCCTCCCTATAGCTAAATTAGTATACTCAAATTTAAAAATCTCTTTTTTTTGCAGGGACTATGCTTTGCTGGTGGTTATGTTTTTCATTGTTAATGTATGCAATAACTATGCATTCGATTTCAACATTCCAATGCCTCTCCACATGATTTTTAGAGCGGTGAGATTATTTTGATTCTTGACTCTTTAATTTAATGACTTCATAAATTTCAAGTACTCAATGACCCTAATTATGAGTAAAAATATCATAAGTGAAATCACCTTCAGTAAACAGTTTAGACTTCAGTTTGGTTGGCTTTGGTTGGCCGACGCTTGGTTCGGCCACAATTCACGAAAAACCAATTCCTAGTTGGTAAATTTAACGGTTTTTCAAGATGGCGGCCAAAGCTCACAGGGGACTCTTGGGGACTTTTAGTATGTTATTCAGCGCCCTTTTCTGATCATATCTGCAAATTTTCAGCTGGGTCTTCCGACTTTTACTTTTTTTGCTTAATTTGACTGGATTAACCTATTCATAGATTCTATTGGCATTTATTGATATTTCAATGTTGACTTCTTCATTTCCAGGGCTCTCTGATAGCAAACATGATTATGGGCATTATTATTCTCAAAAAGGTTTATAGTTTCTCCAAGTACCTTTCAGTTAGTATGATAACAGTAGGAATTGTTATATGTACTATTATTTCTAGTCAGGAAGTGGTGAGTATTTTTTTTCTATTACAGTGACAATTGTCAAATCAAATATCGATCTTATAAACTTAATAATCTCTGAATCATAACAACTGAATCAGAATAAATCATCTCTCTCATAATCATATAATATCTCTGAATCATAAATTGCTTCTTGGAAATTGTTTCAATAATGTTTTATATAACTGATTATGATTACTTATTTGACCTTCTAATATTAATGATATTTCAAGAGAATAATCGTATTTTATAATTTCAATCACATTGAAAATCTCATTATGATTAATTCGTAATGTTTTTCAGTAAGGAATTGGAACGATAAAAATGAATTATCATGGTATGAGAATAAGAGTAATTGAATTTTCAATTATACACAAATATCAACTAATATTTTTTTCGTCTATATCACAGAATGAAAATTCACTTTTCGTCTATGCAATTCCAAATGAATAATACTACTAAATGATACTTCTCTGAATACATTCAATTTTGAATTTCCAGTTATGAAAGAATAGCTATTATTTTGTTTTTATGATTATAAACAAAGTATTGTAGCAAAGTCATGAAAAATACTTGATCCGTTAATGCTTTCCCATTTTTCAAATTTCAGTGTTAAAGAGTGAACTTAGAAGGTTTCAACCTTACTGAAAAAATTGATGTCTTCATTAATATTTTTCAGAAAAGAACTGGTCCACCAAGAGATGATTTGCCTGTTAATGAAACTGAGGATTTCTTTTGGTGGGTTATAGGTGAGTGGAATACTGTTAAAATCTCATGATATTTCTACAACATTTCATTCTATACAGTATCTTTTTGAAAATGAGACAGCTTCTTCATTCTTAGGTTTTATCTCCTCGTGATTTTGGCACTAGGCCTACTAGGTCTCCATTAACCTACAGTATAACATTTACAAAATTTCAGAGAAAATAATCCACTGTCCACTTTTTCCAATCCAAAGTTTAACCGGAGTATTGCTGAGCTCACCAATAAAAATAAATGTTTAAATAAATAATGGTATAAATGTGAAGATATAATTTCAAATTTATTTAACATTGTATAAATGTTCTTGTTCTTTGAAATACTGTAGGCCTATGTTGAGATACGGTAACTAGAAAAGATCTTTAGCTGAGGAAAGTTGAAAATTTTCTTCCAAGTTAAGTGAAATTCTAAATTCCACAACTCTGCTTCACCATTTTCTGAAATTCATATTTGTATTTTCATTATTTTCCATTAAAATTTATTATAAATGAAAAGACAAGATGTTGTCAAACCACTGATTTATTAGAAAATCGAGATACCGGATTATCAATCTGGAGTTTACCAGAGATTGATAATGGTGTAACAACTGAAACCGGTATCTCGATTTTCTAATAAATCAGTGGTTTGACAACATCTTGTCTTTTCATTTATTATGGATAACTACCAAAATATCAATTTCACAACTACTCAAACAGTTGAAATTTATTCTACTTTTGAAATTTCTAACACAATTGCATACGATTTGTGTTATCGTTCTTCTTTGTCGGGGTACTACTGGTGTGTTATATTGCTTTTTATCCAAAGCTTTTCATCCACGGTCAAACACATTCATTATTATTATGTTGATATATTCAGTCATTATATTATTAGGATATAAATATAAGTTATAACATTATTATGTTTCCAACAGTAGCCTGAGTTTCAAATATTCTTACTTGTTTCAGGAATTGCGTTGTTGACTGTTGCATTATTCTTATCCGCTCGAATGGGCATTTACCAAGAAGTTTTATACAAAAGGCATGGGAAGCATCCATATGAAGCTCTGTTTTTCACGGTGAGTTGAATTTACTGTTGATCTAGTCATTTGTGAGTCGGTAATACGAAAAATATAGCCTAATAGTTGTATTCAAAAAGATGATTTGATTGTCAGAGTAAAATATATTAAACTAATTCTCTTATTGATATTAATTCTTCATTTTTATCCAAGAAAGAGAATGGATTAGAAGTGATAATTTCATAACAACAATAAATTCAAGAGGCTCAACTGCCACTTATTGAGGATGATTTCAAGAGCGTTAGAACTCCAAGTTTTTCCAAAATTGATTTTATTCAATTATTTTATTTGATACGAATCAAGATAATTACAGGGTAACGCATATTTTCTCAATTGAATAATGTTGAGTCTTAAACCAATTATTAATTTATTTATTTTTCCATTATCTATTAGAATATTAATTAATTATTATTAATTTTCCATTATCTATTAGAATATCAGTGAAGACTTGAATAAAATTTGCTTCAATCACCAATTTATACAAACCAACTGTAGGAAATATCTCACAATCACTGCTTGTCTCTTGTTAATATTTTTATCATTGGATTTGTTGACAATGTGAGAATTGACAATCAAGACTTTCTGTGCGGGAGGGCTTCATCAGTTCTGTAAATAATCAACCAATAACTTTTTGAGTCTTCAAGCAGGTGGAATGAATCTTAGAGAAGAATATTGATTTCGAATTTTTAGTGTTGAGTGATACTGGATAGCAAAGGTTACAATGCTGTGCTAGAAATTAATTTTACTTGTTGAATAGTGCAGTTGTGGTGGTGATATTTCGGTGAATATCCATAATAAATGGAAAGACAAGATTTAGTAGGAAACCACAGATTTATTAGAAAATCGAGATATCGGTTTCGGTTGCTACACCATTATCTATTTCTGGTCAACAATATTATCAAACTATTATCAAAATATTAGTAAACCGGCACAGTAACTAGATTTCCTAATAAATTTGTGGGTTGACATTATCTTGTTTTTCCATTTAATGTGAAATCACTTTTTTTATTTCAGCATACACTGCCGCTGCCTGCGTTTGCATTTTTGTACTCGAACATAGCCGAGCACTTCATTTTGGCGCTGAACAGTCCTCCATTGGTGTTCCCACTCATCAACTTCTCAGCGCCGCAGTCGATCGTCTATCTGATTGGAGACGTCCTTTCACAGTATCCTTTCGCTTCTATTATGATATCAACTTTTTTCAAATCAATCAAATGTAGGTAGTTATATTATTCTAAGGCTGAGGCCGAACTGCCGGTGGGTGGATAGGCTAGATGGTCTGGATAGTGGATAGTGTTCAGCCGCCATTTTCAAATTATTAAATATGGAAAATATAACCTTAAAAAACAGTATGACGTCATACCATTTATACGATGTATTACTATGGATATATATATATATATATATATATATATATATATATATATGTGTTCTATAGATTTACCAACTATACCCTCCACGCTCTACCCACCGGAAGTGCGGCCTCAGCCTAACATCCTATTGAATTGCCTACTCGTAAATCTTGAGCTCATACAGAATCAATCTCAGACAAAAGTTGATATTATAGTCCGTGCAAGTTGAGTTCTTGAATGTTGAGCGTTCCTTCTGAGCCTGCGTGACCTGTACTATGAAAGCTAAAGCTGCAACTGTGAAATGCAGATGATATCTTTCCATTTTAGTTGTACTAATAACATTGTCAAATATTGCCGAAGCTGAAACAAGACTATAACTGAATCGATTTGAAAATTTAGGGGAAGGAACTCCTATTTGAGGATCATGAAATTTGAAAAAGAGTATTAATTTGAGAAGGAAACCCTGATTTATTTATATTATTGAACTAGCGATTAACTCACTTTCAACACAGAGAATGATTTACATTCTCTTTTCTTTTGGTCAGGGTATTATTGTATACACATCCAATTGGAATTAACTAACACTAATTTATGCAAAGCTACCTTGCGTCAAGGTAGCTATGATTAGCTATACACCTATATAAGGTACCTATGATTTATGTCATTCAGTAGAACCGATGGATGAATCTAAAAACGAAACATTTTGATTCTATTCGGTTAAATTTTATATTGTTTTAGTTACAAATTAATAAAAAAATCTTCCACGTCCTTTATCAATACAGTTCACAAGGCCTCAACTAGAGAATTCGTTGATTTTGTCGGCGCTTCTAAATAAATGGAAACCAGTTTTATTGGCCTCTAATTGTCTCAAAATCAGATATTTGATGGTATTTTCCATGGTAAGTGGATTAGTATCGAGTCGTCAATAATATTATTCGTTCACAGCCATATTACTTCAAACTTTAAAACTGAAAACGTTGATTTATTCCTTAACTTCTTTTTCAGATTCATGTGTATAAGTTCTGTGTATGTTTTAACCACAGAGTGTACGTCGTTAACGGTAACATTGGTGATAACTCTTAGAAAATTTGTTAGTCTATTGTTCAGCTTAGTTTATTTTAAAAACCCCTTCACCGTCTACCACTGGATTGGGACAATTCTAGTTTTCAGTGGTACATTGATATTCACAGAAGTGCCCCAAAAGATCAAAAATAGTTTGATTCAGAAAGAAGATGAGAAATTAGTGAAAAGTAAAAAGGTCAAGTGAAAATCAATATTTTTGCATTATGCTCTAATTCACAACTGTGATCAAATTGTAACGAGTTATTTGTTCTTCTCATGTCCACTTACTTCTTAGAATAAGTTAGTTATTAAATTCTTATCATTGATATATTTCATACATTTCATTTTTGAAACTCGTCCAGATTTAGGGATTGCAAGTTTTTAATTCGGGCATTTTACATTTCATGAGTAATTACATTAATTTCATCATCAACTGATCTCTGAGAACCGAGTTAGAAATATGAAGCGATGTGAAATTATATAAATTTAATGACTCCATCAGGCACTGGCGGCTCGTACCCACGAAACAGGTATCTTTCACTGTACAGCACTTCACCAGTTTTGTGGCCACCAATGCAATAAGGTTTTAATTATGGAAAGAAATAATACATTTTCAAGCTTTAAAACACCTGTCGTCCACCTTAAATAGTCGTCATTTATCATCCATATCTATACCCACGCACAAGCCTATGAGCTCATGTGGGCTTCACCCTCATAACAAACAAACCTGCACATTCCTATACAGAAACGACACTGTTTATATGCGGTATTTTTCATTTTAATGGTTGTGGTTTTATTATTTGGATTTGATTGTTAAATTCACTGAATAATGTTCATAGGCTCTAATGACAAAGTTATCAAGAATTTAAAAAAATTATCAAGTTTCAATAATGTTTGATATAATGATGATGTATCTCGGTAACGATTAAACTTGGTGAAACTGATGAACAAAACTGCGGAGTTAGTGTAAATCAAGGTAATTAAATTTTCAAACTAATTACCTTGGTATAAACTGCGGATAAGAACTAGTAGTATAATATTTTATTAAATACTGTATTTCATTTAGAACATATTTTTTGAAGGTGAATAAAAAACTGAATACATCCTAGAAACCTACAAATGGTATCTTCCTGCTCCATCCAACAGTATTTTATAACTCTTCAGGTAAGGAGGACTTCTACTGTTTATTCGTTCCAACAACTCTAAACTCGACTGGAGTGAAATGTATCGAATAACTCATGAAAAAGGAGATTAATAAAATAGTTGAAGGTTTTCAATTAGTTTTATTATACATACACATTAAATCACAGTCAAATTGAAATGTGTTCGAATCTTGAAAAAATTCACAGAGATCAACCTAGTTGTCACTGAAATAATTTCATTCAATCAAATTAAATAGAAATTATTGAAAGTTTTCCACACGAATTGTGTATTAAAATTTCTATGAAATTTTCATTTATTGCTCAAATAACAATGTGTTCAAATAATATTGTGTAATTATATACATACATAATAATAATTCATTATAATTATTCAACACTTAGAAATTAACAAGATTAAAGCTCATTATTTGAAACTGATAACTTAATTTCCTCGAAAAATACTCTGATTTGCTTAGGTATAGGTTTTCCAGTTATTGTCAAGTTTACAATATTAATATATATTAAGCTAGACGCACACTATTGGCGGCTTAATGCCTCTCAAAGAGAGAGCGATGCAACTCTACCTTGTGTTTCAGGATGAATCTGCCAATCTTCTCAGTTTGATTCCTTATACAAAGTAGTAAAAAAAGTTCCATAGGACAACCCCAGGAAAGCTTGAACAATTGAAAATGTCGTATTCAGCTTATTTTGCACATTCTTCAAAGAGAATGATTGTTTTAAAATCTGCAAGAAGCCTCTAAAAATAATAAAATTATAGATTTTATGGAAAATGACAATCTCAAGTTTGGCAACACAGCATGTCCAATTGAACTTCTCCCACTACTTGGTGTAAGGTATCATACTGAGAAGTTTAACACCTTCATTCAGAAACACTTATGCCCGGTTTATCCAAACACACTCAAATTTGAGGGACCCTCAAGTTTACTACATTTCCTATACTTTTCATAGGAAATGTCAGCTGTTCATCAAAATTTGAGGGTCCCTCAACTTTGAGTGTGCTTGGAAAACCCTGGCACTAGTATCATAATTGTATGGTTTATTGCATCACATCTGCTGTTTCCTCATAAATGTGCTCAGAAACGGGCGTTTCTGCAATGGAGCGCACACTACTGTTTGCTTATCAATAGAAGTCCGATTTCATTCTTGTGTATTGACGCGTGCATGCTTGTTATGCTTATGTTTCTCCTAGGGTATCCAAACCACTTAATGACACTCTCAGGGTCGCGACTGCGTTGAGTACCTAATGGAGGATTTTTGAGCTTGTAGCGCTCCTTGGAAATGTTTATAGCATATGATAATCATGAACGATGGAAACTTATAATAATAGACTGCAATTAAATCACAATACATTGTTCTACAAATTTTGTACACTACATACTTTGTGTTGGAAAGCATCTAGGGAAAACTCTTTCTTATTTTTGTCGTTCTCTTTCCACAGTATAATAAAATCGTGTTACTTTGGCTCTACTGCCTTCTTTGACCCAAAATGGGAAAGAAACAGAATGCGTTCCTATCTATCTGCTATTTGTAATGTTCACAACATATCTGTCTCCTGACGTATGAATAGGTACTACTAAGGAACTATAAAGACTAGGCACACTCAGTCCAAGGATACTAGAATACACGGTAGAGATCACACGCAGGTTTCAGCAAAAAAAGCTAGTTGTGACGTTTCACGAACCCACAAAAAATGTAATTGCAGATTGTCAGCTGATCACTAAGAACTGATAAATTATTTCTATTATTCGAATTCCTATTATTTTTAAATTATTTAATATAAATTATCTATTTAATTTTAAATTATTTCTATTATTCTATTAACTCAAATAATTAAGAGTACACTCAACAAAGAAGAAGAAGGAGTGCTGGTACTATGGATGAAGACAGTGGCTACAAGAGAATTTTCTGTCACCACAGCACAGCTTTGATTAAAAGCATTGATTGTGTTCAGCATTTGATTAAAAAGTTGGTTAAGGTAAATCATTTTAAAGTTGGTAGCTTAAGCCTGGTAGGAAGTGGTTGAAATAATAGAGACTGTATAATCATAGTGTGGCCATTGGTGTGAAGTGCTTCATTACATTTTGTTGAGATCAAATTTTTTCCCGCCAGCAGCCATATTTTTCCCAAGCTCTTGAATTATGGCGTGGATTACAGGCAAACATGACATATTTCACTTGTTTTTCCAACTTTTTGTTATGGAAATATCATAAGAAATGGCTTTTCTAGCATTTAAAATTGTTCCTCCACTTCGATTTTGATTTAAAGGCTTTTAAAAGTAAAAACAAAAACCGGCAGAGACAATTCTGGGTGAGAAGTAAGTATCTCAGAGAAACATAAGATTCCAATGTAAATCTTATGAGAGTTGGCAAAACTATGGCTGAGTTGTCCTAGCTGACCAATTAATGTGACACAGTCAATGTCCACACTATGATTATATAGCCTCTATAGTTATTGAAACTATTTATGCATAGACATCCTACAATCACTAATAGAATCTCTGAGAATCTCACAATGAGCAGAGAATCTGAAACAAAACAGTCCATTATAAAATGGTTCAGCAAAGTGGTACTCCAAGCATTTCACTTTGGAGGTAGTTGACAACAGTACACTCTTCACACATCACAGATTTATTTCAGGAGAGATGTCTATAGTAATTCAAGTACTCAATCCATGTGCACTCTTTCTGAAAGTCTAGATCATGGCCCTGCTGCAGTATGGGTGCACCTTCAACCAGTTTTTGATTTCATCAAGAATGTAGTTCCAAGTCTAAGAGTAATTCATTTTTAAACCAATAGTCCTGCAATGCAATATAGTAACAATACTATATTTTACCTCCTTGCGCAAGCTTTAGAACATTTTTTTAGTGTTTCAGTTGCAACATGGAACTTCATGGAGGCTGGACATGGTGAGGGTGCTCCAGATGGAGTAGGAGGGTGCCTAAAGAGAACTGCTGATGCAATTGTTGCTCAGGGTCAGGATATTGACAGCTTCCAACGCTTTGTGGAAGTTTTGAAAGAAAATGTACAGAAGGTAGACATTCATGTAATTGATGACAAGGAGATTGAATTGATAAAGGCCATTCTACCATCAACAATCCCTCCCTTTCAAGGTACTACGCAGGCATATCAAGTTGTTTACATGAAAGACCACTCGCAGAAATTGTCTATGCGATCATTAAGCTGCTTCAAGTGATTCAACTGCAACCATCATTCTCTAGGGTATCATGATCTGTCATCTGAAGAGCCATATGAACATTTGAAAATATCTATCAATTGTGGCATTGAACCAGTCACATTTTCAAGTATGGATAACCAGGAACAAGACTCCAGCACCGCTCAAGAATTGGAAGGTTCAGCTCAACCCTCAACCTCAGCTCAATCATCATATTTGTATACTCCAGGAACCTACGTACTTGCAACTTTCAAAAGTGAAGTTATAACTAAAGACTCATGGCAGTTGATAGAGCTTATATAGGGCTAATTTGGGCATAAGTTTAAAAAAATTGTTAAGAGCCATTTTTGAGAAAATCTTGAAAAACACAATTTTTGGCATATTTGTCATTTTTTGATAAATTTTTTTTGAATTTCTTAAAGTCAGTCCTCATGGAGTAAGAACATTAAGTTCCAAGTTTCAAGTCAATCGGTCATTAGGAATCAAAATATTGCAAAATCCATTATTCTCAACAATGCTGCGGATCTTCTGCTATTTTGCCAGGAACAAGACTCATAACAGTTGATAGGGCTTATATAGGGCTATTTTGGGTATGAGTTTAAAAAAATCATTAAGAGCCGTTTTCAAGAACATCTTGAAAAACACAATTTTTGGTATATTATCTGCCATTTTTTCCACCATTTTTTGATGATTTTTTTTTTAATTTCTCAGAGTCGGGTCCTCATGATATAAGAACCTTAAGTTCAAAATTTCAAGTCAATCGGTCAATTAGGGATTGAGATATAGTGTATACAGACATACACACACACACACACACACATACACACATACATACAGACCAATACCCAAAAACCACTTTTTTGGACTCAGGGGACCTTGAAACAAATAGAAAACTTAAAATTGGGGTACCTTGAATTTTTTTGGAAAGCAATACTTTCCTTACCTATGGTAGGGCAAGGAAAGTAAAAACAGTTAATAGCACAAGAATTAGAATGTTCAGAAGTACTGTACGATTTTCAGAGTTTGGACACAGATATAGATCAATCTTCAAATGGTGCAAAGAAGAAATCTCCTCCATTGACTTTGGCCAAGCAGAAAATACAGAAGAGACCAGCAATGATGACTGGGGATACACCACAGCCTCAGAAGAAGAAGAAGACCGTTTCTACTATTCTGAAGAAGACAAAGAAGACAACCAATCAGAGCCCGACAACATCAAAGACATCATCTACAACATTGGATCATCCAACAATGGGAGTACCGTGTCATTCACTGAGGACAATTGTAACCAGACTGTCAATGCCCTTCCTGGTCGACTACATAGACCCAATTTACAAGGAGATTCATGTCCTGAAACAGCAACCAATGAACAAATATCAGTCGATTGTTCACATTCAAACCATAGTCAACACGATTCAAGCACAGATCCAGATAAGCTACAATGGCAGGACATCCTTGCACAAGTTCAAAAATACCCTTTCTGATCCAGACTGGTTCACGACACGGTTCGATATGTGGACAATGATGAATGTGAGGCACTTCTTAGAATTGTTATTCAATAATGCAGAAATGCAGGAGTATATTCTAGACTTGCAACAAGGATGCAATTCATCAGTATTGCCACCCATGCTGACAAAGAACCTGTAATATTTTGTAGTAGGTACTCATTACCAAATAAAAGACTGTTCACTTCACATGTTATTTTATTTCCTCGCCATCTTTGAATTTACAGAAAGTGCAGAGAGCGGTTGGCACACACTGCTGCCAACCCAGCAATACAAAATAATAACATAAATATAATAACTTATAATTGTAATTAATAAAAATAATTACAATTTGGCGACGAGGTAAATTGGTGAATATTAATCGAAATGTCTTTGCCGGGTTCTGCTAGTGCAACTCCTACCGTTATGGGAACGATAGGAGCAATAAACGAGTATCGGTTACAAGACAACTGGGAGCAGTGGTGCGATCGGCTAGAACAATTTTTCCTATGCAACGACGTGTCGGACACCAAAAAGGTACCTATTTTCCTGACGATGGTGGGTGCTGAGGGTTATTCCTTACTTTGTGATCTGTGCTCACCAGAGAAGCCAGCAACAAAATCCTTGAACACTCTTCAAAAGTTAATGTGTGACTACCTACAACCTAAACCATTGACGATAACAGAACGCTATAAATTTAAGGAGAGAAAGCAGCTGTCTAACGAAGGTATTGCATCGTTTATCGCGAATTTGAGAAAACTTTCCAAAAATTGTGATTTCGGCGATAAATTAGATGAACATCTAAGAGACCAGATTGTATGGGGCTTAAAAGAAGAACATATCAAGAAGCGTTTACTAGGAGAGGCGGATCTAATCTTCCAGAGAGCAGTAGAGTTGGCTTTGGCCCTGGAGACGGCGACGCATGATGTGGGGGAGTTAAGTGGTAATTCGACTTCGCGGATGATGAACTACAACAAAAATGAAAGACGGCAACCCAGTTTCCAGATGAATTCCAGATTTCAGAAGACTAATCAAGGAGGAAATTTCAATCGGTCCAGCCAAGCAGAGAGTAAGAACATGGGACAAAATAAAGGGGTATGTTATTGCTGTGGTAAGTCCAATCACTATTCACCACAATGTAAACATAAAAATAAGAAATGTGATAATTGCGGGAGAGTAGGACACTTAAAAGTAATGTGTAGATCAAAAACTTCAGATTGTAAACTCAAAAGCAATGGTGATAAATTTGTAAAGAAACAGTCTTTGAATCAAATTAATGATGAACTAAGTGAGCAATTAGCCCATTCATCTATTTTTTTCAATGAAACAACCCCGGATGTGACTAAAAATAATTTCTACATTAAACCGTTGAGTACTATACTTACTGTTGAAGGTAAAGATATTTCATTTGAAATCGATACAGGTTCAAGTATTTCTGCTATTTCGTTTAAAGATTATGAGAAATATTTCAAAAACTTACCAATGATAGACAGTTCGATCTCACTCAAGAGTTACGTTGGTGATCCTATCAAACCAATAGGTATATTAAAAACTAATGTAGTCTATGGTTCTATTTCAAAATTGCTTGAATTGTATGTCATTCCAAAGGGAGGTCCACCGTTAATTGGTAGACAATGGATGGCTGACTTGAATTTTAATTTCAATCAAAATGTAAATGAATCTGTAAATGCTATTGAATTATCAAATGTGGATAATAATGCTATGAAAGGTAGGAATATCCTTATGAGTAGATATCCTAATGTTTTTTCCGACAAACTAGGACTTTACAATAAAACCAAATTCAAGTTGTATTTAAAGGATGAGGCATCTCCGAAATTTTTCAAGCCTAGACAAGTACCTGTTAGTTTGAAAGAGAAAATTGAAAACGAATTGTCAAGATTAGTTGATTGTAGAATTCTAGAACCAATTGAGAATAGCGAATGGGGAACTCCTATTGTTCCAGTTTTGAAACCTGATGGTACCATAAGAATTTGCGGTGATTATAAGGTAACAATTAATCAGCATTTGAAAGTTGATAGATATCCTATTCCACGAATTGATGACTTATTTTTAGCACTTAAAGGAGGTGAAAAATATTCGAAAATTGACCTATCTCAAGCTTATCAGCAAGTTGAATTAGAAGATGATTCTAAAAATATTGTGACAATTTCTACCCATAAAGGTTTATTTAGATATAATCGTTTACCTTATGGTGTTTCTTCTGCTCCAGGTTTATTTCAAAGAGAAATGGAAAAATTAATTTTAGGTATTGATGGAGTTGTATGCTTTCTTGATGATATTTTTGTAACAGGAATTAATGATAAGGAACATTTCTCACGACTTGATAAGGTAATTTCTAGACTTAATGATGCAGGTCTGACTGTTAAACAAGAGAAATGTGCGTTTTTCCGAGATAGTGTTAGTTTTTAGGCTATACTATTGATAAAAATGGTTTGCATCCTGCTGTGAGCAAAGTTGAAGCTATTAAAAATGCACCAGTACCGAAATCAGTAACTCAGCTGAAATCATTCCTAGGTATGGTCAATTATTACTCGAAATTTATTCATAATATTTCTACTGTCCTCAATCCTTTGTACAAATTACTGAAGAATGATGTTAATTGGGTTTGGGGAAAAGAACAAGAAAATTCGTTTAATAAAATCAAAGAGTTGATGTGTTCAACTAAGGTATTAGTACATTTTAATCCAGATTTGGAAATCAAATTGACTTGTGACGCATCTCCTTATGGAGTTGGTTGTATTCTATCTCATGTAATGCCAGATGGACAAGAAAAGCCTTTAGGATACGCTTCACGAACGCTATCTAAAGCAGAGTCTGGCTATAGTCAAGTAGATAAAGAAGCTCTAGCTATTATTTTTGGTATAAGAAAATTTCATCAATTTTTGTATTGTCGTAAATTTATTCTTGCTACTGATTGTAAACCTCTAACTTCTATTTTTGGTTGTAAGAAAGGTCTACCTATAATGGCAGCTAGTAGATTACAGCGTTGGTGTTTATTTTTATCATGCTATGATTATGACATCCAATTCATTAATGGAAACAAAAATTGTGTAGCTGATGCATTGTCTAGACTACCTCTCAAGGTCAATGATGAAATTCATCAGGATGATTTTACATATTTGAATCTAATAGAAGAAACAGTATCTCTATTCAATGAAATTGATGTCAGTAAGCAAACGCAAAAGGATCCTATTCTATGTAAAGTGTATAATTTGATTTTGAATGGATGGATTCAAATACCATCAGATGTTGATTTTTTGAAACCGTATATTTCTAGGAAAGATGAACTGTATATTGAGAAAAACTGTATTATGTGGGGACATCGAGTTGTTGTACCACACAATCTTAGAAATTATGTCTTACATGAGTTACATAGTAGTCATCTAGGTGTTGTAAAAATGAAATCTATGGCAAGATCTTATGTGTGGTGGCCTAAGTTAGATCATGATATTGAAGAGATCAGTAAAAGTTGTAAATTATGTTTGAGTGTAAAAAGTAATCCTCCTAAGGCAGTTCTACATAATTGGGACTGGCCTAGTGGTCCAGGACACCGTATTCATGCAGATTTTCTAGGTCCTTTTGCTAGTAAAATGTATTTAGTAATTACTGATGCTCATTCTAAGTGGCCTGAAATTGTTGAAATGAAAAATATTACTACTGAATTGACTATTCAAGCTTTTCGAGACTATTTTGCTAGATGGGGTATTTGTTATAAATTAGTAACAGATAACGGCCCTACTTTTACTTCAAAAGAATTTGACATTTTTATGAGAAATAATGGTATTGTACACATGAAAACGGCTCCTTATCATCCTGCAACCAACGGTGCAGCGGAAAATTCTGTAAAAACTTTTAAAAAGAGTATTGAAGTTTTGTTGAAATCAGGTTTACCTATCAAAGAAAGTATTAGTAGATATCTATTGTATTATAGGAATGCACCTCATTGTACAACCGGCAGGACACCTGCTGAATTGCATATTGGTAGGAAGTTACGTATGCGTTTAGATAGAATTAGACCAAATAGTTCTATTGATGTTGATAAAAAACTTGAAAGTCAAAGACAGTTTTCAAGAGGAAAACGCAATGTAAAATTTTCAAAAGGGGAAAATGTTATGATTAAAGATTACAGATCGGGTGAATGGATTGAAGGTAAAATTTTGAATGAAATTAGCCCAGTTACTTATAGAGTTGAAACTGATAAAGGATTTGTATGGAAAAGGCATGTGGATCAACTTCTTCCATTATTGGAAAAGGATTTCAATACCAAAATGTTTGATAATAATAGCTCAAGTGTATTTATTCCTGAATTGTCAAATAATAAAGATTATCTTGGTGTTTTGCCAGATACAAGTATTGCAGAGTCAATGAGATTTGTACCATCTGAAAATAATGTTGTACCAGATGCAGATACTAATGCAATTTCTAACAACGATGTTTCTATTGTAAATAATGATGTAGAGATTCCAAACTTAAGACGTTCTAACCGTACTGTGAAACCAAGAGTTGTCCTTGATTTGTAATTTTGAAATTTGAAATGTATCCTTGAAATGAAATTCTATTGATTATGTACTTACCGGACTTGACCTTTACCGAATGTGACTTAAATTTAAGAGGAGGAAGGTGTAATGTATTTTGTATTTCATAATAAGTAAAAGAATGATTATTTTATATTTATGTTATTATTTTGTATTGCTGGGTTGGCAGCAGTGTGTGCCAACCGCTCTCTGCACTTTCTGTAAATTCAAAGATGGCGAGGAAATAAAATAACATGTGAAGTGAACAGTCTTTTATTTGGTAATGAGTACCAAATTGTTCCGCCTGTTCTGGCCACCTCCACATCATCCACAACTGTAACTGGACCAGTAGATGCTGCCCAAGGTAAGTAAATCTACCAGGTAGGCGGCCAGCGTCCATAAGAGCCCAGCAGTCCACTTTTTTCCTGCCGGATGATGTCACTAATCTTATTTTTTACATTATGCTCTATACCTATATTCACATGATTTGACATGTATCTAGGATTCCAATTTTCCAGCTGTTCCACAGAGAATTGAAAAATAAAGAAATACCACGTAAAAATCTCAATATCAAAGGAAATAATTGTAAAAATGATGAATTAAATTATTGAGTGTTATTACAGTCGGATAATAATGAATAATGTTGTGTTACTAGAAGAATATAATGCTATTGTTCTCATAAATTGGGGTCAAAGATTCAAGAAGCTAGCACTCTCGTTGAAAAAAAAGTAAGCTCTGGTGAGTTCAGACAATGAGATTACGATTATAAAAATGAAAATAATCATAATTATCATATTTCACAACAAAACAACTAGGACAATTTAAAAATATTGTTCCCTTGTTAATTGTGATATTCTCAACTCATCAGAATTCATTACAACAATAATATTCTTCAACACTAACGAAAATAGGTTATGTTTACATTTTCATCAGCTGTGCTTTTCATTTTGGGCGCTAGAGTGCGACACTGTAGAAAATTAGTGACGTCAGATTTGTGAACCATAATTCCAAGAGGAATATCCCACCTGATAGATTTACTATCCTTGGGTGCTGCCAGTGTTCAGCGTTCACCAGCTACAATTGGTATAACTACGTAGAGTAGAACTGATGGACTATGCCGTCGGGACCTCGAATTTTTGTTCAACTATCTCTCTGAGGGCCACCTTCAAGTTGCCACCCAGAACTGGCAACATCCTAGTCGATTTACGCGTATATCCTCTGGACTCGATCAAAACAACAGATCTGCAAGAGTGGTGCAAATCAGAAACCTATCAAGGGAAGGTTGCTGGTTCCACCAGCAAGAGAATACACCATCTGGCGCTACAATTGGCTCAAGAAATGACGAAGCTGACTCGCGCGGATCCCAACGTAAAAATTCAAAGTTATCAGTCCAAGAAATAATTAACTTGTTATTGGAGCAGTGTCATTCTCCACCTGAACTATTGTTTTGTTCAACATTATATGGTTGTTGTAACCACGCTATTACTCGATTTTTTTGCGTGATATAGAATGTCAACGGCAGCCTTAACAGTTGTTCAAGATAGAATTAGACGGTGGACAGAGATCGATTTTCTAGAAACTTATCAAAGATTGAGACCAATGTTTCACTGTTTAGATGTGAATGACTATTCAACTCTCTATTTGCCTTTAAAGGAATCTATTGATTCTCTACTCGAATTACTAATGTTTCAGTTTAAATCTCTAAATTGTGTAGTTGATTTTCTTAAAACTGCATTTAGTGTGTGCAACAAAGAAGGTGGAAAAATGAACTCAATTTTTATCTACCGGTATGGCGAATCAAACGCCGGTAAAAATTTTTTCGCTGACTGTCAGCTTTTTTCTTAAATGTAGGTATGATTAATAATCCTAATAAAATGGAAAGATTTCCATTCATGGATTGTGTTGATTGTAGAATTGTTGTTTGGAATAAAGCTCGTATGGATCCGGCTTTTTATGATCATATCAAACAAATTCTAGCCGGAGACTGTTTAAAATTTAATGTTAAGCATCAAGCTCTGATTGATGTAGTGCGTGTACCAGTGATTGTTTTATCAAACTCACAATTTCTGCCTGGTAATGATGATTTTTCTAACCGAATGTACAGATTTGTTTGGCATAGATGCCCACTATTAAAGAAATATATAAATTCTAAACCATTGCCTGTAGCAGCCAAACTACTTTTGTACTGGTCTGTTCACAAAAATATCGAACCAGATCTGCAATGTACTGGTGAGTACATTGCAGAGTGGTTAAATTTATGTGAAAAATCCATTGCAGAACGACGTTTGGATGTTCAGGAAATGGATGAGGAAATAATTGTAAACATGTGAATTTGAAAATAAATTCATTTACAACCACCAGTGTTCCATATTTTTATCATCATGGCTTCCCATAAATCACGATTATGCTCTAAATTGTTAGCTATTCAATTTTTCAAATATTTTTGTAAACATTTGAAATTGTCTCCAATAGCGTAGTATTGTCCTGAAGGCATGCCATCTTCTTTTGCTAAAATGTTGAACATGTGAGTGAGCTCCTGTTTTGATTTTGGAAGAATAGTAGATTTCTTTTTTGATTCCTGTAGAATTGTAGACGATGATTGAGTAGGTAATTGCTATGCAGTAGAAGATCTTTTATCCCATTTTCCTTTGTATCTGTACATATGGCAAATACGCTGGTTGATTTGTAGAATCGTTTGAGATCGATTTCTGTCCTTGGCCCTCTTCATCATGAATGTCTACTTTTCCATCTTAAAATTTCCTGCATCAATCACGTACTACCACTCATAAAGCTTTCACCATATACTTGTTTCATTCTGAGGTGAATTTCTGCTGCAAATAACCCTTCAGCTTGCAAAAATCGAATTACACTTCACAACTCACACTTGGCGGGAGATTCTTTTGTATTGGCCATGTTTATGTCCATAGCTTCCTTCAATATAAGGCCCTGCCCTAATAATATGGCAACGTCGCACTGGAGGTACAGATTTTGTAGTATAAGTAGTAATCAGACCAGCTGAAAGCATTGAATCGATTGCAAAGCTGGTGTGTCAATTTTGATTTCAGTTTTATTAAATAATAATCTTTTTGAAAAACCTTTCAATCATAATTCAATGAGATGTAGTATTTCTGCTCCATTCCCGGCATTGACAGCAATAATCTTGGAAAAAGAAATGAATTTATTCAAATCTTTACAATGTCATTTGATGTTGAGTAGCAAAACCAGTGGCTATGAGCGATCCCAAGAAAGGAGTTGATTCCTTCGGAAAAATTGAATTAGTGTTAAAAACATTCTAACTAGGATGTATTAAGTTTTGTGGAGAAATATCAGGACAAATAAGGAAATTGGATGTAATGGTAAAGATAAGCCCAATTCATGAGAAGAAACGCTGCCCCATTCTCAATTATTGTTCATGATGATGGACTCATCTTTGTTGAAAACTTCGGTTCAGTAAGTAAGGGGACGGATCAGCAACCAATGTTACAACCGAATAATACAAAGATGTATTCCTGACTACTAAATGTCGAAAAGCTGTTCTGTGTACTTATTAACGATAAAGTTAGATGGTATCGGTTTGAATGTACCAATATGATGAACAATGAGAGTGTAATCACTGCTAAAATAGTAGAATATTGCATTCAAAATAATTCTAACAATGACTAATATTGCTCTGGTCAATTATTCAAAATAGGAGAATTGTTCATTGATCAAAATCTAAATAAAACTCGATATTTTATATTGATAAAGTGATGCACATTCAAATATACTTAGTTTTCTATTATATATTCTTAAATAATTTATTCTTATAAAAATTATTTCTGTTTCTCATATCTATCTATAGTATCATAAGTATCATAAGTCATAAGTCTCATAAGTATCATAAGTATCTATTCAAATTGTAATAGAATCTTGATTAAAATAGGTTGACAAGCATTTTTATTGGAGAAAAGTGAATCAAAATCATACAAGGTAGACCTACGCTGCAGTGGTGTTATAGCGTTGTCAGATTTGCCACAGCCTTCTATTAAAGGAAGCTATGTTATGTCTCGCTACATGGACTGGTAAGGACGTTGGAAGGCCGCAAATGGGTGAGATTATAGTGTAAGAGGTACATAGTCAACTGCCTCACATTGTTGGCCAATGCCGCTCGCGCTGCAGTCTAGCGGCTCAAACGGAAGTTCAAAAAAATAGCCCTTGTATAATTTGAATAATGTAATGGTAAAATAAATAGGTAATATCCTTACATTAAGCATACGTTTGCAATCTCTAAAATATTATTTTTAGTAAGATTTAATTATTTCAATTTATAATTTGAATAATAATGTCAAGTTCAAAAAGTGATGTGAGTGAGAAAAGTGTAAAAAGATGAAAAGGGAAATTTAATCCTTCCAAATATAAAATGAATGTGATCAAGAAAGCAAGATTGGATGGAGAGAAATATTGCAACTATTGACTGGAAAAATTGTTAATCAACTAAATGTTGGATCACCATGCTTGTAAGTTACAATATATATTTTTTTTAATCAGTTGTACAGTACCTACTTGGTCACAAATAATTTTTGATAAAACTTAGCTCGGCCTAGTTAGTTTAACTTTCAAAAATTGTTGAATGCATATTCTACTCCCAATAATACTGTTATTATTATCATAACAAGTTCGAAGTGCAGGTATATCAAGCTTTGAAGTTCTGCTGCTGATTTCAAAAAACAACCCCTGAAGTTTTCCTTAAAAAATCAGTTATTCTTATACAAAATTATTGTTTGTAGGTGCCGGATGAAATGTTTTGACAAATTTTCAAACGATGAGAGAATTTCAATCCTTCAAGAGATCTTGATAAATGGAGACAAAAGACAAACAAGACCTATTTCTCCAATCATTCATGGGAAGCGGTTTGTCCCAGTGGTAGAGAGCGTCTAATCGGTGAGATTAGATAAGCGACGTGCCTCTGCCAGCACCGTTGTACTGGTGACCGGTTCCTCTGAATTCAATTTATGAGCCTCAAAAATCGCTTCCCGGTGGTTCGGAACCCACCTAAAGCAGTAGGTCCATTCATCTTTAATCATCATCCTTCCCATTACCCACGCACAGGCCCAAAAGCCCATGTGGGAATCACCCTTACAAGTTCCTATGAAACAGAGAAGATCAAGGGTTACACTACACTCAATGCGGACCACAGTGATGACAACGTTGACAATCTCAATCAAATTGACGAAAAAGAACATCCAATTTCAAGTCACTCTGTTCAGCATGCTAGTTCATTCAAATTTCATGTACTGTTTCAAGAAATAAGAATTCCTGTGTGTCGTAAAGCATATCTCAGTTCATATTCCTTGGGAGAGAAGCGTGTAAGAAGACTGAAAGATATTTCAAGGAATTCCTTGTTATCCGATATTTTCACATACAGTATTATCATTATTAATATACTAATGCAGATAAAAAATTTATCGTTTTTTGGTGCGGTACAAGTATGCCATAGGCGTACATACGATTAGAGCAAAGCTACGTCATTTTCACGGGGGGGGGGGTTGGTCATTTATTAAATAATTTTTAAATCGAGGACTTGAACCTCAAGGATTTCATTGTAAAGGACCTGTAATTTTAATTATCCATTTATCCTAATGGAATAATATTATTTTTGAGCTCAACTCCAGACTTCCAGCAGTGAGTAACTTCAACCTAGGATGATAGAAAAAGTTATAGAGACCGTATATATACACACTTCAACAGTATCTAGAGAGCAAGGGAGATTGCCCAATACATAAAAATGTATCTGGAATTTCTTTACAACGTAATTATCAAGTCTAAGTCATAAAGTCTGATTTAAGAATATGAATAGGAAGGAAGATGTTTGAGTACAAATTTATTCCAAATTTATTAGTAGTGTTTTCAATTTGGACAAAAATCTTTGTACATGCATTTAGAACACATTTCTAATCATCTGTCATTTTCAAAACTCATGAAAAATTCACCTCGGGTGCTTCCTTCATCTTTGAAATCTCCTTCCACAAATTTGCAAGCTATGATTGGATTTTTCTCAAATGAAAAGACCATGTCACATTGAAAATAATTATGATTAGAAGTTACGGGTAACTGCTTGGGATTATCAATAAAGTATAAATATTGGACTCCAGTAGTTTCTAGTTCTGTAGATATAACACACAACGAATTATTGCGTGAGTAGAATCACTCTTGCTGCTGAACCTCGGCCGCAGCTTATCATACTTCACTTTTATTGAAATATGGGAGAATCGGTATCAAAACAAATATTTTATAAACAATTTGTTAACAATTGAAGTTGCATTCATAGGCGATGGCACGACCTGCGCAGCTGTAGCTGCACGTCTCTAGCTTTGCAGATTAAAAAGTATAATTATTATTTGAATCTATATCTATAAAAGCGAAATGGCACTGACTGACTGATTCATTCATTCATCACCAGAACTAAAAATCCACTGAACCGAAGCGTTCAAATTTGGCAGGCATGTTCAGTTGGACGTTTAGACGCGTAACTTTTCAAGGATACGCCAAATATTCAAGTTTTTCTATAGTTTTTCAGCGTTCTCTCAATTTTTTCGAGAACCAATCGGTAGAAAATGTTGATATTTGGTAGGTAGGTTCAGCTAAGGTCTAGAAATGTCGTGTTAAGTTATTTTTGAATTCCGTTCAATATTATGCCAGTAATCAGACTTTTCAAAATTGTAGATGTATTGCAGGTTGCATACCTTCCGCCTTGATACGACTAATTCTTACTGTAAATTCAATGGTTCAGCGAGATTAGATAAACTAATTTGGAAAATATTGAATCAAGTTTCAAACTATGTCCGATATAGTTCCCAAGGTTATGCTCAATATTAGCGTTCTACTATTTTTCGGAATTTTCAGAGTTTTTCTTGGATTTTTCGAGGATAAATTGGTAGAGAATGTCGAAATTTGGTGAACAGGTCCAGATTAGGTCTAGAAATGCTGTGTTCAATAAGTTTTGAATCAGCCCACACTGACAGAGGTTATGCGGGCGAGCGAAGCGAGCCTGTTTGACTCACTGACACTGCTGATACTGTCGGGGATCCAGGGGCGGAGCCCCCTGGCTAGGCGGAGAAGGCGAGCGAAGCGAGCCTGCCAAGTAGTAATATATAGTTACAAGTCTAGAGCTGCGACGGCTCAAGACGCGCCGCTAGAGCCGCGCAGCTAGAGACGCACAGCTGCAGCCCTGCAGCTAGAGATGCACAGCCAAAGCCGTCGCTTAGGAATGCTACCTTGATGGAATTTGGTTGCAAAAACAATCTTTCACAGTGAATTGAACTTCCTAATATTAGTATGTTACTGCATTATCACTTGATGAGGTGCGCGCTCTCCCTCTCAGTGCTGTATCTCAAATCCTTCAGTATTAATTGAATGTGGTAAAAAAAGGCAAAACATGATGAAAAAAGATCAGTTGAAAATAAAACAAGAAATAGAGCAAATCAGACAGCCAGTCATGATGACAAATACCTAGTAAGAACTGGAAACTATGTAATAGTTAAATATGAAGGAGAATATTTCCCTGGAAAGGTTGAGAAAATAAGCGATGGCAAATACAACGGCTACAACTAACTGGCAGTGGTATAAGACGACTTTTGAGGATAAAATGTGGTATACCAAAGAAGATGTCATCAAGAAAATTGCAGAGCCCATTCCTGTCAATGATCGTGGAACATTCAGTGTGTCTGAAATTAATGCATTAAGAAACTTTGACTTCAAGTAAAAATGCCCCAATTTTATCATTTTCTGGCTTGCCTTGTTTTTTCAATCTAGATTTATTGATTATAATCTATGCTTAATTTATTTATAATACTATAATCCAATCTAAATGTATTAATGCAGCATAAGAAACATCCCTACCATGATGTCTTGAGCTGAAGCAATTATTGCAACTAATTTGTTTCATGAATTAAACTATAAATTGTGTTTAATTTGATATATTATTCTTTATAGGCTTACAGTTTTATGTATTCTGTTCATAATTGATACCTTAGTATAATAAAATACCTTAAAGAAAATTTAGAATTACAATTGGGAAATAGAATTTGAGATTTGAGACAAAAGTTTTAAGGTATGATAGATATGCCCTTGTTATTATTAGAATTATTACAGTTAGCCTAGGTAAAAATATCATTTTTTCAATTATAAAAATGTAGTTATACTGACAAAGTAAATCCCAAGTTCAAATGAATCAGATTTTTTTTCAAATGACAACTGTTTGATTTTTAATTTAAGCCTTTTTTGATATTTATGTTATATTAGTTAATGTAAATAATGTTGATAATTAATGTATATGTATTTTTTGTAAATGCAGGTATTGTAATTTTGGAACTGCAGTATGATATTCAAGATAATTCAGTGTCAGCTTATTATTCATCAGTGATTACAAGATTATTCATACAAGATTCATACAAGATACTCATACAATATTATTCATCAGTGTCAGCTAATGGTGTTGTAGCATTAGCATTAGCATTGTTGTCTTTCGGAGGAGACGATAAGCCGTCGGTCCCGACTACCTCAATGTAGTCGTCATCTATCATCCATATCATTACCCACGCACAAGCCTATGAGCTCATGTGGGCTTCACCCTCATAACAAACAAACAAAGCATGTCAGATACTAGAGGTGACCGAAAATAGGGGTGTCAGCCATTGGTAAAAATGCAAAATAATCTTCTATTGCTAGAATAAAAGATCCAAGTTGTATCAAATTCAATTTGAATGTTAAATAGCCTTTATAATATACGGAAATTTATAGTTAATAAACAATATTTGATGAATTTAAATATGGTTCCAACTTTTTTGATAATTTTTATGAGGTCTCCTTAAGGTGTCAGCTACTGGGTCCCTTACCGTAAGTTATATTAACCTATAGTGATATTTTCAATACAGTAGCACATGTTGTATTTGAGTCTGATATTATTTTCTCAAACTGAGAAGATATTCTGTCAATATGGCAGCGTGAAGCAAAAGTGCAACTATGCATGCGCATCTGATAATTCTAGTCCAAGTCATAATTGCTTAGGCTACAGTTTCCCGCATGTTTACAATTATATGTGGTGATTCGAATACGATTTTCTAGTTTGAGCCATAATCTACATGATCAATTTGAACGTTCCAGAACATTCCAATATTACACTTGAGCCTCTCCTCAATTTTTCAACTACACTTGAAATTATTAAACTGTATTGCAATTAAATGAAGCTATATTTATTCATTGTTTCAAATTTAGATGGGCAACAGATGATTAAAAATGTAATAGGCTAAATTTAATAATATAACTTACTAAGAATGTTTCTAAATCTATTGAAAAGAATTCAGTAGCAAAGCAATATATTGATTCATTATCAATATATTATATGACTACTATCATTATCATTATCAATATTGATTCATTGATATCCTTTTTCGAATCCTTGGATAAAGTCTACTTTATTAATTTTTTTTTCTTCAGATGCTGTTAAGAAGAGGTCCAAAGAAGCCACAGATGACACGTTGATAAATAGTGTGAAGAACTGGCTTCAGCAAGCCTACGCATACAGAAGAGGTGATTAGAAACATTGTATGTAGGCCTATTTGTAATACGTATAGGCCAAAGTCTGAATCCAAAACTCCTAGTTGTCTAGTATACGGATGGATGTACTGCTCAAAATAGGAATCACATACTTGCCAATGCTTTACTCCTTTTCTCTGCGAAACGCCAGATTCAAGTATTCCAAAAATTTTTGATCAAGGGTCACACGCAGATGGAAAGAGATTCAGTCCATGCAAAAATAGAAAGTAAGCTGAAGAACAAAGATGTCTTTCTTCCATACGAGTTTGATTTCTTCAAAGACTTCTCAAACCTAGGTTATTATCCATCAATCCGTCCAGGACGTAAGGCTGGAGACCCTGTAGTTACGGTTATTCACCGCCTACGATACAATCCTTCAGAAATTATCCAATACAAGTTGAAATTTGATGATGACTACAAGGATCTCCCAAGAAGACCCTCAAAAGTTCAAGTAAATATTGAACTGAAAAATCTACACTCCACAAGACTTCCTATTCAACGCTCAAAGTGAAATCACCTGCCTAAAATGAGATCTTTCTTGCCTTCAGTTTTGCAAACTCGTTAAGAATGTTTTCAGTATCCATTTCATTTAACAAATCATTTTCAATTACCATTGTTGCCAGGCCAGTAAAACGTTCCTGACAAACAGTTGATCTCAAATATGTTTTTATAAATTTTACTAAAATTGGAAAAACTTTTATCACTGGCAACAGAGACCAGGAGCGTCATAAGGATCCTCAAAAAATGGAAACATTTGGGAATGTGTCAACAAAATCGGATATTATCCTCCAGCTTCCTTCTTTGATATACATTTTAAAAAGCGCTCAGGCGCCCCTGACGCGCCTACATTTTGTTGCGCCCTCGGCTAATTTCCGCCTCTCTTTATATCTCTTATTGAAATTTTTAAAAAAATTCTGAACTCATAAATTTGTCTTCTGATTTAATAAATTAATTCTTGAGCATCACGATTGCGGGGGGCGCTATAGCGTGTGAAAAATATTATCCATATCTCCAACTTTATTAATGACTGTATTGAGCGCACCCACTCATTAAGAGGGGCGCCAACCAAATTCTTGTCTTGGGCGTCCTTGAGCCACATGACAGCCCTATGTTTTTACACAATTCAATAATTGAAAAATTGCTTTAAATTTTAAATAAATTAATTAAAAAAATTGTGCCTCAAAATTTTTCCTACTCTTGCCCCTCGGCTGACACCAAGGGCCAAGGGTAGATTTTTTTTTACTCCAAGCTGGCGCCCGGCGCCCCCGTTTTCACGGCGCCCTACGCAGCCGCTTACACCTTTGACCGGCCCTGCTCACTGTATTCCAGGCACCCAGGAGAACCAATAACAATGCCGAAAGTTCTCATGCTAGGTAATTGGCCTCTTGCAGTGCACATTCAAACACGTGGAAATTTGTTAGTAAGTGTAATCAGCTTATTCATTTAAAAGATTAAGACAAGAATTTAATAGAGTATACCGCAGAAGATAGTGGATAGAAATATTACCATGATGATGATAATAATAATATACAACCGATACAATACAAAAATTGAAGAAATATGGTTGAAAACCAAATAGAATTCATGATTGTACTCCAAAGACTTCTTTGACTCAAATCTTCGAGAATATAATGTCTAAGCGTACTAAGAATTGAGTTTCTGAAATAGAGTGTCCCTATTCTACACATGTGTACCTATTGCAGTACACATCAGAGATAATACATCCACTCTTATTTGCCTACTCTACACTTTACTGTCTATACTTTCTACACATTTACCCTATAATTAAATTTTAAGGATGCGCAAGACCTTACTGTGAGAATGAAATTTGATACATGTTTATGATAGCTTATTCAGTTATTCTGTTGTCATTGTTTCATATTAAGTTCATTGGCTTTGTAAATCACTGTAATAAAAAATAATCTTCAACTTGAGTAAAGCTGTAAAATGGGATGGTTATGGAATGTCATTATTCCTTTTTAGGAGAGCTTCAGAAGTTTGAGAAGAAGGCCTATGGAGACCTGCTGCGTCATCAGCGTGGAATACCCATCCTCCGGTTCGGGTCTAAGAATAATCGGCGGGATATAACACCCCATGTAGCAGTGGCGAGTCTGGTGTATGGCCGTACCACACTACGAGACTTTTTGCAAAGTGCTGCTCATTGCATTGATAGCATGATAAATGCCATCAATCACAGAAATGAAGTGCCAGAGGAACTGAGGGAGGAGGAGGTGGAGGCATTAGATCTGGCCATTCATCTATATCATGTAGTAGCGGTTGATCCTGAAGTGATGGAAGTACAAGCAGCCAAAGTAGTTGAAGAAAATCCAATGCAAAATTTGTGCTGCATTTGTGCGATACCTTGTGGCCATCAGTGTATGTGTCATCCATGTGCAGATAAAAATCTGCGGCAACTAGCTATTCTATTGTCACAAAGTGAATTTGTGACAAGTATTCATGAGCTTTAATTTCTCATTTATTTTAATATTCAGAAAGAATATTGTGTTATTAGAAAATAATCGAGTTATGGTTGTATGCAAATTCATTTAATTTAATTACATTGTGAGAATAATGAAAAACTAGTAATATTATTATTTATTTCCTTTTGAAGGAGTTGCTTGTCCACCTTTCCCCCAGGCTCCGATTCCTAAGGGAGGATGGCAAGCAAGTTTTCCAGTATAACTACTCCACATGTCCCTGTGGTAAGCAATCACACTGGGTTCGAGACCAATAAATCATTCATTCTGAGTAGACGGAGTGACCCAAGTATAACAGCCTTCTGCATTTGCCCCGCAAGTGAATTAGCAGCCCTTTCACAAGCAGGCATTGATTTTAAATTTGAAAGTAGAGATGACCTAATTCCACCTAGCACTCCAATGATCAACACTACCATTCTCACAGTGTATCCTGGGTTTAGCCTGCATAGCTCTATTAGTAGGTCTTGATATTTTGTGTGCTTTTCCTCCTCTTTGGCTGCTATGTTTCCCTCAGCTGGTGCAGAGAACTCTATGACAAACATTGTCTTTGCAGAAATGTCAAGGAGGACAACATCAGGCTTAGTTGCAGATAACAGCCTGGTAGTGGAGAAGGCATAGTTCCAGTAAATGCGACATTTTTCATTCTCCACCATGGACTCAATCTCCCCTGGAGCATACGGCAGCACTGGTGTCCTGTCAATACCGTCTAAGGTGATAGTATAGCACTCGCAGGGCAGCATTATGTCTATGGATGTAACCTGCAGCTGCATGCACAGAGCATGATGATATGTGCATCAGTGTTTCAGGTGCTTTATGGCACACTTGGCAGCTTACATCAGGAACCTCCATATTCAATACCCTGCTACAATAAACCAGGGTGTTGATGACACCATCTTGACATGCCAGTATAAACCCCTCTGTTTCAGACTTTAGACCTGCAGAGCACAAAAAGGCAAATGTCAGCTCTCTGGACAGCCCCAATTCATCAACATGTCTATAAAATAAGCCATGCATGACTTTGTCTTTATGCTGTTGAAGCAGCTGCTTACCTTCTGCAGACTTTATTCTAGCCTTAAGGGGAGCAGAATCAATATCTCCCAGAGCCTCAAAGTCTAGACCAAGGTGTTCTGATGCATTCTGTGCTGCTTTGTAGAGGAATGCTCCCACTGCAGCAATTTCATGGGTGTTGACCAATTGCATAAGGTGATCAGAGCTTTTTCTAACATGCCAAGCAAAACCCAGAACCACTCTATTATCAAGACATGCCAAATCAAGAAGACCTCTTCCACCCATACTTCTTGGTAAGTGTATTCTTGGTACAGAAGACCGGGGTGCAAACTTCTCTCCATATGCATCCTCTTCCTGGTACCTCTATCAAGGTCCTGCAGCTCACTCACATTCCACTTTATCACTCCAAAGGAGTATGTGAGTATTTGTACAGCAAGCATATTTGTGGCAACTACTTTGTTCTTAGCAGATAGTTCTGACTGCCATATTTGTCTGACCACTGTTTTATATTCACTGCAGAGAGCATTTTTTATGTTTTTAGTATCCTGGACTTGACTCTGTTCAATACCAAGATACCGGTATGTCTCTCCAGCGTTTAAAGCCTTCATAATGCTGCCATCAATAAGCTGCACTTCCTCATTTTCACCAATCATACGACCTCTCTGGAGATGGAGCACTGCACACTTGTCTATCCCAAAAGACATACCAATGTCACTAGAGTACCTCTGCACCACACCAATGGCCAGCTTCAGATCAGTTTTGCTGGCTGCATACACCTTGAGGTCATCCATATAAAAGATATGAGTGACCTTATGGGCTCTCTCACCTGGCAGGCCACAGCTGTAACCCTTTGTCTGTCTTAGCACCACAGATAGAGGAAGCAGTTAGATGCAAAATAAAGGAGGACTGAGGGAATCACCCTGGAAAATTCCTCTTCTATAGTTCACCTAACTGGAAGACACCATTGCTCTTTGAGCTTGTAATCTAAAACGGGTCCTCCAGAGTGGGAAAAGATCTTTCAAGCATCTCACAATATCAGATGACACAGAAAGACATTCCAATAGATGAAATTATACTGTTAATTAAATATGAGAATTTTTTTTTATGTCAGACAAGGGAGAAGAAATTTGAGTTACTGGACAACCAGGACAACATCCAAGAAGGATGACAACAACAAGGATTGCCAACCTTTATGTGTTTAAGGCATTGGAATTTCCAATGTTAACTTGTTCACTAGCATACTATATAAGGAACATGTATGTGTACATCCTCGGTTGCCATGACTTATCGGATGATTGTGCTCACATGTATGCTTGGTCAGAAGTAACAGGATCTAGAGGGTCCCAAGAAATCAGTTTGAATTTATTCCTGTGAGGGACAGGTAGGATTTAGTGTATTTCTATTGATGAGTTGGGTTAGAGCAAAAGTGGAAGGGATATTTGTTTACATTACAACTTCCTCTTCCTTTACTTTTACATTACAACAGGAACTTCCACTTCAGAAGTTTCTAGAAGCTGCTACATTTTTTGAGCTGAAAATGCTAAGAAAACGGAACAAAAGGAAGGCAGCGGATCTTTTGTTGATTGGTGGCAGGGTGGCTGCTCATTGCCAAGTGGCGAGGCATAAGCCTGTTGTTATGTACTTGTTGATGCTACAGAAATAAAGAGATATCAGGCCACCATGAATTGCTTCAACTGCGAGTCAATCACTGGGCAGGTGGCGGTGCGGCGGCAAACGCAAATGCTGCCTCCAGGAGTTAAGAGGTCGAATGCTCCCAAAAACCCGTATTGGGACGAAATTTACTCCCCTCAGAGACCGAGGGGGAAAGTTCTCAAGGGGGGTCTGCATTCCCCAGCCATTCCCAAAACAGATCGCAGCAAGGGAACTGAACAAATCCATTGCCAGTGGGAACTTGGTTGTCACGACCTCTGGGAACAATAAGAAGAAGTTTGGAAGAAAGTGAGAATAGAATGAGTAGATGAGGTTGTAAAGGAGTTACGAGAGTCTAATGGGAAAACAAACGAGCATTATGGAAGACATGATAGAAAAGAAGGTCAATAAACTTAATAATGGAATCAAACATAAAATGCTGTTGGATAGAAATAAGATAGAGGGTGAAGTGTCGGAGGTGGAGAGGATGATCAAAACATTAGAGGGACAATGTGTAGAGAAGTTCCAACAAACATAAATGAGGAAATCCGATACTGAACAAAAATGTAAATTCTATGAACCAGTATCTTAATTGAGTCTTAAATGTATTTATGAATACCAATTCATTTAGTAAAAGACTAAAATATGCAAATATTTGATTTGTTGAACATTTTTCCCCATCCTACAATATACAATATCTTGGCCCAAGGTACAATGATGAGTGGCCCAGGTACAGGTAGGGTGGTCCAAGGTACACCACTTGACCTTTTTTATTATTTAAAAAATTGTAAATACTGAAATAAAGCTATCAAATCAATTTCCCAAAGTCCTAGAAACATATTCGATTTATTGAGCATGGGAACAAGTTCAAAGTATAAAATAACTTTTGAGTTATGGGCAAGAAAACGAAACTGATCCAAGATACAAGCATTTCATCCACCACTAAACTCCAAGTCAAGAGTTGGTGCTAATGGCTCAGCAGGACGGCCCGAAGATGACATGTTGACCTGACCTAACAAAAATTCGAATGGCATTAGTCGCCTTTGAATTATTAATTAACTTAAAATCTTGAAACTAAATGCCCCAAAAGTATATCATCATCACAAGCTGATCGCTGACCGTACCAGACACCTAAAGAGTAAAGACGACAACGCCTTAGCCGCTACTGGGGAATAGCAAATCGACACCAATAGCAAATGAGTGAAACCGAAATTTGAAATATTAATTTAGTGCTTCGATTCCCCAGAGCTCTGGTCTGCGATTAGTGCGACCGAAAATAATATTGAAAATAATTATCCGTCGACATGCGCATTTAGCTTTAAGAATTACATGATTTACTAAATTCTATAGTCATAATTTTCCTAAGAGGCCGAACCCATATGAACTATTTATTGTGGTCCAACAAATCTGCTAACTTGTTATCTATTAATTATAATTGATTGTGTATTATTTATCCTGAAAATTGATCTATTGTTGAATTTGTTCTGTGGCCAGAATTTGGCAGTAGAATACATGCTACAGTTATATATTTAAATTTGACTAGATTATTCCATTCACCTCCTGGCTAATTCATGGAGAGTTAAATCTTTAACGCTTCACGGATTCATCTTTAGTTTATTATATTTCTGAAGTGATTTTTCACTTCTTATGGATTAATTAATTATACTTCTTTTAAGCAACACATGATCTGAGCCTGCTTTGTCTTGTTCATGCTTGTCAGATCTAGATGAGTAATGTACACCCTTCTTAAGTTATTTATTAACTTACTAAGAGTTAGACATACAGGATTGGTGAATCACATAATAGAATATAAAATTTTTCATGAATAAATATCATAGAGATTGAGATTCTATCTAGGCACAGGCTCTCTTGTGTTCGAAATATTTCGACCAAATATATCTTGGATTGGAGCTGCTTATACCCTGCTAATATAATTGGACAATGTACTGAATTATAGCTCGTGTCAAACTGAAGCCAGTTCGTCGACCGAGGTCAGTCCTTAAAATTATCAGTGAGAGCCATATTTACACTTGCCGAACATCATGGGATAAATACATGTTCCGACAAGTATAGATTTGTTACACTCTGCATTCCACTGAATTGTCTAATTAATATTTGGTAGATGAAGGATTTTCATAATTGGAGTTACCAATTATGCGTGGCCGATGTCCACTCTATAAACAATTTGAAAGAGTCAACTAGTAGCCAGTACAATAGAATTTCCATTTCTAAAAGATTTTTTCTGCTTACTGCTAAATTTAAATTAATACAGTTACAACTGATATTGTTTTGGATCTCATCTAACTTACAAAACCCTGAGATAAAAAGTAAAAGAGTCATTACATGATTTTGTCACCCGTAAGTGAGACTTGATGTACTTATTTAAATATATTATTATTTATTTAAGTGCATTGGACACACTGTATAGGTACATTACATGATTTTGATTTTTAGACTTACTCACAAGCCTGCTTTAAAAGAAAAAGCAGATGACTCTTGAATAACAGTACCAAGTCCCTTTAAGAGAGCACCCAGGCAAATTAGATCGAAAAAAGGCTGTGCCACCAAAAAAAATATTGGATGGCATGAAATAGTCCTAATCGAATTTGGGCGTCCTTAATAAGTCTAATACGAGTTTCGACGGATTCCGAGGTTTGCATAATAAACGGTGATAAGAAATCCACAAAATTTCGGTACCTACTGTTTTTAATTTTTTCGTAATTTACGCTGAAACGAAGCGTCTGACAGGAAATATTATTCTTATATTTTTTAGCTAATAAAATTTGAATCAACATTTTGAATTCATCAGTCGCGACCCCCATAGTGTTATAAAGTGGTTTGAATATCCCTTGAGATAGTGGACATCCTTGAGATAGAAAATAAGGGTCTCTCGCTTTCTTCACGAACATGCACACGGGAATACACAAGGCACCGGATGAGATGCTCCCTGGCGCCCTACAAACCACATGTACCAAAAAATACGTACCGTACCCCGCACGACATCTATTCTGTATTAATTGGAACAGACGATACATGTTATGAAGCTTTAGCCTATTTAGCTGTTCAGTAACTACTGATGTTAATAAATTATACCGGTATCAAATGATTATTCAGATTTCTTTTCCATCAGGCTGCAGTTTACTACTTTGAAAAAGTAGATAATATCTGCTTGATTTGTTCACTTACATATGGCACAATATGAATTTGTTAGAAATAGTATAACTTTCCTAATGAAAGATATCCACAACGAATCCACAATTAATCTGATAGTTAACAATTAATAGTGGATAAAATTATTTCAATAATGTTTTTTTTTCATCTCGCAATTCATCTTAATTCGATTTTGATGAATGAAAATGACGAACTGACGAAATTTTTGTATAGCAAGGTAGATAAGGTCCGGTAGGTCAGGACCGGTTCTCATCATCAATTACAAAAATTTCTGTGTTCAAAATGTGTCAAGAATGAAGTAACAAAACACATATAAGTGCAAGTATGTAAAATCTAGATCAATGAATAAAATTAAGGCAATATTTACATTCAACTCATAGACTAGCTTACACTAGAATGTTATCAACTTAGGAACTATAAAATATTGTTTAAAGTTTGAGCTCTCAAAATCACTACTAGTTGATGGCCCTCTTGGTGAGAATATAAAACTATCATCATCATGATTAGGTTTCATAATATCACAATTTTTAGTGAAACACGTTTCTTCCTGTTCCTCTATTGGAAAATAACATTCAAGAAAAAGGGTAATTAACCAAATTATCCTCATTCTTGGAAAATTCTCACAAAATTATAATTTTCTGTATTCAAGTGGAAATTTGATTCAAGATGATTAGAATTTCTCTTCACCTTAGGATTCACCGATTTGAAAGACCAAAGAGGATGAAAAATCCTCTTACAGACAATATCTCTTCTGGTAAGAGTTCCAAGCAGTTTTCATTTGAAAAAATATGAAACATGAAACTAATATTAGTCAGTAGCAAGATTTAAGGATTATTTTCCATGAGAAAATCTTATTGGTTGATACAAATTTCTAAAATAAACTAAATAACATATTACCTGGTACTTATAGAATTAACAGCAAATGCGAAAAATTGAGCGTAACTCCACCTGAAAAAAATAACTTGATTCAGGCGTATATCTTTTCAAACACTTATGGTAGATATAGGCCTACACACAGATACTGAAATGTATTCTAATATCTGTGGGGCAAAATACACTTTGAGCAGTGACGATCGTTTCGACCTGGTGCCAACGATTGTCACTACTCAAAGTAAGTAAAGTAAGTTTCATCGGTTTTTTATCAGAGTTAAACTACTGGTGAAAGAGAAAGTATACACAATACAGTACGTATTTACTTTTTTACAACTCAATTTCATTTGAATTATTACTGAACAATTGTTAATATAGAAAATAAATGTTTATAATTATATTCAATATAATTATTGCTATTTTGATCACCTACGTGTAAGTCAAACTTTATTATAATCATGCTTCTTGATCTTCAACTTTTGTGAGACTGATCGACATATTTGTAAATATCTCATGTTTGTGCAAGATGAGTCAGGAAAGTATTCCTATTTTTGAGATGACGGTGTAAGCATGTTGGAAGAGTAGGATTAGGCTCGAATGACGCTGTAGTTTAAAACGTTTCAGTTAGTAGCTCTGTGAGTCGTAGACATGGCTTGGTTGATTGAGCAACGTCATTTTGCCGTCTAGGCGGATGTTTCCCAAAAATCAGTCTGTTGTGAACTCGTTATTGGATCCCAAGTTACAAAGCTGTTCCTGACCACGAATCCACTTTTTTGTCACTAAATAACTTTCGCGAATGTATTCGTGTATTGCGAGAGAGATTTGGGGCTCAATGGTACGGACTCCTGAAAACATTAGCCTTGTCAGAAGATCGATCTTGCAGTTCCTCAACATTGAGCTTATAAGCATGTATCTGCTTTGGCGTTGTCTAATCGCACTGTACGTCGTATTCTTCATGAGGAACTTCACTTCCATCCATACTAGATGTTAGTTGTTCAAAAATTTACTCAACGGAACTGGCAGCAACGAATGCAGAAATGTAAAACTTTAAAAAGCCCGAATGATGTTCGGGCTTTGTTCAGTGACAAGGCGCACTTCCACAATTCTATAGCGGTGAATGAATAGAATAAGTGTTACTCACCAAAAATAAATTTGCGTCAGGAACTGCAGATTTGTGATAAGAGATCCGACCGATAACGAGATTATATCACACACTGCACTGCCAACAGACTGTTTTTGTGAAAAATACGCCTCTACGGAAAAATCACGTTACTCAATCAACCAAGCCTACCATGTCTACGACTCACAGGGCTGCCATCTGGAATTTATATTTACAGCGTCATTTGAGCCTATTCCCACTCTGCTAGCATGCCTCCACTACTTACAGTGCCATCTCAAAACTAGAAAAACTTCCCTGCCCCACACATTATAAGAAGCATTGGAGTGACTTCACATTCCATTTCAATCCTTCATAACAGATTATTTATTTATGAGGGTAGAATATTAGAAAAAAAAAATAGTTAATGGAAATGTCAAATGATTTGAAAAATGACTCTTTCAAACAACAAAATAAGTTCAAAAGTAGGTTTCATACACTGAAAACAAACCTTACCAAGTAATTCGATAAAAAATTACCAGCTAAAAGAGATGTATGAAGATTTACTCAAATGACTTACCGTTTTGAAGCATTTCCATCAGAACTTGTGCTGAATATCAGCAAAAAAAATTGAAGTAGTGACCAGTTGAAGTAGGGCTAGATTCTACTGCGGATCCAGCTCCTTCATGCCAGCACTGTGATTGGTCTTCCCAGCCATTTCCAGAATGCACCGTGCTGTCGGATCCTTTACCAGGATACCTGGTCTCTCGCCCTAGAAGGTCCAGTCATGATCATGATAAAGTTCATGAAAATCAAGAAAGAAATTGCATGGATGATATGAATAGACGATGTAAAAATTGGTCCTCTTTACATCTAATATAATCTTTAATATTGCTCACCACACACTTTCTAAATAAAAACTTTCTGTTTTAGGCTTTGGAAAAAACAAGTTTTTCATCTTTGAATGTTCTTCTGGCCCTTTTTGAGGCACAAACTTGGTTATGTCAAAATCACTAGATTACCTATAGCCTATAGAATTTCATACTTAGTCTATGCCAAAGGTTTGAGAACAAAATCCTGCTTGCCAAGAACCAACTCTCGACTCTTTTACGCCTGATTACTCAGTCACCAAGATTTAGCCCAGAGAATTAGATTTCGTCCGGAATAATAAGTTTCATTCGATCAATTTTCGATTAATTCCATTCTGTCAAATTAGCAGTGGATCAAGTGTATTGCTATGATTAATCTACTACAATATATTGTAATTTGTAATAAATCAGATAGGAAATTTATAATTCATACAAGATGTTCTTTTACATTGATAAATGGGTGTTCTCTGTTAAATTGTTGACAGAACTTATGCCCGTCACATCTGAAAAAACACAACTACAAAGCCTAATAATGTAATAAAGTTAAAGTTTTTGAAAATTAAATAAATAATTATTTTTCATAAGCAGTAGATTCATTTCCTATTAAACAGAACTTCATATATGGAACTCTAACCAGAACTTAAATTCAACAGAATCATTTTTTGGTTAAATTTATTACACCAAATTTAGTTTGGTACAAAATCGAATGAACCAAAGAACCATGTTGAGGTCAGGTCAGTGCTGGAACTAGACCTTTTCATTTCTATCTATACGTGTTAGTGACTGTATTTCAATATTTATTCTAATTGCTATTTCTATAAGCATTTATATCGAATACCTGTCAAAATGAAAACGTTATAGTTTTGCTTAAGAGAATTGCTCGGATACAAAACAAAGAGTTCTTGGCATAGAAGCTAAATGACTTTGAATTGGAATGGAATTCAACAATATTATTCAATTTTATTGCATTTAGGAAATATAACTTGAACCCACCTTATCTTCAGCAGAGAGGGGCGCAGGACCAACTCCCCAAACTTCCAGATGCTTTATGGTGAAGTCTCGATTAGCTGACATTGTTTTGTAATTGGAAAATGTCGTGCACGACTCACTACACTTGCCCTTGCCGAACTCTGAATCCAGCCAGAACCCCCAGTAGTTTAACTGGCCGCCCATTCCCTGTGGAGAACAATTTCAAACTGAGATTTTTGATAGGCATATGAAATGTATAATATTTACGATCTGGATGAATATAAATTTTTGGGGGTATTCATAACATGAGTAGCTTGTGAAATGTATAGTCTTGTCGAGCAAATAAGACTAGCTGCTTGAAGCGAGAGTGTAACTACGCATGCGCATATCTGAAAATTTTAGCCTAACATCATTTCTGCTAACATACCTCTGGTGAGATGTGATGAGAGACAGATAGTAAGAGTGGTACTGTTTGAATTTCGACTGCTGGTAGCACTGAACAGATGCAACTCTGAAGAAATTTATTTATTGCTCGACAAGACTATACCATTCTATTTTCGAAAAAAATTGGAAATTCGAAAATAATCAAATTTATTCACAATAAAAACGATATCTCTGCTCAATGTAATTGTCTCTGATGTGCCATGAACATTTTCTTGGGTTGGGAATCAGTACTACAAAAATAAATCCATCGTGAAATTTTTCAATAAGCTAGGTGCTAATCAAATTGAACTGATAAATGTAATAAAAATATGCATAAATGTCTGTATGCGATATGTCTGATCATGAATTGACAAATTATAAGTTGTATATAACTTAAAGCTGTGTCATACCAGTCCATTGGGCATAGTTTGCTGATTCTGGTTGAGATACATGAAATGGTCGTTGAATCCAGTTGCATGGAATACGCTAACCTGAGGCCGGAGTGTGAACAGAAAGCAAGTTGAATCACCTGAAAAGAACAAGAATAATATGAAAATGAGCAGAGATATTATTATTGATTATTACAATGGCGATTTGATAACAAGTATTTGAAGCCAAGGTGATGATGAATGGGCGAATAGATCATGAAAGTTTATACTACTATTTTCACTTCAGAAAACACTTTTCACTTGAAACAATTTTGAATTTCGATAAAAGTTCACTCCTGAATATGGATAATATTAAAAACTTAACAAGTATTGAGTAATCATCCGTAAACAATGAATTACTCACCCGTAGTTTATATTCACACTGGCAATATAATTTCACCATTTTTCGATACATAATTCTACATCTGTATTCACAATAGTACGTGAGGTGTAGACTGAATAATATTGCAACATGTAAGGTGAGGTAAGGTAAGAAAAGTGGAGGGTAGTCCGACTAGTCAGGCTTTAGACGAGGGGTTCTTTACCGTTCAGGAGCACTGTATAGTCTGTCCAAGCAAAGAAGACCCTCTGGCAAGATGGGAGAATGACTCAAGCTCGGTCAATATTGGTTCAAAAATTATCAATTTGATCTACTACTGTATTTAGATCACATTTTTAATCCTTGGACAAATATTGACCAAGCTGGAGTCATTTCCCCATCATGCCAGAGGGTCTTCTTTGCTTGGACAGACTATAGTTCAGCCGCCTAGCCCTAGGTATATCAGTTGAGACAGGAGGTCGATTTTCGCGCTGAGTGTTTTGAGAGTGCGTCGCAGCGGTTTGGAAGCCAAAACCATCAGAGGCAAACCCCTGCACTCACAGCAGTCTTTTCACTTATGGAAGTAAGAAAAAAATCAGGTGAATTGTGCAGACGGGTTAATATGACTTGGCAACGCGGAATTTCGCCAGTAGATGCTTCACTACAATCACACTGTGGCACGACGTTGGCAAATTCCTTACAATTTTCTTATCGCCAAATCATCCGTCTTGATAGTGTGGATGGTTTCCACTATGAGACCGTTCATCTCACTGATGAGGGCGACAATTATACGCCTGTCAGAGTCCAAAACTTCTTCCGTTTTCACCACCTAAGCCTCAGTACAAGGATTTGTCAGGAATCCAAAGCAAAACTCGACTTCAACTTGTTCTTCACCTTCCCGAAACATTTTGCGCCACTGAAAAACTCTTACGCGATTCAAGGAGTCTTCTTTGTAAGCCTCTTTGACAAGAGAAAGGGTCACAGACGCGGGTTTTCCATGTTTGAAGCAAAATTTTAAAGGGTAGCTTTGCTCAATTTAAGCTCATGTTTGTGCTGCCACGCGAGGCAAAAACACTCGGCGCGGGAATACCTCCTGGCTCAAAGAATGCTCGCAGGCGACTGAACCAGAGTGATTCTTATTCGTTGAGATCCCATCTATCGATCTTCACTACATTGAACCAGTCTCGATACTTATTGAATGCAGTATGTACATTCACATAATCGAATCGATTTAAATTAAAATGATATGGTAGATAAAAGCAGACTACTCATAATCCCTTACTATCCATCTCCCAAATTTAAGAAGAGTTGATGTAGTCCAAATGAGGCTATGACAAATATTAAAAAGGTTACATGAATTTTCAATTTATTGATAGAGATACAAGATAGAACATATTGAAATCGATTTATGGCTCAAGTAGTTGGAATTTTGATATGATGTAACCAGAGAGAATAGAATATAGAAATAGAGTCACCTTGCAGTAGCGCGGAGTGAGACAATACCCCCCGACTGCTAGTGTACCTTTCCTCGCCCAGCTGGTATGGTAATTCAAATTCAAATTCAAATAAATTTATTTCCCATCATAGCGTGTACATAAAATGGTAATACAGTTACATATTCAAAGGAACCCCCTACAAGACTATTCGTCTGTGTGTAGGGGGGAGTTCAAGCATAGACTATACTAGTGTACATAATTAAATCATTATCAATATTGCCTTAATAATAATTTTTAATGTAAGTATTTGTCTACAAGTTGTTTAAAATACACTAAATTATATTATATGTGAGAACTGCGATGCGCGGGTCCTCAGTATAATCCCCAGTAACAAAAAAATAAAAATAAATAAATAAAATAGAGAGCAATGGGTAAAAACAAAAAGTGAAATAAAAATAACTGAGTGGAAAATCGAAAGAATTATGAATGGTAAATAAAAATTAAAAAAATAAATTTATAGATTTTTTTTTTAGGGATTGATAATTGAAGAATTAATGAATGATTGAATGATATGAGTATCCTGGATATTCCAAGATTTTTCCCTATTAGTTGTAGGTTGATTATTGTGCATACTGTGATCGGACTAATTGCTCAGCCGCCTCCCAGCCAATACGGTACAGCCATCTGTCTACCCTCTTCCTGTAAACCATCAAACTGCATGTCTCCGCTTCCCTTATCTCCTCGGGAACATTCCTGTATAGAATGTGTGCCAAATATGAGGAATTTGTCAGTTCTGAGCCATGTGTTAGCTGTGGGATTTCGAATTCAAAATTGGATCTTAGACGTGTGGCATATGTGTGATTTACTGTATCTCCTAAGAGTTCTGTTTTATGCTTTTTAATGTGGATTAGCAGGGATTTTATGAATAGCTGTCTTACGTTAAGAACCGGAAACTCTGTAAATAGAAGTATAGTTGGAAATCGATAACCTTTTTTCAGAATTTTCTTGATTAGTGATCTTTGAGTTACTGCCAGAGGCTCAATAATTGAGGAGGAAGCTCCACCCCAAGCCAGTATTCCATATTGAATTATGGATTGGACATATGAAAAATATATGATTTTGCATTGACCCAAGCTCAACACATGACTCAGCTCTGAGAAAGCATGTAACAATCTCCTCAGCCTATTTTTGATACATTGAACATGCCGCTCCCAGCTCAACCTGCTATCCAAAACGACACCCAGGTATTTATAGTGGTGCACTCGTTCAATCACACCACAGTTACATTCACTAGATCTTGGGTCATTACAACAGTGCATTTTCAATACAAGAGGGCCTGGATCAGTCTGGTTTCTTGTGGTTATCGGCATGTACTTAGTTTTTGTAACATTTATTGTCAGGCGGTTGCAATCAAACCATTTTTTAATTTAAAACAAATCTTCCATGGCACTCCCGTAGGCCTCCCCCCACGTATTCCCTGAAGACACCACTGCAGTGTCGTCGGCAAACAAGAGTAATCTCCCATTTACATCAAGTTTGGAAAGATTATTAATGTAGATCAGGAAAAGTAATGGACCGAGAGTACTTCCCTGAACCACACCGTACTCAACATTCTCCTTGTCGCTTGCTTCGCTGTTTATACAAACATACTGCATTCTGTTATGAAGGTAGCTTTGGAACCATTTTAATGTGTGATTTTTTATGCCTAGTAATTCAAGTTTTTTTAAGAGAATGGTTCTATCTACGGTATCTAAAGCTTTTGCAATGTCCAGGAATGTTATCAGTACTTTTTTCTTCATTTTTAAATTATTAGAAATAAGCCTTGTTAAGTCAAAAAGTGCATCCGAAGTATTTCTAGATTTCTGAAATCCATACTGGCAATTGGATATCAAATTATTCTCTTCCAAATATCTAGTAAGCTGTGATTTTACACATTTTTCCATGATTTTTGATAATACAACTAGCAGAGAAATAGGTCTATAATTGGAGAATGTGTCTTTTGGACCCGATTTGTAAATGGGAGACACCCTTGCTGTTTTAAAAGCGCGAGGGAAGCGGCCCACGCAAATGCTCAAGTTTACTATATGTCTAATAGGAAGTATTAAATTGTTGCAGCTTTGTTGAATAGCTCTAGTAGGAATTTCATCGCATCCGGGAGCAGATTTGCCCCTCATGCTCATGATTACCCTCGCGAGCTCCTGCCGGGTGACCGGATGCAGCTCAAAGACAGTATCTACAGCATGATCTTCATCTCGTACTCCCGGTGCACCCTGGGTCCCTATTGAGTTGGCTAAATTTCTCCCCACGGTAGCAAAGTATTTATTTAATTTATTTGCAGCTTCATTAGTTTTCTGAGAATCAATTATTTCCCCAGCCGGGAAGAAAGCACTAACTGGAAATGATTTATTAATTTCTGCTCGACCTGAAACTTCGTTAATGATAGACCAAAACTTTCTTGGATTACTGGATACCTCTTCAACTTTATTTTTATAATAGTTATATTTAGCCTGTTTGATTGCGGAATGAATGGAATTTCTATATTGAATATACTGATTCTTTAAAGCATAATTGAAAGGTTGTCTATTAAGCTTTTTTTTCAACTTGTCACGGTGCCTTATAGCGTTAACAAGTCCAGCGCTGATCCATGGCTTTAGTTGGGTATTTTTAGATGATATTTTCACTTTATATGACTTAGATGTAATTATTTGTTGCATTGATTCTGTGAATAAATTTGTCGCACTGTCTAGGTCATTTTGACTGATAACAGTGTCCCAGTTATGAGAAGATATTGAATTCTGTACTTCATTCCAGTCTGTTCTAATATTAAATTTATCTGTATTAGCTGTTTTGATTGTTTTTGAGGAGGTAATGTTAAGGCAAATGGAATAATGATCAGTAACTGCAGTCTGAAGAATAACAGAAGATGCGCCGAAAAAACGCGGGAGTCTGGCAAAAAAGTGGTCGATACAAGTACCACTGGCTGGCCGTGTCACCTTGTCGACGCACGCGACAAACCCCGCGTCATTCAGCACATCTAGGTAGCGTTCCTCTAGGAGCCGGGAGCAACATCCAGAATGTTACAATTGATATCGCCGGTAAGAATACGTATACCTCCCGACGACTGCTCATTGCAATAATCACTCAAGGCGTCTATAAACAATTGGAGGCTGGTGCTAGGGCTGCGGTAGACTGCTAGCAGTTCACAAGCGACCCCCGCCCAATTAAAGGTCAAGGAGAGACAGGTGGCCAAACCGCCCAAACAGAGCTCCTTGCATGTGACTGGGAACCTTTCATCAGCGTAAATAATCAACCCATCACACTGGTTTAAGCTATTTAATGTTCTAAATGATTGGTAACCTGGAATTTTTGTTGGATTATTTTCGTCGTTAAGCCATGCTTCAGTAAAAACTATAAATTTGAATCTATATCTTAATCCCTGAAGTAATGTTAAAAAATCATCGAAATTCCTTCTGTAACTTCGTATGTTCTGATGGATGATCGTGAGGCCCGACACTCCGCAGTTTCCCACAGTATCTAAATTATTAAACTTACTTTTAAAATGAATTATATCTTCGCACTCTGTGCATTTAATTATTGATTGATCTAGTTCATAGAACGCATCTCTCATCATACTCTATAGATACATAAAAATAAGCTAGCCTCCTGGCATGTTGAATTTGGAATTCAAAATAAAAATAAATAGAATTTCTTTTCATTGTAGCTACATGTTACTACATATTACAACTAAAAACTACTGTGTTCAGCTTCTAATTTGTCTTTAGATTAGCTAAATTTTAAACTTCTTTTCATTTAGCGAGATAATTTAGAAATACTGGAGAGAAAAACGTAACCAGTATAAAATGAGGATAGCAAATACAAATAAGCGAGCTAACGACAGAAATCATAATAACGAAGATTAATAACAGTTATAAAATAATAATGAGAAAAATAATGCAAATAATAAACGAGCTAACAAAACAAACAAGAGCTGTCTTGCATTATTCACAGTAGAATCTTATTCTATAGATAGTGAATTATATTCAACTTACTTATTATTATTATTATTACTTGAACTTAAGTTCATTCTGCAATTTTCTAAAACAAAATATAAACTCTTGGTCATCATGTTATGGAGCTTAAGCAAAAAGAAAGAAATCAATTGCCTAATTCATTGTAAGAATGTGATTACATTCTATGTAGGTATCTTCTCAGGTAAGTATTATTAGTAAATAGAGAAATTATAAAGTAAGTATTGTAAAACAATAATATTATTAAACAAACGTATTCCCCTCTGGTTTTTTTAATGATCAATACATGATTTTTTCCAAATTTTACTCTACTATTCATTACTTCAAGTTATTGATTGAAATCTGTATGTATGAGAAATTGCCTTGGTTGACTTTCCAACGTAGTTGATGACTCATTGTTTTTCAAAATTAACTGATTGATTTTTCACTAGAGATTTCATGTAATTAAATTCACACTATATGTATCAAAGTGAAATTCTAAAATAACTTAATAAACCAAGGAACATTATGTCATATATGCTAGTAGAAACACCAGCAATCTTGCATTATTTCTGAAAAGATATATCTATATGTCTCTGTAAGAAATAAATCTATGGATTTCTCACTAAAAAACTAAGTATAGTTGACTTGTTCATACAAAACAGACGGTTCCAAGGATTAAGTTATCTATTTGTAATTATACATTTTTTTACAAGTTTTTCTTGGTACATGGGCAGTGGATATAGAGAGATAGAGTAAAAAAAGAGAGTCCCCTCTACATTCACTGTACAAGTTACAATTTAAATGATGAAATATGAAGGTGTTTAATGACCTATTAATTTATGTGATTCTTCAATTGATTGGTTTCTTCGAACAAGATGTACTATGATAATTATTATTAATGAAATATTAATTACCATGAATATACTTTTATAATAATTATAATTCAAATGTTCCAATTATCTCAATTTTTTCCAAATTTCGTTCCCATGTGACTAATTAATAGAATTGATTAGGTCTGCTGGTGGTAAATTTATTGTAATTATACATATTCAATTATTATAGAAGATCTTAGTTAAGAAAACAAGGAAAGCTGTTATAATTGTTGCAATAGAATCAAATTACATTTAGGCCAGTACGCCTATACAGAAATGTGAGAGATCAATTTATTAAACTGTAGAAAGTGAATTTCAGTGAAAGTTTTATCAGTTACTCTTTATCTCACCTATTTATTTCTGTTCAACCGAATTTTTCTACTTGATTGACAATCGGTCTGATTAGGAATAAAAGATGAATAGCCTAGGTAGTCAGTCATGATATCAATGCTAGTTGTTAACACAAAACGACAAAAGCAGTATGAAGGAATGCTTTTAGGACTGTAAACATTTTTCGAACTTATCACTTGGGGGAAAAAAACCTGTGAATGTTTAAACTTCATGTGAGAATTGCAGTATAAAACAGAAATGGGAACCAAAGATTTGGTGAATATATTATTGAATCGTTTAGTTCTATGCAATAACGAATTAAAATACAGTTTGAAAGTATTTCAGTATTACAGTTCATTATCAAGGTACTTTCATTAATATCAACTAACTTCCTCCACTAATTAATTTATAGTAAAAAGTTCATCGAAATTTCCCTAGAAGTTTAGTTATAACTTATTCTCACCTTTTACTTTTCTCATAAATCTGATCTCATTTATTACTAAAATAGGACATTACTTACGAAGGGCATTGATAATTATTTTTCTGTTTGACAAAATGAACCTAAATATTACAATAAACTACACTGATTAATAGATTTCAATGTACTCACAGTTAATTTTTTTCTCCTTGAAAAAAAACCTGAATTAATGAATGTATGAGTTCTATGGTAGCGTAGTATTGGCCTCGACCTGTGTGGGTGTCGGCGTAGGGGCTGCGTCGTCGCGAGTTGTGGGTGGCGGGGTGGCAGCCGCCGCTCTCTTCTCCCTCAGACTGGTCAGCTGGTCTAGATCATGGACCCGAAACGGATGTTGGTCCGCAGCACTCTTAGCCATCACCTTACAATCTGACGTCCAGACGGAGGATAGTGTTCTTTCTTTAACAAATTGCCTTGCAGCGTTAAATATTTCCCTAGTTTCTGGCGTTAAGTGTTCATTTACATATACCGGTGTGTTAGGAAAGGAGCTATTCAGGTCTCTGGCTGAAAGCGATCCTCTCTGTCTTCTAGCAGCTAGCCATTGATTTTTTGTTAGCCGAGACGTGAAAGAAATGACAATAGATGGGGGCCTTGTATCTCCTTTTCTGCTCTGTAGCCTATGTGCTGCATTTATTTCAGAGTAATAAAAGTTCACGTTCAGTACACTGGCTATAGCTTGAATCACTACAAACATGTCTTCCCTATGGGTCAATGGTACACCTGACACTATTAGATTGTTTTTTCTAGTTTGTTGTTGAAGATTATTTAGTTTTTGATTAACCAACTTACAGTCTACTTTCAGTTGTTCGTTTTCACGTCGAATTTCTTCCACCGATTGACATGCTGCATCACATTTGTTTTCAACTTTTTCAACACTGTCCTTAATGTCCGCGATTTTTTTATTTGTACTTTCAATGTCTTTCTGCAGTTTTGCGATTTTGACATCACTGTTGTCCCATCTTTGATTGTTCTCGATCCAGGAAGCTTGGTTCTCCTTTCTAAAAGCTTCGATAGCTTTTAAAACTGCATTGATCTCATCCTTATGATCTTCAGGTGTTGAAGAGGTCTCAGTTGAGCATTTCACACACTTCCACTTTTTATTTACAATATTTACACAAAAAGAATGAAATTTTAATTGACATGTCGGACACGAGACGCTGGTTTTTGTATCACTCTTATTTATTTGTTTTTTACAGCTAAAACACTCTTCACTCATTATGGAATTCGCGATAACTCACAAAAAATAGCAATTTATTGAGAAGAAAGTATTTGATTAATACGGATTGTAGGTTAAAAGAATCGAATACTATTGCTATTAACGCCAGGAGGCCGGCAAGAACACATTACGAAACTTTAACTCTGTAGCTCGATAAGATATGATGTGACTGCATCGGCTGCCCGACTAGAACTGAACGTAATCTCATATTGAACGGACATCGTAAATCATTCATAACTCAAGTTCAAATCAGAAAATTAAAACGAAATTGACTTCTATGGCTTTGTCTAATCATGCTCTACAAGTAATGTAATATACTATTTCATCGTAACTATAATATTTTCCAAGTTATTATTTTACAAATAAAAATTGTGTAGCCTAGTATTTGGTGATTGCGTGCATCTCTATCCTCTTCAGTGAATTTTTATGTTAGCTTTCAATGGCAAAAGTATTGGATGTAATTTATAGTACTAGTTGTGATCTCCAATTCTATGTATGATACCATTAACTTAATGATCAAAGAACAGCAGATTGATGCGTTGAAGATAGGAAATAATCATAATTAGTTGAGCATCGAGGCTTTTAAAAGGCTATTGTCCTGCGTGAACATTCCAATATCAGTTGAATGGTGTCCGCAAATAAACCTCTCTCTTATTCTATACTCTCTAACTTAATGTGAACAACAACACGTATTCAAACGTTTTGATTAATAGAGCTGTCAATGTTGACATTTTTCTATATTTTTTATTATTTCTCCATACGTGAAACTCTGTGCAATTTTCGGTTGAAATCAGCTAGTCTGATTTCAGTTGTTGAAAAGCTTCCATTCAAGCAATACATATATGTGTACTTCCTTGTAGAGTATGATTTTACAAAGCCATCGACTTAAATTTTATTCCAATATTTTGATTTGAACTTATGGATGATTTACGAAGCCTTTTAAAAGCCTTGATGCTTGGCTAGTTATCATTTCCGATGTTCAACGCGATCTTCTGCTGTTCTTCGATTATAAAGTTAATGGTATTATACATACAATTAAAGATCTTAACTAGTACTATAAACTTCATTCGATACCTCTGCCATTAAAAGCTATCATAAAAATTCATTGAAGATAATAAAGATGCGCGCAATCACCAAATACTACACTATTTTGATTTGTAAAACAATGACTTGAAAATTATCATAGTTACAATGAAATAGTATATATCACATTATTTGACTATACTATTGATGTCAATTTCGTTTTAATATTCCGTTTTCAACTTGAGTTATGTGTGATATAAGAAGCCCGTACAATATGAGATTACCAGATCAGCCGGGCGAGGAAAGTACACTAGCAGTCGGGGGGTATTGTCTCACTAGCCCGCTGTAGAACTGGTATTGGCAAACCCACTCTATTTTCATATTTTATTCTCGCTGGATGTAACAGAAGAACTAACCTTGGAATTTTGGACTGACTTGCCAACTGTGCGAAGTGACACCTCCAAAGACATGGCCAGCTTCGTCTTCAACCACTATTATGGTTGGTCCTCGTTCAGTTATCTTTCCAACCAACATTGAAAAACTCTCTCCATGGCTGCCAGTCGAGAACAACGGCCTGAAACATTTATAAATGAATTTTCTTCAAGCATTGTGAATACTTATCAATTATAATAAAATAGATTCATATGGAGATAGTGAAAAACTAATGAGCGTTTTACAAGGCAATAATTGCTTCATATAACTGACAATCTGCACAGTATTTCATCAGTGAGGCCTGTTCAGCATTCTTGGATTGTCCACATGTAGATTTTCAATCGAACTATTTGTTCCTAAAACTTCCTGAATTGCTAATTTCTACTTATCACGCTGGCTTTGTCTTGTGTTATGAGGTTGAATATTTGTATACTTTTCTACTATTTGTAATTATTATTTATCAATCTAAATATATTCCTATTTCATTTTCAGTAATTATGTAATAGACTTAGAACAAAACATCTTGTAGAACAATATTGATTGTTTATAATATCTTTATTTTGTAAACTAAATGTTACCATAGGCGAGAGCCTTGTAACAATTATAAATAAAATTCTATTCTATTTTATTCTATGCATTCAAGTTCTTTCGTCAATCGAATATTTCTTTTTTATAAAAATAAATGCATATGGCTTTTGTTGTGGGAAGCTACCCATAAGGGTAGATTCCACTCGCCTTGGTCATAATCTGGTCACCCATCCGAAATCAGTCCATAGTGTTTGTTACTTAACATCACAATCACAATCACTCTTTTATAATGGTATATGAGTCTTCTATTTATTTAATTTTAGATTTAAAATTACAGCATAATAACTGCAAAAATTTTAGTGGTTGTGCAACCGTGTAACCTCAACAACAGCCGTAACTGTAGTATACCTATCAGCCTATAACAGAATAATTTAAAAATATTATCAGCAGAATCAATTATTGAATTTATTTATCCTTGATCTCAAGGAGCGATAGTTGCAAAGTAGTTATTTTACAAGTTCAGGGTATTACCTGTAATATAACAGCTCTCAACACAACGCAAGTAGAAGCAGTGTAAGTGTACAGTCTGTCCAAGCAAAGAAGACATTCTGGCAAGATGGGAAAACGACTCTAGCTCGGTCAGTATTGGTTCAAAAAATAAAAATTATGTCTCGAATTGTTTCCTACAATTTGAGGCCAAATTTATCATTCTTTAACCAATACTGACAAAGCTGGAGTCATTTTCCCATCTTACCAGAATGTCTTCTTTGCTTGGAAAGACTATAACTGTCAGTAAGCTTTCAAACTTTGCATTTCATTTTCGTTGTAATATAATAAACACTTTTATTTAAATTGATTAATTTGTGAATGTATTGTTATTTCTATTCATTAATTAGAAAATACCTCCACTGACGCTGGTAATCCTGATTCAAAAGGTAGTTGAGATGGAGAATGTGAGCGAGATCTAGAACCGAGTGAGTGACGGCCGTGTCTGAAGTATTCATAGCCACAGGGAGCAGTGCCACTCTCTCGTCAGTTTCATCTTTCTCCATTTCGTCGGACTCCAGATTGTAGAGGGCAGTCATCAGTTCCTTGTGCAGCACCGACATCACACCACAACGAGCCACCCATAGTTCCATGTCATCTAGGCTAACCTGTCAAAAAAATCAACATGAATTAATTACAACACACAGTGATAAGTAAATAAGTAAACCGTCAAATACGATTTGAAGGGAGCAGAGACCAAAATATTTTTGAAATGCTAGTATGCATCAACAAGAGGAGAAGGTATCAAACTCCAATCAATCTTGACAGACAACAGAAATAATGCATTTCCAGGCACTATTCAGTCAAAACTATTATACAGAGAAGGTTGCTCCATAACTGCCTGTTATTGGGCAAAGTAAAAAACGGGTGCAGAAGACTGGAATATCACGCAGTTAAGATCAGAACTTCTATATAGTACCGTTCGCATGCGCTATTACATTAAACGAGAAATATTATATGTTGTTGATCTGAACAACATCAATTTCTGACTTCCCCACCACTTTTCTAGTTCCCTCAAATCGAAAAAACCTTCTTATAGAAACTGTATTGGAATGATTGATGTTCAGCATCCTAGAAGTGTAAGAGTCCCATATTCAATATGGAGTTGAAGAGCATCTATAGATTCGCATTTGAAAATGACTATAAATAGTCGAAACATGTAATGCATTAATAAGAAAAATAATTGAAAGAGGGTACTGTGATTATTATTTAAAATAAAAATAATTATTTTTCTCATTCTTTAGACTTTTAGGCTGAGGCCGCACTGCCGGTGGGTAGAGCCTGGAGGGTGGCGGGTAGTTGGTAAATCTATAGAACATACACACCATCCACAGTAATACATTGTATGAATGGTATGTGTTCAGCCGCCATCTTGAAATTCTTAAATATGGATAACCTCAAAAAACAGAATGACGTCATACCATTCATACGATGTATTACTGTGGATGATGTGTATGTTCTATAGATTTACCAACTACCCTCCACCCTTTAGGCTCTACCCACCGGCAGTGCGGCCTCAGCCTTAGAGTGTTACACAAAATTGTATTTCGTAACGCTGGTTATGCTTACCCTCTCATGTGCCTTTGGAAATATGCCTTTTGTTAGTGGGGATAATTAAAATGGGAAATCAATTCAGTACACTTCATCTCACATGAATATGATGACTTGGAAAATTTGATCACATGTGTCAGGAAATTCAAGACTATTCGAGAAGAATATTGGAGGTAGATGTGCGTAAGTTTCAGAACAGGAATCAAGTTTTAATTCAGAGAGAATAATGTCATCCAAGTTATAAGAAATTCAAGTTAATTACTTGCATCTAAGTTGATTGGAGTATACTTAATAAATGTCATTAGGAATTCTAACTCTATGAATGATTTTTATTAGTATTATCATTTTCATCAAACCGTGTAACAGCGGTTAATTCAGTAGTGAGAATCGTAAGTTTCTCTGCTGCCTGTGAATACAGTTTCAGTTCTTAACAGGGTAAAGCAATTACGTAATTGAGCTTACGCCATATTTTAACAGATTCCGCAATTCAAATTTAATCTAATATAGCCTACATTTTAGTTGAATATCAAGACCAAATATTGCACAAGTCTCAAGTTTAGACATGATTTACGAGTAATTGATGAAATATTTCATGCCGGATTGGTTCCCTCAATCAATGAATTAAGAAACATTTTCATCAGAAGTAACATAAACTAGAGCTTGAATACTAATTATATGATTGTTTTTTTAAGCGGCAGATGACATTTTACAGGGAACTGTATAATTTATTTATAAACAACTATTTCGATCAATTTGAGTATGAAATTATTTCTAGCCTACTCGATTTCCCAGATGTTGATAATAATTATTGAATCAATTATAGCCTACTTGATTTTCTAGATGTTAAAAATGATAAAGAATGCAATATTTTTATGAATGATGATATTTTCGATTAACATGAAGAAAATTAATATTTATTGAGTGGACTCACCTCACTACTATCTGATTCCAGCTCAACACACCAGCACCTGGCCACATTGAAAACATTCTCCTTGGCACAGGAGGCCGCACTCTGCCAACTAAGAAACTCGCGTGTCCTGCGACGCTCTACGCCGCGCAAATAAGACTCCAGCACATCCGAAACATACTGGGAAAGATTAATCAATGTCAAATCTTTTATCTAATTAGTTAATTTATTTATTCAATTATTGATACACTTGGCTAAAGTCAGTGACTTGACCGATATACAACCACGCCTCAAGAGTGAGTGATAGTAGACGGCCAACTGCCGAACAGCGAAATCATGTCCCATAAGAACAATGTAATTGTTATCAATTTCTTGGATTTTAAGTTTATTTCAATAATTAGAGTTCAATACTTCCATAGTTAATTTATTATACAATAATTATTAAAATGAACTTGAAATGGAAAATGTAAAAAGTCACGCCCCTGGAGAATTTAATTCTCTTTCCAATGACATGAAGAACGTGAAATTCTGTTCATAAATAACGGCGCTATCTGCTTCAAGAGATTGATAAAAATCACATTGTTCTTATGGGACATAATTTTGCCGTTCGGCAGTTGGCCGTCCACTACCACCCACCCTTGAAAAGCATGCTTACAATACAGGATCCTTATGCGAGAGGATCGAAATTTCATATTAGAATACACATAAGTTGATACTGAATTGGGGTATGGTCACATTGTATGCACACATCAAGCTTGCAGGTAGGAATAAAATCAGTAAAGAGGGATAGAAACACATTATGACGTGCCCTGAGTAGAATACAACAAACTTAATTCGGGGATTTGTTTTATTCTCTCTGGGCACATCACATGTTTCTGTCCCTCTTTCCAGATTTTTTCCCCATCTGCAGCTTGCAGGTATAGGGGTAGATAGGGGTCATTTCAAACCAATTCCTATTGTGAGATCACACTTGTAAGCTTTCCTTATGCCTAGTTTATACGATGCCAATTGGCGTGAAAATTGTCTTCAGCCAATAATTTTCTTCTGAAAAGTTATCTAGGTATTGATTCTTTTGATTTTAAAACCATCATCTAGGCATTGCCAAATGAAAACTCTTATTGACAATATCAGCTGTTTGCGCCCAGCATCAGTTGTCTTATTACAATTGCCTCGCCAATTGACATCGTATAAACTAGGCATTACTTAGTTATTACTTACTTATTGATGTACTAGCGTATATCTACTTCTTACTGAGCAATCTTTCCTCTCGGTTCTTACCTTGACAAGCGACGCCAGCAGAATCGGTTCGAGGTGCTGTTCAGGCCGCGTTTTCTCGTGCAAATAGAGTTGGCGTCGCTTGGGCTCCATCAGCACCCTGGCAATGGCGCGCGCTCTCTCAGCCGCATCTCCCCGTGCCAGGTTCACGTACAGCTCGGCAAACTCCTCCACCGTCTTACGGCTACGGCCACCCGACAGAGGGAACAGCTCTTCCTGGTACAGCACCAGCAGTGAGGGCACCAGTTCTTCGCGCCATAGTGTCTGTAACCGAATGGAAAGAAATTAATAAAGACACACATTTTCAATCAGAATACATTTTTCTATTCGTAGATATTATTTATTCGAGAATTACAATACGCTTATTAGAATGAAAACACAGACAATCAAGTCCAAAACGTATTTTTCCCATATTTGAATAAATCAACTTTTTAAATGGAGGTTATGTTCACTTCATCCTTAATCATAATCTTTGTTTAGTAATTATACAAGGAAGAATGCAACAGGCAAAGCCCAAAACTGTCCCTCTTACAATTTATACAAACATACTGAAGATAGGTCATGATACTTTTGACACAAATGTAGTAGGCTATACCTAATACATGTAGTCTCAGCCACACGATGCGTATTTGCAGTAGAGTTAACTTGTCAAGTAGATGCGACAACTGCTAGAAGTTAGAAAAATGAACTGAATATAAAAAATTGTGCCTATACTCAAGCATCAACAATGTGATAATATTAACAATAATTATTCAAATACCGTAATGTATGTCTATTTTTTGTATGGCTACTTCAATTTCTTGTTAAAATTTGTAGTATGAAGTATGATATATTTCCGTATCTATTGAGAAGAATAAAAATTACGAATCAAAGCACCCTTAAAATATTTCTTCCAATATAACACAATATTGTGATTAACAACTTGATCCAGAAGATAATCCAGCTAGATTTGGATGATTCGAAAAATATGTGTGGTAAAACTATGAGTAAGGTAGTCAATGAAAATTCATCTAAAATAATAAAAATCTACAAAAATTCGAAAGATATAGTAAGAAATAGTAGGAGCAAAGCCTGTTTTTCAACTCACAAATCAGTTCAATTTAGTTATGTGAATATTTCTTTGAATAAATTATTGGATAAATAAATTTAAAATCAGTTTTAAGAGGCTGAACCAGCATAACATTATCATAAGATGGAACTAATAAATTCCATAAGACAGTAAATCACATGACTTACGTAATTTAGGCTAAAAACAGAAAATTCTCATGAGCGTCTCACTAGGTTACTATTTAAGTTTGGGTCGAGTTAAAAGGGGAAAGTAAAAGGGAAAAAGGGGGAGTGTGAAAATAAACCGTAGATGACCACTCCAACTAATCTGATATTCGACTTAATTTTAATGCAACGTGGTGCACTGATTTGATAAATTATGAAATACAGAAATAAATGCATATGTGTTGGAGGCAATTTGGGTAAAATTAGAAACATAAACAAGCCACGATCTATTTTAGATTTGAAATTATGGTTCAGTTGATCAAAAATTTTCTGGGAAAAGCTAGCTTGACCTCATCCTGGAATATAATTATAATATTGGTGCTCCCATTACTACTAAAGCCAAGTTGATTTCAGGTGGTGATGAGAATGAACTATCCATCATAACTCATTTCCACACCGACAAATGTTTTATATTTTTCAATAAGCACATTTCCTCGTTCACGCTTTTCTCTTTTTCTTTTTCAACCCTACTCAGCTTCTATCTTTGATAAAAAATTCCAGAAATATAAAATAACAAATCAATGAATGCAGTGAGACAGACGAACCCTCTAATATCAGCCATGATAGTTTTGTAAATTCACAACACATTAAGTTGAGATTTGAGGCAATATTCAATAAGTTGAGAGGCAATATTCAATGAATAGGTCTACTATATCGATTAACTAATGAAAATTGATTTTACCTTGGGGTAATTAATTCAATGATTTATTCTAATTCATAATATCAGTACTATTTTTATGAAACGTATATTTTTTCTTGCTATATTATGTGACTTTAGAGGCCTGAACACAAGTGAAATATAGTAGGCTACGAATCAATAAACCTCAATCAATCACTAACCATTCTCTCAGTACAACCTATCCAATTTAATGATGAGAGAGTTTGTCAGTTACTGGGTGAAAACAATTTTCCAGATATGGAAATACTTTTGGATTATTTAGGACTGGTCGCACATTGTTGTTCGATCTACAACCTACTTGGGCGAAGAAAGTAAGCGTTAATGGGAATGGCCTTCAAGTCATTTTACGTTATCTTCTGTTTCTTAATTCCTTATCGGATTTTCTCTGCGATCGAATAACATTGTCGACGCAAGTGTGATATTTCGGTTGTCCATGTCCAAGCCTCTGAAACCAATCGTTAAAAGCCGGACAAAGTGGTCATAATGAATAATTAACAATTATTGTAAAATATGAGGGATATAGTCTGTCTAAGCAAAGAAGACCCTCTGGCAAGATAAGAAAATGACTACAGCTCGGTCAATATTGGTTAAAAAATGATTGATTTGGTCTCAATAGTAGGGAACATTCTGATCTGCAATTTGAGGTAAAATCAGTATTTTTTTAACCAATATTGACCGAGCTGGAGTAATTTTCTCATCTTGCCAGAGGGTCTTCTTTGCTTGGACAGACTATAGAAGAGATCTACTTCATTTTAGATTTCAAACATAAATTTGGTTCTCAGTAAGTGCAAGATGTTCCATTGTGGATTGTAGATGGATGGAGAATTCATTAGTTAAGCGATGATGTTAAGGAATTTAACTGGAAAATTTATTCATTGAAATTTGAATCACTAATCCATACCGTCTGCTACTATTGACAATTTTTTCGTGTGTGCTAGATCGCAGGATTTATCTTTTGCTTTACTGAACTCTACTAGGATTACTTTTTATTCTCAATTATTATGTAATATAAGGCTAATAGCCTGCTATATTAGACTCTAATATGGTTTTATAAGTTCAGTTTTTGTTTCATTATTTGTTGAAAAAAATAACACTTGACCGTGGAAAACGCTAATTTTACAATTTTATTTATATATGCCTGAGTTTAAATAGGGGAGAGTGGGGTACAGTGGGACAAGGGGCACAGTGGGACAATGGAGATTTTTTCTTTATTATCAGCAAAATCAGAGAAATTACTAGTGCATAAGTTGGCAATAGTGTCTCTGATCATGTGACGAGAATTTCGCCATTCTGCTGCAAGTGCTGTTGAAGATAACATCGAAAAATCATTTTCCGTTGTCCAGAGTAAAAAGAAGGTAAGCTAAGATTCTTGTTATAAAATAGTAATAAAACCTATGAATGCCTAATTTTTTGATGCTAAAATCAAGTTTATGATCTATTCAACCGAATGACCTACTAATATTAGTCATTTTTTCAAAATTAGCTTTTTTATAATGTTTTAAAACTGAAAGAGCCCTTCGGGGCACAGTGGGACAATTTTTTGGGGCACAGTGGGACATGCAGGGGCACAGTGGGACAGTGTCCCACTGTGCCCTACATAACGTAAGATTAGTTATCTGCATATTACTGTCTCAACACAACTTAACACTTTTTTTATATCTAAATAATAATATATCTTTGAAATAAAGAATCAATGGGAATCTTTGCCTTTTGTAGATTCTTAATACAGCCTCAGGGCCGGATTTGAAAGTATGCCGCCTATAGGCTAAATGTAAATTTGCCGCCTCCTTGAGACTTATACATTATACTTTGCTTATTCCGACTCGTTATGGGTTAAGAGGGATACGTGGGTAAGCGGCAGCCAGAGCCAAATCAGTAGTAAGATTGTAAGACATATTTATATAGATGGGCATGTAGTATGGTGCAATAAGTTCAAAAAAAGACCGAACCTCAACATCCAAAGAGGAAGGACGATTCCTAAACCAACTTGTTCTATACAACCATAGCCTCCTTCAACATCTATTAAAGGAAGCTTTGATACAACCTTTTATTGTTCGGTAAAACCTTACACCCTTTCGAGCGTCGGGTTTTTGGGGAAGGGGGTTGAAAGGTGAAAAATTTGTGTTTATCTGTGCATTTTTAAGCGTTGCAACTCGTGATATGATTTTATGTCTAAAAATACCACTATAAGTCTCAAATAAGGCATATTTTAATATATACATAAAAAACATACCATTAACATATTTCATGTTTACGGTGCAATTAGACTCAAACCTTAACATCCAAAGAGAAAGGACGATGCCTACGCCAACTTGTCCTATACAATACACAACCCTTTTAATGTTTGATAGAAAGTTACACCCTTTTGAGCGTCGGGTTTTGAGGGTAGGTGAGTTGAAAGGTGCAAAATTTCAATTTTTCGTGAACAGGTGCCGAACCAAGCGTCGGAAGGAAAAATTCCATGCATGCCATTTCAAGAGAACAAAATTTGGAAGAGATTGAGACCAATTACTACTCTGTATAATCAACTGTTTCCAAGATACATTTTTTTTGAAAACTCCATATTTTTTCTCAGAAATTATTCCGTTACTTTGAAACTTTGAATTGGAAACACTTGCATCCGTATTTCAAAATCCCTCTCGGCGAAATTCATTTCTCTTTAATTTGAGACCAGATTCACACTTCTATGTTTAGTAGTTCATGTGCTACACCGATTTTAAATAAAAAAAAAACCTTACAACCCCAAAATTACATTTTATCATTCAAAAGGACTGTATAGAACAAGTTGGCATAGGAATCGTTCTTTCTCTTTGGATGTTGAGGTTCGAGTCTAATTGCACCGTACTATTAGTGTATTCAGAGACCAAACCGATTATATGCACTAAAATAATAGGCTACTACGTTCTAAGAATTACTAGTAGGTCATGTTTTTCAAAGTGAATTCAGAAATCGTAGAGAAAATTTAATTTATTTTTTGAAATTATTTTATAAATTTTGATTTTTTCCAATTTTCCGCCTCGAAAATTTGCCGCTCTAGGCTGCAGCCTACTTAGCCTATTTAGAAATACAGCCCTGTACAGCCTATTGGCCCAAGCCTCATGAAGTTTTCATAACATAATTCTTATAATAGGCTACAGGCCTATACTTCTATGTTTTATAATCTATTACCCACATAGCACACTAAGTATCCGATACATATCAAGTACATATCAATGTAACCCTTAAAGTATGTATTACAAAATATGTACCTCAAACGTATCTGATACATACTATTTGAGGCAGAATTGATACGTATCTCCCAATACGTATCAGATACATATCAGATACGTATCCGCTAAACCTACCCACAATGCATTAGTAACTGTGGCTCTGCTTGTGTTCTCTTTCTGAACTGAAATTTTCTGTTGTGAGAAGTGATGAAATGTAAGCTGATGTGATTGTGGAGACAAAACCAGAATAGTACTCTTAAAAGGATGAAAATTGTTTATTTGAATGTAATAATATAATATATTACTTATTATATAAATCTGTGTTTCATTTATGAAGAATCTGATCCAATGCTAAAGTCGATTGGGTAGGCTTTTGATTGCAATCAGTATTTTGAGGTTAAGTTTCTTATGCATCTTTTTATGTCTTTCCAAATGGGACTAACTGGATTATTATGATTTTATTTCAACAATTACAAATATCAATATCATCATTTGATAATATCTATATCATTGATGAACAAAGTATTTTGGCAATTCTTTTTTGTTAGTTACATATTAGATGTATATCCAAGACATGAGGGTGATACATATCGGATACGTATAATCAATACCTAAATAATATGTATCTCAAAAGCGGACATTTTCACGTATCAGATACGTATCAGATATGTACTAGATACGTAAATTTACGTATCCGATACATACTGTAAGTATCGATGGAACTTATCTAATACGTATCTGATATGTTCATGTGCTATGTGGGTATTTCTATAATTTCTCCTATTATTTCTATAATTTCTTCCATTATTTCTATAATTTCTATAACTTAACGGCCTACTTTCTTTAATTTCTATTTTCAGTCAAATTAAACCAAGTCTTGTTTTGTTTTATTTTCAGACGCGGTCATAGTATGAATCTATTATTTCTATAATTTCTTCCATTACAGTATTTCTATAATTTCTATAACTTAACGGCCTACTTTCTATAATTTCTATTTTCAGTCTGATTAAACCATGTCTTGTTTTATTTTCAGACGCAGTCATGGTACGAAAACGAGCGAGAAAGACAAAGTTTGGTTTGATTTCCAAAGAAGAGATGAGAGCAGCTGTCCGATGTGTCATGAAAGAGGATCAATCTATTCGAGAAGTTGCTACAGCTCATTCGATCCCTAAAAGCACGCTCCAGCGTTATGTACATCAATGTAAAACCATGGGAATTGACTGGGATACCAATCCTGAAGGTAAGGGCATTTGCTTCAAGCCTAATTATTCAGTGAGGAAAATATTTTCAAAAGAGGAGGAAAATCTACTAGTTGAATACCTCCAACGTGCAGCTAAATTACACCATGGCCTTCCGTACAAAGAAGCAAGAAAGCTGGCATACCAATATGCGGTAGGATTGAAAAAAAAAATACCTGATTCCTGGAAGGAGAATGAGGAAGCTGGAGTAGATTGGCTACTTGCGTTCATCAAGCGGGGGGACAAGATTGCTCTCAGGAAGCCGGAGGCTACATCACTCAACAGAGCCATGGCTTTCAACAAACCAGTTGTAACAGCATATTTTGATAAATTGCGAGAATTGTATGAGAAATACAAGTTTCTTCCTCAAAATATCTACAATCTAGATGAAACAGGTCTTACCAGCGTACAAGATCCAAAGAAGGTGATTGCTACTAAAGGTGCCAAGCAAGTAGGTCAGATAACTTCTGCTGAACGAGGTGAGCTTGTGACACTCTGTGGAATTATAAATGCAGTAGGTAATGCCATCCCCCCTTTTTTCATATTTCCACGTGTTATCTTCAAGGAAACAATGTTAATTGGTGCACCCCCAGGGTCAGCAGGTGCAGCAACACCAACAGGTTGGATGAACAACAAATGTTTCCTACTGGTGTTGAACCACTTGATCAAATTTGTGAAACCTTCCAAAGACACACCTATATTATTAATAATGGACAATCACGAGTCTCATGTATCAATCAAAGCAATACAACTGGCCAAGGATAATGGCATTATTCTTTCCACCATACCCCCACACTGCAGCCACAAACTACAGCCGTTGGATAAAGGGGTGTATGGCCCTTTAAAGCGATACTACAGTGAATCATGTAGGAACTGGCTTGTGAACCACCCTGGTCAAAGGATAAACATTCACCACATTGCATTTCTTCTTGGTCAGTCATATCCTCAGTCATTCTCCATTTCTAATATTACGTCTGGATTCAAATCAACAGGGATATACCCATTCAACAACATGGTGTATGAAGATGAAGACTTCGTAGCAGCAGAGGTAACGGATAGGCCTATTGCACCAACTACCACAGCGCCCAATCCAGATGTTCCGCATTTGCCATCCACGTGTGATGTCTCAAATGAACAACAACTCAACTTGTCAACTTGTGTCGTAGCAGAAAATGAATCCCCATGTAGGCCTTCAGTCTCAGGAATCTCAGGTAAAGAGCAGCAAACCATCAAAGTTACCCCTGAAATGGTAAGACCTCACCCTAAAGTTGTGAATCGTCCAGTACAGAGAAAGGGAAAAGCGAAGAAAAAGTCAGAGGTATTAACAGACACGCCAGTAAAAGAAAGAATAGAAAGAGAAGTGGCAGAAAGAGAAGGGAAGAAGATGTTGAAAGAGAAGCGAATGGTGGAAAGAAAAGATAAAGCTGCAGGGGGGAAAAAGTCGAGTGTTTCTAAAAAATTGAAGCTTGAAGAAAGCTCAGAGGATGAAGATGAGTGGCAAGAGTCAGATGAAGATGAGTGGCAAGAGTCAGATGATGATTTGCAGAGTTTGCAGGAAGAAGTTTGTCCCAAAATTGACGTAGGAGATTTTGTTTTAGTGAAAGTTTGCGGAAAAAGACTGTGAATTATTATGTGGCAGAAGTTGTGGAGAAAACTGACGACAGTGACTATTACGTAAAATACTACAAACGAATTCTACCCGACTTCAAGTTCATCAAAGGGGAACAGAAAATCTACTTCGCTTTAGAGGGTGATATTGAGAAGAAACTACCTCCTCCCATGAAGCAAGGCAGCACCGGGAGGACAATGCAAAAAATAACTTTCAATGTCGACTTCTCACAGTTCTCATCCCTTCTTAGATGAAAAAGAGAGGTATCATAAAGTGTAATAATGTGTTATCATAATGTCTTATCATGAAGTGTTAATAAAGTGTTTTCTAATCATAAACTGATTTTTTTATTTTAGTGTCCCAGTGTACCCCAGAGGCTGTCCCACTGTACCCCATCTAGGGGCACAGTGGGACACTTTGTAGAGGTTTACAATTTTATTTTTTTCTAAATTTGCATAGTTAAAGTAATGAAATAAAAATTTAGTTATGAAAGTAGAACTTCCACTCTACATGCTAGTGTATTTTTTATCATTCCAAACTAATATTTTACCACCAAAAAAAATTCAAGACCAAAAACTGTCCCACTGTACCCCACTCTCCCCTACTTCAACAGGACCGTAAAAGACGACATGACTCATTAAGTTGCCTATCAACACGATTTCTTCTTTCACTTTGATGTAGCTGTTGGTAACAACAAGGAAGTTATAGTCGCAGATCATTGCTTTTATTTTTGTTGGACGAAGATTGTGAATGAAATTGAAAATAGGTTTAACGGGCGCTTCCCACGCCAATTTTCAAATTTATTTTGTTTTGTCTGTCCCTACTGACTATGGTAAGCAATAATTCTACGAAATTGATAATGTTACTACTTGAAATAATTTTGTTTCAATCCTACTCGACACTACAAAATTTATTATTGATGATGATTCAGTATAAATACAATTTTTACATGTAGCCCACCCCACCTAGTAACCACTGTATTCCCCAGCGAACTGATCAAGTCATTTTCAAATATCACACGAAGAACAGAATTTCAACAAAAAAACAGAAATAACTAATAAGCCCCATGGGCTGAAGAGCTCGCGTGCGAACTTTTCAAGTTAACTTATGGCTTTGATAACTTGATGATGAAATTTTGCAGTCAAGTCCACTTGAACAAGTTTGTTGATGCGTCGGATGCCGCGAATAGTTAGAATATGGATAAGAATTCTAATCAATCCCTGTATTTAAACAATACTGAATTGTTTATTATGTTTCAATCAGTATAGGTTCACAAAAATTCAAGATTGATAAATTAATCATTATTAAAGAATATTATTCTATTTTAGTGATTTATATTATCAATCTGTTATTTCATATAACTCCATAAGAAAATATATTCCCGTGGAATAAATTATTAGTTTCAATACAGCTAAGAAAATAATAATGTTTTTCAAGCTTAAGAGCTTAGAAGCTTGAAAATTTCTATAATCAGCTGATCATAACTATAAGAGGATATTTTTAAATTTCTATAATGAGCTGATCAAAGCTCAATCAGCTGATCAAAGCTCAAGCAGCTGATCAAAGCTCAATCAGCTGATTAAAGATCATATCCTATAAGAGGATATATATATATTTTTTTAAGTGACTGTGGCCAGCTGCTGTCAATCGCGGTTGTCAACAATAGCTGGATGCTCCATTGTTGAAGCATTCGTCTTCCTTGAACGAATCCAGTTGCGGCTGCATCAAGCAAAACAAATAAAATGTATGCTCTCAACCATTGTTGTACAGTATCGAATGCCCGCCGCCGTACGTTATATCAACTAAAACCTACCTCAAGAGTGATACAGTAAATAATGGTGTTACACGAGATTATAGGAGACGCCAACAAAAAAGGCGATTGAAGAGCTGTTAGGCTGAGGCCGCACTGCCGGTGAGCAGAGGGTAGAGGGTGGAGGGTGGATGGTAAATTGCCTGGAGGGTAGATAGCATGGAGGGTGGAGGGTGGAGGGTAGAGGGTGGTTGGTAGCTTCAACCCTCCATACTCTATTATGCAAAATATTACTATGGATGCTGTGTATGTTCTATAGATTTACCATATACCCTCCACCCTCTAACCACTGGCAGTGCGGCCTCAGCCTCAGTGATAAGGAACTTTACCAGGGAAGACAGTCGGCAAGCGATCTGCAAGAACATATTATTGAGTCAAGAGCAAGCGGAACTGAACCGTTTTGCTCATTTACACAACTTACAGACTGTCCTGAGAGAGAGCTGAGTATTTGCCAACCGCAATTTCTGTTACATTGAAAACATCGTGTGATAATAAAAATCAGATTTGTTTTTAAAATCTTGTTAGCTTTTTTTTGTCTTTAAAATCTTGTAATTTTTGTCTTCTATCAGTTGCTTGCTAAATTTGAACTGGATAATTTTTATTCAAAAATCCATAATCATGATTTCTCATCACATTTTTTACTGTGATGGCTGCCCAAGAGCAAATAAAAGCCCTTCTTTACCAAAAAATACTGGAAAAATGTCTTGTGATAAAGTAATTCAAATTTGCTGCCTCTTGTCAGCTGTTTAAGTAAATAGACTCCTATCACATGTTTAAATTGTGAAATCAATATTCAACATATGACTTCAATTCAACATGAAAGTATTTTTCATTTGAGAACATTTTTTATGATAGTTCTTTCAAATTTGTCGCTGATAAATCAACTGTTATATTGAAATCAGATGGGTTATCCAAAAAAATGATTTATTCAAATTCCATATGACATTTTTTCTAGCCGTGATTATAGACCAGCTCCATCACTCTGCATTGAGATTGCTGTAGCTGCGGCAAGGTGGCCAGCGCGACCGGTGTACAATAAATGCACTTGACGTCTATAGCCTAAGTGCGGTTAAATTCAAATGTATGTAGCTACATTTGCTTGTTTTTGAATACCTGCGAATAGAAAAACTACTTACTTTCAAAGAAAAGATGTCAAAGTGCAAGAGGAAATGTTGTGTGATGGATTTCAATAACAATTATTCGAATTCTGAAGGAAAAGGTTTCCTATTTATTCTTCTCATGGAAACTCGCGATCTACTCGACAGGAGCTAATTCAAGATGGCAGATATGGACCGATAGGTTGAACCTAACCTATAAGCCTAGTGATATCAGATTATCTGATGGAAATGCTTTCAAATTAACTGATAATAATAATAATAATAATAATTAATAATTAATAATTAATAATAAATAATAAATAATAAATAATAAATAATAAATAATAAATAATAAATAATAAATAATAAATAATAAATAATAAATAATAAATAATAAATAATAAATAATAAATAATAAATAATAAATAATAAATAATAAATAATAAATAATAAATAATAAATAATAAATAATAAATAATAAATAATAAATAATAAATAATAAATAATAAATAATAAATAATAAATAATAAATAATAAATAATAAATAATAAATAATAAATAATAAATAATAAATAATAAATAATAAATAATAAATAATAAATAATAAATAATTAATAATTAATAATTAATAATTAATAATTAATAATTTAATAATTTAATAATTTAATAATTATAATAATAATAATAATAATAATAATAATAATATTCGTGTAACCTGGCTGGCTCAGGTCTGGTGTCAGAGTTTTCAGGTCGCTCCTTAACAGTTTCAGTTTCAGGGCCTCTGACATGACTTAAGGACTGTTTTTAGGCAGCCGGGACCAACGGCTTAACGCGTCCATCCGAAACACGGGGAAGTGGCTTGAGAAAAATTTCTGGTCTAACCTGGGTTTGAACCCGGGACCTTTGGGTTGCAACGCCAGCACTCAACCCACTCAGCTACGCCACCCCCAAATTAACTGATACATCTCTTGAACTATTTCAAACTGATAAATACTTTATAACTTTACGATATTATTGATAAATTAATGATAAAATTGAATAATAACCCAAAACATTCTAGTCAATTGACATACAAGCGTCTTGCCAAAGGAATGCACCTCTGTACTGCACATGCTCTAGATAGAGCTGTAAAGTACAAATATCAACCACCAGAGACCGGGTCGGATGAATTACAAGCCAAATTCTGGTCGTCTTCTGTGTTGAAATATAATAGATGCCGGAGTATATAGAGATATATTGTTGCTGAGAGCTTATCCTTTTTTCGCCTGTAAAAAGATGAAGGAGTCGGTCGATTTCATTATCCAACGAACTTGACCTGTATAAAAGTATGAAAAATATATGTTCTGAATTTGAAGTTGATTAATTGAGGCGTTCGAAAGTTATTGTCGAACATACAGACAAACAGACAAACGAACAGACGGACAACGACTTCGGTCTTGAGTCAAAAGAAGGAACTCGCTAACGCTCGTTCAATAACACTACTGCACACTAATAATATTGTCAAATAGAGTTTGAATTTCTTAGAATAGGGCTGAGGCTTTTATGATCAACAATACTGAAGTTTTTTTTTATTTTTAATAGGCTATTCTAGTTCTGAAGTTCATTTTTTATGTTTTGAGAGTTTAACAAAATATCATTAATAATGAACTATGAGAAGTTGGCACATTGAGCAGAATTTTCAAAACGAGCCAAATTCAACAAGTGAGGAATGAATATCTCCGCTTTGCTTTCAGAAGCAGACAAGAACTTATTAGAGACACAGTGTCACGTGGTAGAGTCAACGTCAAAACATCTTTTCTGCTACAACACCATCTGTGACGTAAAGAGTAAGTCGTCCTCGTTTAAAACTTATGGTCGGTATAATTTTGAACGTGTCCTCTTGCTCCAGCTATAATATTTGAATTTGAGATACTTCTTCATTGATAATCGTATAAAACAGTAGAACCAGATGAGACTTAAGTGAACACAGTTGTTTCCCATTTGCGTTTACAATAAAAGCGTGTTATATTTAGCAAGACACAACCAAGATTTTCTGTCTCCCGTCTTCACACTTTCGTTTGTTTCTAATTAGCAGAAATGTTTATTTTCAGCTAGAATAATCCATCTTCAAGATTTTCTTTCTATTATTCGCACCAACACTTATGAGAAAAAGTATAGACTACTTTGAAATAACGCTATGTAGGCTACCTCATCCAGCTAGCTGGTGCGTTAAGTGGAAGAGGGGCTTGCATGCCTCAACTTCGCCCACAAAACTTTTGTAAAATATTACAAAGTGTAAATAAAGGCATTCATCTATATATCTATCTATCTAGCTACTCTGGAAAAATCAAAATGAATTATTTAGCTCACCTAAATTAATTAAAAATCACCCTTTTTCATAAATCAAACAGGATTGTTGAAGTTTCAAAGTTATTGAATCAATACCATATTCTACGACTTATTATCAAATGTTAGTTGAAAACCCATATAATTTCGTCTTATTGCTGTCCTATTCACAAGATATAATGGGATAGAAGATAAATTGAGAAGATTATACATAAAGATAATTTTTCAAGGTAATATTGTGAATGAAAATGTTAAATGATATTAGGCTATGTGGAACCATAAAAAAACAATTTATCCTAAATAATGGAATCGTATAATTTCTACGATTATCAAAAACAGATACGTTCACAGAAGAAGATCTCAGTGGGATGGCTGAGAGGACCTACACAATCAAAAAGCATGACCCTAGCAGTGATAGTGGGTCTAGACCAGTGGTCACCAATTAAGTTTCATGAAGGTCCGTTTCAAAGTCTAGGCGAGCTTCCGCGGTCCATCCAGGGGAAACCACTATAGTGGGGGTACTCTCCCGGAAATTTTTTGAAAAATTGATTGTTTTATTACATTAATTTTAATAACTATTCGAATATTTGGAATAGTTATTACTGTGTATGTATTTTGATTTTAATGTTATTCAAATATATTGAAGTTTCATATCATGCTATTGATATACCGTATTAAAATTAAAATAAAAGTCATTATTTCAATCGGATTTGGCTATAAAAATTACTCTATTGTTTATTCTATTTATTATATGAAGAATGAATACCTAATAAAATTGTCAAAACTATTCTCGAATTTAGTCCTACTATTTCGTAGAATAGTTGGATAAAATAATGCAACAATATTTAATCAACAGCCAATTTTTTATTGAGAGTTCAGATAGATTTCGCTCACATTAGAAGAACTACCTACAGTATCTCCTTTCTAATTGGGTTACACTGCTGGTTTATTTATTGTTCTGTTCAGTGCCTGATTTCTAAAAAAAAGAGGTATGGGAGCGGTGGGCTCACCAGTGGGAGGGGAGTCCAGGGGCCCTCCCCCGGGAAATTAGAAAAAATCACACTTGAATTCGAGCGTTTTTTGCAAATTTGAGCAACATTTTGCAGCTGTTTTCCATAAAGCTAATAATAGGCTACAATTTTAAAGAATGACGCCGCTCAGGAAAAAGGTATGGGAGCGCCGCTCCCACGCGCTCCCCCTGAAATCAAACCCTGGCTCTGATTGTTTCTTAATTATTCATTTCCATTTAGACTTTTGAGGGTTTCTTATAGATTTTCTGGTCTAGGATTTATTTTAAATCTTATTCGTTGAGATCGGTATGACATCGCGGTCCGCACAAAACTGGCTGGCGGTCCGGATCCCGACCGCGGTCCGCCATTTGGTGACCACTGGTCTAGACCCTCTTGATTCCTATTAATCACTCCAGTGACCCAAGACCAGCAGTAGGCTTTTCCAGGCAACGTGATCCCTTTTCAAATTTAGATGAGGTAATTAATAGCAAATGTGTTCAATCAACAGCTATGAATACATTGATCAGAAAAATCTACAAAGGATTTCAATTTGCAAAAAGTTTTTCGGTTTATCGATTTAATTATTATTTTCCTCTTTTAATTGAGTGATTGAGCAAGTTTCTACAGTTTACTAATTTTCAAGCAAATCTGGATCTTGGATTTTGACAATATCCCATAAAATAATACATGTGGACAAAATAAGTACATGAGCATACACTTTACACTACCGGTATATAACTAGATTTGAATTTCTATAGTAGTAGTGTATCCATATAAATGTCCCATGGGACATTTTGGTAGAAATCCATATTAAATAAAAATTGACACAGCACAGATTTTACCAAACTTTTTTACCACCTATCAAGCGGAATTGAAAATTATTTGAGAATTCACACTTATGGAGAAACCTCAGGAAGTTAAGAATTTTGAAATTGCTCATGAATCACCTAAGCAATGTGTAACATGTTTCCCCTGGTCAATGCTTACTCAATAGCTCTTTCTCGACCGAACCAATAACTATGATGTCTAGTTAACGATCGGAATAGAATCATCGATCGGAGATTTGGCAAGTTAAGACAGCTTAGGTGTCGCCTCATTAACAATTTCTTTCATCTCTTGTCTATTCCTTCCTCTCTGAATCATTCACTCTTCTGCAATCAGCTCAAATGAGTCGTGACTTTCGATTCCATGATAAACAAACTTCACATACAACATATTTATGACTCCAACTTTCTTTTGAATCGAAAGCTGATTTGACATTCTGTTGTATTGACAGTTTTTTATGATAAAATATCAATTTAAGAAATCACGCTCCAATAATATTATCATAGAAGGAGTTTGAACAAACGAGTATTTAGCCAGTAGCCTACCTCTCATACCGATAAGTCAAAATAAGCCTATTCAACTTTGATTAATTGAAAGTTCTTTCAAAAATATCTGTTATTATAAACTATTTATAATATCAATATTTATAATATACTATTGATTATCTGCAATTCAACCCCAATCCAGTTTATTTCATTGCATAGTGTGAATATGAGTAGCAATTCCTTTAATGTATTCAGAGGTTTCTCGAGACCTGAACTCTTCAGTTTGGAAAAATAAAAACTTTTTGTTAACGAAGTAATTTTTAGTCTGAGTGGTCAACTCTTGAAGAACACCTGAATGTTATATTAGCCCAGGCAAATTAGACTAAAAAAGGGCCTAGCACCTAAAAAATTATGGATGGCTGGAAATGATCTTAAACCACTGTGGGCATCCCAAATAAGTTTAATATGAGTTTGCGACGCTTTCTGAGTGGCGCATAATACAGAGTACCCAAAAAACCACGGAAAATTTGTTCATTTTCTAGTTTTTTGCAACTCACGTCAAAACTAAACGTCGGACAGAAAAATTTGTAATTAAAATGTTTTAGTGAATAAAATTCGTGAGCGACTTATAGCAAATTCAACCCTCTGTGATGAGCGACAACCGAGTTATGAATTTTTTTTAATGCTGTATTTTTTTAGAGAAATTTGAATTTGACAATTTTTGATTGTTTATATCTTCTGTACGTTTCATTAGAAATGTGAAATTCAAAATCCCTCTGGGGATAATTTTATCCTGTACTATTCGAGACCTAGTAGAACTTTCTATCTTGTATATTTTTTGTGCTAGAGCTCTCAACATATTTCCTTGTACAACAAAAAATACAATATTTTCAACAATAATGACCAAAATAAATCTCTATATCCAGGGGTGCCCAGAGGGGGGTTCAGCAGCGCAAATGCGCTTCTGCGATTTTTGGGGGGGATTCCATTTTTTCGCTCATTTTCTACAAGTTGGGGGGGATTTTTCATAATTAGCACCAGAATGTTTCATGTGTTATATTCACGCACTTGTAGAAGATTTCATTTCTCATATTCAATTCTAATATTGTTAGGGGATTGTATTCTTAGCTTTTATTTTTTGAATTGGGGGGATTCTTCATGACTATCCCCAAAATGATTTTTCTTATATTCATTCAATATTCTTCTAAAATTTAGCTAGTCTATTTTTCGGATGAGTTCCATTTTCAGTTGAGGCCTCTATTTTATAAGTTTCGGCGAGTTTTTTTTTTAATTAAGCTCAAATGTTTTTCATATTAAATATTCAAAACTCGTGAATTTTTTCCTATAATATCTTATTTGATTATCTGTTTATACTTCTCAAGTCTTGGGGGGGGGGGAGGATTTTTTTTTTAAATCAGCCCTCAATGGCTTTTTGTGTTATATTCATTCACCATTAACACTCATAAAAATTTAACCGCGAAATAAAATTATTCCAAAAAAATATATAATTCTATTTTTAGGAGGGAATTCTGTTTTCATCGTATATTTTATGAGTTTAGGAGTTTTTTACAATAAGCCTGAGAATGTTTCTGTTTTATATTCATACCGGTGAAAAAAAACCTTATAATTATATTTCAATTGCTAACTTATTCTGTTTTCAGCTTATAGTTTTGAAGTTTTGGGGGAGGGGGGGGGGGATTTTTATAATTAGCTTTGATTTTCTGTGTTTATTCACTATCAAAACTTGTAAGAGGTTTTCCTCTGATATCCAATTTTTATATTTTCAGGAGGATTTCACTTTCCGCTTATATCTTCCGCGTTGGGGGGAAGGAGATTTCATAATGATCCCTCAATTTTTTGGTGTTATATTCATACACTAATAACACTCATGGAAAATGTCTTTATTTGATTATTCAAAGTAGAAAATTGATTTTTTTCAACGAAATAGGAGATTATGTTCTACAATTTGAGCCCAAATGCGACTTTTCCCCACCTATGGCTTCCAAGATGGCCGCATTTCAACACAAATAATGGCAGCCTTTTCTTGGTATATAAGATAAATGTACTCAAAGTAGTGAAATTCTTAAATTTCGATCAAATTTAACAAATTATATATGCATTTCAAATGCCTTCATGAGCTGAGAATAATCAACTATGGCTTGTCAAGATCAGTTAGCTTTTACGAAAGTCACGGGTGTCCTTATTTTAGTTTATTATCCTTGAAAAGTTTCCTACTGGTAATGTAGCTAAGGGCGATATGTTCGGTACTATATTAAGACATGATTTCAGAAAACTTTGGGACTCGTCGCAAATTCATATTAGACTTATTTGGAATGAACAAAGACGATTTTCTTATTGAATCTTATCTTTTTTTTGGAGGTGAAAGAATTTTCATTCATTTGTTTCTTTAACATCACCCTTAAACTTCCACCTCACCTCCGTTCTATCACCTCATTGTCTACTCAGAAACGTCTGTAAGCCCAAGTATTACTCACCCACTCATCATAACCTAGGCTATCTGAATGAATAAAAAGTTAATGGGTGAATAAAATAAATGTGTAACTTGGGAGGAAAATCCTCGCATTTTGATGTGATTGAAAAATATAATACAGAGAAACTTTATATATATAGAGAAACTTTTGAAAACTTTGAAATTTGTATGCTGATTATATGTTTACTGCAACCAGGGCTTAATCTTGGCAGTATCTCTGTGAAGGAGAGTAAAGCATTATAATTTTCTATTGAATATATGGAAAAATGATGGTAAAAACACACAACTAAAAACTCTAAAAACGGGTTTTAGATAGTTGAAATTTAATTTTTTTCCGGGGGAGGGCCCCCGGACCCCCCTCCAACCTACGCTCCTGTCTCCGTAATGGAACCTTTAATTTAACAAATCAAGCACTGACTACATCAATAATTTTTCAACAAAAAAGAATGATACAAATGATTCATTAACTACTCCATTTTGTGACAGTTTCATATCAATAAATCATGATTGTATCTAATTCTAAACTTTGTCAATTTTCTTCAAATTTATGAACCTTAATTTAAATTATGTCTGCTTGATGCTAATATTTTGTAATCTACCTGATGGTAAAATAAAAGGATTGATGGAGACGCATTGAATGGCAAAGTGAAAAATATAGCCTATCAATGAAAAATCCTTTGAAGGACTTCTTTAATTTTCGTACATCAAAAATTCATTTGAGAAGACTCAATTTTGTATGGGAAAATATATGTTTTCTTTTATATGTAGACTGTTGAACGCCTTTTCACTCTTGGGAATACTTAAAAAATCTTCTTAATTATATTGGGATTATATTATTTGGTTCCAATTGCTAATTGAACTTATATTGGGAGAGGACAGGTTACCGAATTCAAATTGGGAGGGGGGGGTTTGAAGCAGTGGAAAATGGGGGGATTTGCGCTTCTATCCATGGGGGGGATGGGCACCTCTGTCTATATCCTTGTATTGGAGTTTTCTACCAGAATATTTTTTGTTAGATTATATTTCAATATAATACCCACCATACCGTCCTCAATTCAGGCTGTTTCCAGTTACAAGGACTCTTTAAGGATAATAAATTAAGGACACCCGTAACATTCGTAAAATTATATGGATCTCAACAAAATATAGCTCATTGTTTTCAGCTCATCAAGGCGGTTCAAATGCATATATCATCTGTTAAATTCGATCAAAATTGAAGAATTTCTATTGTAACTAATGTTACAGGTGTCCTTAATTTATTATCCTTGAAGAGTCCTTCTAACTGGATACAGCCTGAATTGAGGACGGTATGGTGGGTATTATATTGAAATATAATCTTACAAAATATTCTGAGTAGAAAACTCCAATACAAGGATATAGAAATTTATTTTGGTCATTATTGTTGGAAATATTGTATTTTTTGTTGTACAAGGAAATATGTTGAGAGCTCTAGCACAAAAAATATACAAGATAGAAAGTTCTACTAGGTCTTGAATAGTACAGGATAAAATTATCCCCAGAGGGATTTTGAATTTCACATTTCGAAACGTACAGAAGATATAAACAATCAAAAATTGTCAAATTCTAATTTCTCTAAAAAATACAGCATTCAAAACAATTCATAACTCGGTTGTCGCTCATCACAGAGGGTTAAATTTGCTATCAATCGCCCAAGAATTTTATTTACTAAAACATTGTAATTACAAATTTTTCTGTCCGACGCTTGGTTTTGACGTGAGTTGCAAAAAACTAGAAAATTAACAAATTTTCCGTGGTTTTTTGGGTACCCTGTATTATGCGCCACTCAGAAAGCGTCGCAAACTCATATTAAACTTATTTGAGATGCCCACAGTGGTTTAAGATCATTTCCATCCATCCATCATTTTTTAGGTGCTAGAAGTCTAATTTGCCTGGGCTATATTCTGATCTGATGTATTGAACTGAGTTTTCATTAATAGGATATTGAAATAAGTTCATTGGATTGAAGTCACACAATTAAAAATACAAATGGTGATTTTTCAAATAAAGTTATTTGGATTGAAGATGTCATATTGAAATGGTAGATGTAGGAACTAACTTAGGGATGCAAACTAAACTAATATGATTTATAAGAAGAAAAAATATTTCAGCTGTGCTGAATATTTCAAACAAATTTTAACTTATACATTTTGATTCTCTATTCTCAATGCACTTTTTGTAAGAGTTCATCAGAATTGACAGAGCAGTCGATAAATGGGCAATTTGCCTGTGAATAATTCAGATCAGATTAAAAATTCAAACACCAAGAAAAGACTCGTGCGAAAGGTCTGACTGAATTTTGACACGGAGTTTTGTTTAATTTCTCGATCACGAGACTGTCTGCAACATATTTTATTGTATGTAGCAATTCTTCAAAATGTTACAGGAAATAACCTTTTATTCCTTGGAGAGTGATCCTCTCAGCATATCCTAGAACCCTGAATCCGATGAAGTGAAATGTAGGAGATTGTCTACTAATAGGCGGTTCTACTTGTCTACTTCGTATAGACTACTTCACAGGTGGTTACTAAATATAGCCTAATCGACTTTTCCCAGTACAATTACAATGCCTCCCAGCCGACTGACTTATTAATGGAATAACCTATTCCATTAGTCAGGCCTATGCTGTTATTTTTAAATTACATCTTATTGACTTTGTTATGCATTTTTCGAAATGTAACAGAAATAGAAAAATTTGTATTTAAACGACTGAGACATCCCCCAACAGCGGTCAACAAGTGGAGCAACTCAGTTCGCCCCTTCCCCGGAACAGGGATTTTTATTAGAATGTAACATCGGAAAGCGATTAAGCGCCGTCAAGGCCATGATGGGTGGGTGCGCGAAGAAAGCAAAGCGGAGGGAATAAAGCAGAAAAGCCGTGTCGTACAGGAATAGTGCGAAGGTCAGATTGGCTAGTATAGTGTGCTCTAGCCACCGTCTCAACATCATCGCAATTCAGGAACCGCGCAGCCTGAGCCAAAATTGTGACGCACATTGTACGCCACCACCCCTCACACTCATCACCCCTCCCCTCACCATCTCCAAACACAACGGGTGGTTTCAGTGCAAGCTCCATTGCCGTCGCTCTCAAGCGGCAAGCTTCGTTTCAACAATCTCAATTTCAGCAAACTCTTCACACTCAAATGTGAAGAGTTATTAAAATGATTACATAGGGATCGTTATGAACATACATACACACTAATATGATAAATAATACTCTGGAGTTTATCTGAGATTGGTAATGGTGTAACAACCGAAACAGGGATATTTTCTTATAAATCAGTGGTTTGGCAACTTCTTTTCATTTAAATTGGATAACTAGCACAATCTCACCTTCACAACTACCTAAAAAACCACTGATATGTTTTTAGTAGCCTACTTGGTGGGCTGCACAGTTTCAAACTATGTGAGAATTCGAACAAGTGAGAGATGTAGATGTCAAGCAAGAGAAGACAAAGAAGAATTATTGTGAACAATAATAAAGTGAAAAACAATAATAATCAAAGGAAAGTAGGCTGAAAAGTATACAGCTTATCCATTGATGATTACAAAAGATCTATAATAATATACACCGTACCATGATCTGAAATAGGAGAACCCGGCTGAGCCTGTAGCCTACTATTTCTTTTTCAAAGCAATGAAGTTTCTAAGTATTTGTGAAGTGTGTGGTAATTTTGCATTTTGAATAAAAAGGCAAACCGTAGATTTATTAAAAATCTCGATTTTCTTATTACACTTGAAAGAATAAAAATAAGAATAAGACAGTTCATATTTATTAGAAATCAAGTTACTGGTTTCGGTTGTTACTCCATTATCAATCTCTGGTGAACTCGTAAACAATGGTGTAACAACCGAAACCGGTAGGTAGTGAAGTTACCTACTTCGATTTTCCATGAATCTGTGAACCCTCTTTCTATTGTTTGTAAGTTAAGTGAAGTAGAAAGTCTAATTTTTCTATAAGTCTGTTTTACATTTTATTTGATACGATTAAATACCACAATATCACCTCCTTTTTTTCTTATTATTAAAATAAATTAGGATTAGTTTTGTCAATCACTGGAATTGATTATGATTTTTTTTTCTACAATCCAAACGATTTTTTCTGCAAATAGCTCGATTATAATAACAATGGTGACAAGAAAAATAGGGAGATTAAAGAAATTATTGCTGAAGAGCTAGGACTAGTTTTAGTCAGGTTTGAAGGAGGATATCCTAACTTAATAGAGTCCTGAGAAATTCTTGATGAAGAGACATTGGAGCTCTTGTAAAAACTATGTAAGCAGATTGGAGAGAATTAATTTCCTTTAACTTATCCAAACCCAAGTATTCAATCAAATATTCTTCTTTCGACCAGTTTATTTAGGCCTACTGGATAGATATTGTCGTTCAGTTGAAAACACAAAAGTTCAAATATTCACACTTGTATTAAGACGGCAGATAAAAGAGACTGAGAAGACTTACAATCTCCTCCTTGCAAGGGAGGAGATAGAAAGAGAGGTTAGGTATGACATGCTATGCAGAATTACAGAGGACGTAAATCGAGGATTTTAGGTCCTCTGTAGCAGAATGCAGGCGGCTATTGGAAGTTATCAACTGAGATCTGCGACTCAACACCACCACACCAGAAACCTTGACATCCCGAGATCAAGACTTTCAAAGACCCAGTGATGTGGCTGTTCAATCTTCTGCCGGAAGAGATAAGAAGGCTGGGTTCTCTGAACTTCAGGAGAAGGATGAGATTGAGGCTGGCATCTGAGTCACTGTACTCTGTGGAAGATTTCATGAATGACCAGGGGACAGGAGGCCGTCCACTTACCTAAAACAAGGCCTAATCCAACTTGACACAGCCTATCCAGCTACAACTGGTCAACGGCGACGTAGCGGTAATAATAAGACTTGAGAAGTCAAATTCAACTGTAATTTTGAGCTGGGGGTTTCATCTTATGATAAAGGATAAGTTTTAAACAGGATTTGAAGTTTAAAAGAACAATAGATCCAGATAGATAGCAGAGAAGTTCCAAAGGATAGCCCGAGAATGACTGCAATCTGCAATAGGCTATAATAATATAGGAATAAAACAATAACATCTTAAAAGCGAGAAAGAATATATAAAAATGTCATTTTCAGTGTCATAAGAAGAGAAGATTGTAACTCTTGAGTTAATTCATATATTATAAGAAAATTTTCAATGATATGCCATTAAGCTTGATTTTCCCACATATTAGAGACTTGACGAATTATTTTTATTCAACTTAATTTGATTGGACCAAGGTTAATTAAAATTGGGTGCTATAGTCACCCACAGATCATTGGAATGACAAAGGTCAACCAAGTCTTTCACCACCCTTCCTCGGTTCTCCCTCTGATGGTGCCGCTTCATACTCAGGGGTAGCTATAAGTAAGGGAGAGAGTGAGTGGATGAGAGAGAAGGAATGATGTTTTGTTTGGGTGAGGAGGATATTGTTCACCTTCCTTGAATTGTTTTGTAGGAGAAGGAAACAATCATTCTAGGCTAGCCGAATGAGGGTGGACAACAGTGGCAACAAGGCTCACCATTGCCAGTGACCATTCCAATGATCTGTGGGCGACTATAGTTGGTATGGTTGCAAGGAAAACGTGAACTTTGTTGTAATGGTTCAAACACAGAACTCAATCCCCCAAACACAAGCGTCCAGTGTGTTGTTAGGAACCTTTTGCTTGCCACCAGTATAAATCCAATTTAACGCCCCAATCACACTTGGCCAGTCAAGAGTCGACTAGTTTTCTGTGTAATTAATTTGAGAAAGAAGAGAGTCTATTTTATCGGTATGGATGGGTGACAATAAAATCACTTTTATTCCGGATAGATAAAAAGTAATTGAAAGAAGCCTATTCTCAACACTGAAGACACTGGTAGTAGTCAACTATTTATAAGAACATAAATTACCTTGAAGTTTATAAATTACATTGACATAAGAATTGAATATTTGTTTGGAGAATCATAGGTACCTACTCAGTCTTTCAACATTTGTATGAACAAATAAACATGTTATCTAAATTGGCCAGCAAAATATTTAGCTCACCAACCAATAGTAGTTAAATCAGTGTCAAAGCTGATAATTTACGGTAGCCTCACAAGACTCCATCTATGGACATGGCGCATAAATGTTATAATCTGTCCAAGCAAAGAAGTCTCTGGCAATATGGGAAAATGATCAAATTGATAATTTTTGAACCAATATTGACCGAGCTTGAGTCATTCTCCCTTCGATCTTGCCAGAGATGGTTGTCGGCTTTGACTATAACAAAGTGGGTGATATTGATAAAGAGGACAAGATTCTCATCCATTGATCCATAGCACATGGCGATGGTGTAAGTGTCGTTTACTGGCCCACCTCGCTAGAGTCAAACTTCTTGTTGAAATTGATTCAGTATGTTATTCTGATGTCAAATTTAAAAAAAATATCCGTCGCTGTCCAGTAGTTTTTAAATAAATCAAGTTCAAAGTTTGGCCTGGGGGGGGCACTTACAAATCTGATAACTCTGTTATTTGAAAAGTTCTTAAATTAGTAATAACTGTACAAAATAGCAAGACTCTAGCAAGGATAGACTCTAGCAATATTGACTCTACAGGACTGTAGAGTCCTATTGACTCTAGCAGGATTGACTCTACTCAATGGATAGACTCTAGCAAGGTGGGCCAGTAAACGACACTTTAGCCCATGGCGATTTACCTAACAGTAAAAATCGAAGCTACGGTCCTATATCTGGTAAGCACTTTTTTATCGATACTAACTTACCACAAATGATATCTAACCTAAGCATATAATTGATATGGTGATAATAGTTGACTGAATGTTTAGTGTTTTGATTTGATGGTATTCGATAAATAGATAAAGTGCTTCCCAGATAGAGGACCGTAGCCAAACTAGACAAAATTATAAAGCTTAGCGTAACGAATAACTTATTTTTCAATGAGATAGTGATATGAGATACTCATGAAGAATGATTATAATACCTTTACAACTTCAACGCTGACCCCCTTAGAAAGGTCAGTATTGCATGATCCATCCAAAGAGTCGACAATCCTCGTGACTTCGCACACCGACAACCTTCCGCGACGGGAACGCCGTTTCTTGCTGCTCGAGTTGTTACCCATAAGAATGGTGATAGAAAAGAGCAGGTAAAATCAATCAATGAGAATTTTGCAGGCTATCAGCCCGTCATTATCAAGTTTAGATAGAAAAATTTGCTAAGAATGTCAAGACTAGCAATCCCGATAAAACTAGATAATTCAAATCTGTTCAAACTGCTAACAACTATTCCAACTTGTACTTACTAGATAAATTCAAACTCTGAGCTAGTAAAGACTATTGTAATACACTTGATAATAATTGATTATTAAAGAAATAGGATAACGAGCACAGACTAGAGAACTCTCAAGAATCAACCTAACAATCATCAGCATTCAGCAACTACAAACTGTTCTCGCTTCTCGTATTTTGAAAGTGGATGCGGTGGAGTCAGCTGATGAGACGTCAGCTTGTGAATAGACAGTTAGATAATAGAATACAGTAGTTTCATTCCAACCTCACTCTACGTTCTCGTCTTTGCTGAAACCGTGACTGAGTGCAGCGCTACCTGTGAGCTGTACAAAAAACTATTTGTAGACTACTGTACAAGATGCTTTCGTTTTGTACTGATTACTGAACCAAATACTCTGTAAAGGAACTACAGAATAGGCTATTCAATTCATTAGATTCCCATCTATTTCCATTTTCAAAAGTATACAGTATTTTATCATAGTCTGTCCAAGCAAAGAAGACAATCTGTAAAGATGGAAAAATTACTCCAGCTCGGTCAATATTGGTTCAATTATAAATTTTACAAACTTATAAATTATTACAAACATTTTGAGACCAAGTTTGTAACTTTTGAACCAATATTGACCGAGCTGGAGTCATTTTCCCATCTTTCTAATGTCTTCTTTTCATGGACAGACTGGTACCAGACAATCTATAGTCGAGTCCTTCTAGAGGTGGAAATGGTACATAGCTGATACCTTTTTCCTATTCATAGGGCCGGTTGCACGTACGTCCTGTTGGTTTAATCAGCGTTATTTCAGTGTAAAAAATCCAACTCAACTTGTGTCGGAAAGTTAATTTTTTGGCCGCCATATTGGACGTTTTTTGGTCTTATTGAAATAACGTCAAAACAAAGCGTCGGACGAAAAACATTATTTTCATCTTTTTTTAGTAAATAAAATTTCCAAGAGAATGGCAACAGGATCATCTTCATCTTCACTAGAAAGATGAAGATTTTGAAAAAATTTAAAGACTAGTTTTAAAAAAAGAGGTTAATTTTCGAGGAAAACGAGAATCTGAGTATTTTCAGTTTTCGTTCGCTTAGATCTTTTGATAATTTCATTTGAATTCTTCAATTCAAAATCCCTCTGGAGATAATTTTGAATAAAGCAAGTCAATGTTGATAGATGACGAATGTCAAGAATAATGAATAATCGCATAAATTATTAAATTCCAATTGATTTTATATGAAAAATGTCAAACTTTGAAATTAAGCATACTAGACAAGAAATATTTGAATATAAATAGAATTTTTGCACAATTTTAGTGGCCTATGTGTTAGGTACTTGAAACACTATTTGATAAAAAATAAACACACTTCATGTGAAAGCTAATATCTTCATCACAAAAATATACATCAAAACGTTCTACATTATATAAAATAAATATAGTTTCATCACCAATAAACAGTGAAAAGTATTATAAACAATGATGAATACATCCTGACTAGAAAGGTCACTTTTTGGATTGACTTTGGTTACATTCATTTGTCACTATAACAATAAAAAGCAAGATCTTATATGTGTGGAAAACACATTATTATCTAATGTGAGCAACAACGACATCATTTGCATCTGAGTCGATTGAAGGAGAATCGGACCGATGGAGAAATCCATTGGGTGCCATAACCACTTCCAATGATTTGCCAAGATCCCACAAGCACGTTTCATTAGCAGCTCCTGAAAGATAAATCCAAAAGAATATACTTATTATAAAACGAATAGAACAAAATATACATTCATGTTGTCAACAATTACATATAGCTATATAACGACACGAAGTTAGGCGGTTGGCGAATGACTATTATCAACTCTCAGGACAGTCTGGAGCTGTCTTCTATAAAATAATTAGCTGGGAAACTCTCGTTCCAAGGTCTATAATAGAAGACCTCTTCTATAGACCAGTGGTCACCAGATCCGGACCGCCAGCTAGTTTTGTGCGGACCGCGATATCATACCGATCTCAACGAAAAAACCTTGAAATAAATTCTATTACAAAATCCATAAGAAATTGAAGTCTAAATGAAATTGAATTATTAAATCAAACCTAACAATAAATAGACATCAGCAGTGTAACCAAATTAGAAAGGGGATAATTCTTTCAATGTAATTTATCTTTGTACCAGCCGTTAGGCTCGCTACGCTCGCCTTTCCCGCCTAGCCAGCAGTGTCAGTGTCTTTCCCCCCGACCTCTATCAGCAGTGTCAGAGTCTCGCTTCACTCGTCTGCAAATTCCATTCGAATGGATTTGCTTTGATAACAGTATCCCTTAACAGGGTTCTTTTGGTTAATCGTTCTAAATTAGTTGTTCTTTTACCTCAGCTCAACCTGGCTGCATGATTTGAACGTATTTAGTTCAGTAGTTTCCGCGAAATCAACTAAAGTGCAGATTCCAAACATTGGAAAACCTTGTAACAGGCGTAACCTCGGAAGGGTTTCGAAATTTATTGAACATGGCATTTCTAGACCTAATCTGGACCTGTTTACCAAATTTAAACATTTTCTGCCAATTGGTTTTCGAAAAATTATCAAAAAAATTTCAATGGCATAATATTAACCTCCTCCCCCCCCGGTGGTTTCCCCTGAATGGACCGCGAAAGCTCGCCAAGACTTTGAAACGGACCTTCATAAAACTTAATTGTTGACCACTGCTATAGACCTTGTCTCGTTCCGATGTAATCAGCTGTTCTGGGAATTTATAACAGTCATTTGCCAACCACCCAACTTTGTGGCTTCAGCTAAGCTATAGTTTTGCTAAGAACAGAAGAGCCTCTTGCATGATGGCGGAGGGAAGTGAGAGTGTAACTACGCATGCGCAGAACTCAGAATTCCAGGGTAAAATCACTTCAGCCAACCTAGGTACCGTTTTTACAGTAATCGTAATCATATTGTTTTCACGAATGAAAATATTTTTTATTCATTTATTTTTTTAAATATTGACATATGATAGCACAAATCATAACATAATTATGAACTGAGACAGAAAAAATAGTCTAAGCCTGTACTATTTCTTCCTAAATTTGGTTATACTAGAACAATTTTCATTTCGACTACCTACTGGCAGCAGTGAATGGCAGTCATGTTGCCAAAGGCTCTTCTGTGCTTGACACAACTATATAATCATCAGAAGTACAACTGCTTACAGAGGGTATCAATCTAATAAAAAAAGCATTCAAGGAAATTTTCGATTCAACCGAACTAATGAATTTTTTAGTTTCGTATCCACAGCCTAAGTTATTCCATTTTTATAAATTGATCAATGAAAAGGCTTTATGTATGATATTTTTAAGTGATTTATAACTGGACAGGACATCAAATCGAATTATAATTATTGGAAACCCCCATTCATCTTCAAAGGGACAGATTTATTGTCCTCGCACACCAATGAAGAATATCAGCAGTATGAGAGTATCAGCATAGAGTGAACAAATAATAAGATGAATCATTTCTGGCGTATACCAGTTTACTGCTCCCACACACAGACGTTTTAGTCTATGTGGGTTCTATATTCATTCAAAATAATTGTATTGTGTTGTAATGTGTGTGATAAATTGAATAAAAATTGAAATTGAAAAAAAGAATACTTTACAAATATGAAATGAAATAAAAATATCCTTTATTAGGCGGAGTTAGGACTAGGAAGTCCTTTCTACCACTCAACCTTAATACTCTTCTATAAGCGCGTGGCCAATAGCTGTGAAACTAATGAATATCAGTAAAACATGAGTTAGGCTATATCATGTTCATAAAACATTTTTTATCAATAAAAAATTTTTTTTATGAATAAATTGAATATAAAATTGGTAGAATTGATGGTGATATTGTGAAAACTATAATACAATATTTATTATGAAAACTGCTTACAGTAATATAAAACTGCTTCTAGAGAAGTTGCAAGAAGTTTTAAGTTTCTAAAGTTTCAAAGTTCAGAATTTTTAAGCGACCAACGCATCTTCAGCTTCAATTTTTATAATAAATAAGTCAAATTCGACAATAGGCTATCCTTGTTCTCTTAAAATTGATTTTTTTGCAATAATGTCAAGTTTGTCAACTTGCTTGTTTATTAATAAAAGTATGAAGGTGACCACATTGAGGACTTATTTATTCTATAGATTAATGCTGTAAACTATCATCACGACAGGCGGGTTGAATATCAAGCAATGGAACAAGGCTTCTCCATGATGGTTGCAAAATGTGATCTTTAACCCACAGAAACAAACACTATTCAGCCTTTTTCCAAATGTGATAATTTGGTCTCCTTCACTTGTATAATTGAATTAAAATTTGATATTAGTAGATAGCCTAATTAGCAAAATAAAATATTTACCATTAGCCTTCCCAAAGCTGGATATTTGAGCCCAAGTTACTTGACTAGACTTGATTGGAGGTAGTTCGTTGAGCTTATGAGAATTATCTTCGGTCATATTTCTATTCTCTTGCACCGTCGTATCAGCAATAGGAGCTGTTTTGTTATTTTTGAAACCCATTTTTCTCCTTTTCTTCTGAGAGGCACTTTTTTGCCTGAATTGCTCTGAAAATAAAAACATTTTTCAATAATTTCCATATTTTTTTTAATTTGACAAGAAATAGAATTTATAGAAAAAGTGTAAATCTTATAGCTGAATATTGAGCTATAATTTGTTACACTAGTTATATATTCCAAGTTATAGTTAGCACAAGCATTTTAGCACATGACATGATGTAAAATAATGAATAGTCAATATCTTACAGAAATGTATTTTTTAATTGAAAATTAGTTACTTTAGAGGTTGATGCAAAGGTTTCATTTGAGCTCGAAATTTCAAATGCAGGCATTTTCATTTCAGTAATCGAGATGTGAATTAAAAAATTATTGACACCCCTTCAATAGTAGATTGAACCTACAAGAAAAATCTTACCACCCAATAAAGAGTAATTTCATTTCGTCTCCAAACAGAGTTTATAGAAGGTATGGGAAACAGTTTGATTCAACTATATAAAATACTGATTTAAGTTGCGAATGATGCCCAAATAAGTATTCAGTTTTACTTTTGTGTGAGTAATGGAGTGTGTGGGGGTGATTTATGAAATGATTAAACGACCACGCCTCTGGTGGGATTCGAACCCACAACCGAGTAGTGCTAGCGAACTGGGGGTTGTAACGCCCCAGTCCACTCGGCCAACCCGGCCAGTCGGCACCCATTATTATAAACTCTTGTTTGATAATCATAATATTCCATCATAATCATACTATGCTATCATTTGAAAGAATATATTGTTGTTTAAGTTATTCCAATACCTTTTACACCCTCAACAGCACTAATGGGATTCTCATCACTCTTATTCAAGGACGATTGTGAGGGCGATTCTAAATCGATGACCCCAGTAATATTGCCATTAGTCAGAACAGTTTTATTCAGTTTTGGGCCACCATTCTGGATATTTGCGTGTCCTCTCTCTTTCTTCTCATTCTCTTCCTAGGGTTGAAAACAGAAATTTCGTATTCAATATCATTTTAAAACACAATCGTAAACATACAATCAACAACTAGAGCCACTAGGCTCTCTACTTGCTAGAAAACCTAGGACCACTAGCATTCTTATAGAATAATAGAATCAAGTTTTGAGGATGGAAGATAGCTGTCAGCCATTTGCCAAACAGCAGAATCATGTCATAAGAACAGAGATTTTAGCACCGTTATTCATGAACAAAAATTCATGCTCTATTAATGTCACTGGAAAGAGAATTCAATTCTTCAGGCGCTCTACTACCCACTTTTTATTCTAATATCATTTTAGAAATGATGAACAATAATTAATTGTTTTCATCTCTTTGATTTTAGGCATTCAACTACAGGGTGTTCAACTTAAAAGAGGCCCCATCAATTAGTTTAATTACTTGATTATCTAAATATACCATATCTTAGTTTATTGTTAAATTATAATAATTTCATCAGATCTTGAAAATGATGTCCATCAAGTTCTCTGCACTTATTGACACGTTTGACCATCTTCCTGGCTACTCTTTTTAGTTACTATCTATTTCGTGATGGCGTTTGTAATATTTATCTTCAATTCCGTGAACACCTGTGATCATTTCTCTCTGAATTCTTAACGACACACAGCAGGAGATTTAGTCACTAAATAAGTTTCAAACAAGAATACGCGTTCTTCAACAGTAAAGCGCATTTCTATGACAAGATTACAGAACAACAAGAAACGATTACACAAACTTGTTCAAAAGTCAATGCCCAACAACAACTGGCTACACTCTTCTGTTCAGGCAATGAACATTCCCCCACCCGACAGATCCAGTCCTACTGAACTCACCCACATTATTTTACCCATCACACACCAATATATGATTTTCAACAAAACTATTCATTTGATATAAATTGTCAAGTAACGGGGCCTCTTTAAAGTTGAGCACCCTGTAGAAAGTGAACTTCTTTTTAGTTAAAAAAACCAGCTAATTTCATTAACATTTTTACGTAAGGTTACAAATTTTTGTAAGGGTGATGCCCACAAGTGTTCTTAGGTTTGAGTGAAGGTGATAAGAGCCTATAAATAAGCTCTCAATAATTATGAATCAATGAAATGTTGGTGAATAACTCACCACATTATTAATATTTGGTAGCCCAATTGAAAAAGAACCGATGACAAGGTAGAACTATTGTTCTAGGACAAAATAAATAAACAATCCTAATTCATTTTCAAACTGGGAACTGATAGTTCAAAGAACGATTAATAACAATCTAATTGAATAATAATGAATACAGCTGAGGAGACTAACAGAGCAGAGCATTCACAGCTTGGCTCTCCATGCATCTTGTCTAAATACACCAGTCTCAGGCCAAATTCAGACAGAAGAGAAGACATTATAGCAGACTCAATTTGAAAAAAACTGCCGATTTAGACATGCCTTGGGCTACTCGTTGCATACAGATGAAAATTATCAAAAATAATTGGGATAATTAGCTATTCTCTCTTTAATATATACGCTAATTATTATGCATCTGCCACATCCGGCCACGTCTCCTCTGTCCAACTTAAGCCTTGGTCTTTTTGAGATTTAACGACCAAGCTGGGTTACATAGGCTTATCCTAGTTTTGTAGTGGCGTGCGGCGTACCAGTGTTTTGGTATCGTAGATGCGATGGTCTCCCAAAAATAGTTACACAAAATACGATGCTTTCTTTGGAATTATTGCTGATTCAATAATTGAAATCAAGAACTACTGGAGAATATAAATTAATTTGTAATATATTTTTAACAAATGGTTATAAACCAGTATTTTTATCATTTTTTAGTATTATTCAATTATTTTTTAATAAGTTGAAAAAGGTTTCTCATAAAAATAGAGAAACCTATGAAGGAAGAGTCCATAGTTGCTAGGATTGTTTTTTCTCAACTTTTATATAATGGTGTAAAAAAACTATTTTTAAATGATTTGGAAACATTTATAAGCAAAATATTTCATTTATGAAAAATTTCAGTTATTCTAAACCAGTATTGCAAACCACATTTTGAACTCACCACCAACTTGTGTATAGGTTGAAAAGGATTCGAATTTTTATGGTTTTCATTATCACTGCTGTCCTCGGAAGATGTCAAATCTCCTCTTGCTCGCCTCTCCTCTTTTATCCTTATTCTTCTAGCTTCTCTTTCCAGCGCCAGAGCTATTTTCTGCTCTTCTTGATCTCTTAGTACTCTAGCATTCAAATTATCATAATCTGATATTATTCTCCTTAGCAGCCACCTAAAATTTTATGAAAAAGAGTAGCATCAAAAGTAAAGCTTAATAAAGGATACGGACAATATAGTAAACAAAGATTCACCACACACACGAATTATTTCTAAACGATATATTTGCAAAACTGTTGATTTGAAAAGTTCAGAAGAGATTAGAAGTTAATAGTAATTGTTTTGATCCAACTATCAATCTTAATTTGTTAGTTATTAATCAGATAAGTTTAATAATACAACTCTATTCCAAAGTATTAATCAGATTAATAATACAACTTCATTTCAAAGTTTTAAGACCAAATTAAAATTGAAACGTTAATTATCTAAGGACCAATTCGCTGTTAATGTCGGTTTTGAGAAACACATGATCAAATAAATCTTCTTAGTAGTTCTAAAATTAATTTCGGTTTAAGGTAGGTTTAGTCATTGAAATGGAAATTAATTCAGGACTAATTGCACTAACAAGATTTTACTAGTAAGGCGTAAAACCTTTATTGGAAACCGAGAGTATTCAAGAATAAAAAACTGTGATCAATGTTATTTACAAGCCATTAGGCTAATTAACAAGCTATCAACCAAGGCATTAGGCCATTATAGCAAGTTAACAAACAATCAGAAAGCTGCACTTGAAAAATTTTAATGAAAAATAATTTTGTTCTCAATCTTGAAAATGATAAATGCATGTTTTGCTTATTGACATATTATTGCTCATAATTCACTATAATAGTTATAAAGTGATCAAGAAGTCGCGCAATCCAACACTATGATTGGACACTTGTTATAGTACAGGTTACAAGACTTTTTGATTAGAGTGGAATACATCTATATTATGCAATAAAATAGTTGTGCGATTTCAATTTACATTGGATTATGTCATCAGCATTGCTTACTTGTAGCCATTGTTGATTCCAGAGTCCAATTTTCTTTTCTTCCGATTTAGAGCTGGAGCAGCGGCAGAACACGTCTCAACCAGAGTGGGGCACTGCTGCAAATTGACTAGCTGTTCCACATTCAGTCTTTCAACTATATCCAGTTCATCCAATGCTCCTTCCTTATCTTGCTTATTGGCAAGCCTGATAATGGAGGAATATAATTTTTGTTGAGTAGTTGTGGAGGTGATATTTTGGTATCCAAATTAAATGAGCTATTGGGCTATTGCAAAACCACAGACAATATAGTTTTTATTGAAAGGTTATCATGCTTATATAGATAAATGACAGTGTACAGAACTGTTCCTCTGTATTCTCCACTATAAAATTCACTGGTCAACGTGTTTTATTTCAATCAAGATTTCAAAAAAAAGATTCAATGGAGCAAATCTGGAATCTAGAATCAAGAACATTTATCCTATTATATTAAGCGAGTAATTTTTGTATGTATGTATGTATGTACGGATCTAGTATGATGTATGATGTATGTAGCCACGGATCTAGAGAACGGCTCTAACAACTTCCTCAAAATTTGAAATGTAATATAACCGTGATAGAAGAATGTGATTGCACCAGGGCAATTTTATTAATTACACTGCTATAACACACTGAAAAAAGATAAACTATAACGGAACAGAAGATAGCACAAGAGTTTATAACGTTTCACGATACAAATTCCACTAAGATTAACACTGCACTGAATTAAGAAATGAGAACAGTCTTTATCACTAAGAAGAAATATGAACCGACTAATAAACAATGAATATAACTATAGAGTGTCTATTTACAACGGCTGGTCTGTCACACAGTATAACTGACACAATTAGATTCAATGCTCGAGTAAGACTGACTGATAAACCCAAAATTCCGAATATATAGGCTTCTGAGAATAAACGAGAGAATGCTAGAAGGTTCTGGCATTGTCACTTCAAGAGAGTTCTAGATACGGCTTTGTTTACAAAACAATGTGCTTGTTTGTTGACACAAAGCCTCCCCATCCCCGCCTTGTCCATCCTTGTCGTCCTACTATCTCAAGGCCATCAGACACTGTTGAATTCCGTAACACTGCCCCCTCCTTAAAACTGTTCTGTCCCAGAACAGTCCAGATCCATCCTGGAAGTGCAAACAGTAGAAGCTGGCACCAATGGATCAACTTGTGTAACTGCCCATGGGTTGAAGACACAACAGGTGACGTTGATTCCAGTGTCCTGGAAAATTCTTCCAATCATTGGTCTCACAATCTTCCAGTCCAATCCGTCATAGCCACAGCCCAGTCTTGGGATTCCAAGCTGCTTTACTCCCAGGAATTGAAGGTGAGTTCGTAGATGCATCAGACTCTGCCACAAAGCCTGATATGTTGACTCCTGCTGGGAATGGTCTTTTGTCACCAAATAGAACAGATGTTGGTTCTGATCCTGAAGATTAAGTGCTTTCCCCACAGCCGGATTCTGGAGATTCAATTCATCCAATCTTCCAAACTTTGTCCTGAAGACTGTAGCAATTCCTCTTGAAGCTCCCATATTCCTAGCAATGCAATGTGCCAAGGCATAGCTCTTTGGTAGGGTGAAAAAGTCCTGGTGACTGATGGTGACATTTCCTTCTTCCAGTGACATCCCTAGGTTGGCCATGAATCCTTCAAAATCAGAGATGGCAGGATGAAGAGCCTTGACTTCTTGAACTCCCCTTGCAGCATTGTCTCCATGATAAGGTGCCAGTCGGTTGAAGTGAACAATGCGTGGAGTACCTCTTGGTTTCTTGATCCTTTAGACCACATTGTTGATCCTTGTGACCACTTTGTAAGGTCCATCCCAGGAGGTTTGCAACTTGGGAGAGTATCCACAACGTCGTTGAGGATTGTACAACCATACCATGTCACCAGCCTGGTATCCTCCATGGTTGTCCTTAATGTCAGAGCGCTGCTTGATCATGCCACTGGTTTCCTGGATGTTGGTGCGGACAGTTGCATGAATCTCATCCATCTGCTTCCGGAGCTTGCTGGTGTAGTCTTCTTGTTCCAAGTCCTCCACAGGTTTGCCTGTAGCTACAGTTATCCTGTTAGCAACTGCTTCCTTCCCTTCCTGCTTCTTGTCAGACATTGACTTCTTTGGGCATTTGTTTCGTAGATGACCCCTCTTTCCACAGCCCCAACACCTTATCTCCTTCTTTGCAGTCATGAGTTTTTCCAAAATCCTCTTTGTTATTTCCTCCACCAGCTCCTCATAGCTATCTTCCCCTGATACTGAGTAAACGTGTGCATGGCTCCTCACAGATTGTGTCACAGCTTCAAATTCCAAGGCCTGAGTTAATGCCTCACTGAGGGTCTGAGGACAAGCCAGTTTAACAGCTCGTTGGGTTTCTGGCTCATGTAGACCATCCAGGAATCTATCAACTGCCATACTCTCCTTCATTTCATCATCCCCTGATGCTGGGTAGGCAATCCTCACCAAGCGAGCTATATCAGCTTCAAATTCCTGAAGTGACTCATTTGGCTTCTGGATTCTGTTCCTCAATTCTGAACGGTGTAGTTGATACATGTGTCGGTGGCCAAATCTCATTTCCATATGCTTCAACAGTTCACCAATGTTTCCTCTGTCAGACTTTGGAATCGTCTGGAGTACTGACAGTGCATCTCCCCAAAGTGATAGGCACAAATTATCAGCCTTTGCTGCAGGTGTCCACCCATATATATTGGCATACACATCTAACAAGGTACAGTAATATTCCCATGGAGTCTTTCCATCAAACGTTGGTAGTCCACCATGATAATTTGGCATGGTAATAGGCACATTGCAGTTACTTACTGAAGTATCCTTTTCAATTAGATAAGCATTATCATCCACCTCCAAGGTTGCTCTTGCTCCACTAGTGTTATTATTTTGCAGCTCTTTAATCTTCTTATCAAATTTATCTTCCATGCTTTTAAGTTTTGTTTCAAATTTATCTTCCAAAATTTGACTATTTTCTTGTAGTTTTCTTTCAAATGTTTCTTTCAGAGATTCAAATTAACTCTCCAATGATGTTTCATTTTCTTCTATTTTACTCTTCAAATTTGTCAAAGCTGACTTATTTTCTTCCATTTTACTCTCCAAATTTGTCAAAGCTGACTTATTTTCTTCCATTTTACTCTCCAAATTTGTTCTATTTTCTTCTATTTTACTCTCCAAATTTGTCAAAGCTGATTTATTTTCTTCAAATTTACTCTCCAATGTACTCACCAGAGCTCCCGAATCTGTTTCAAACAAAAAGGTGTCTAGGTCCTGACCCTCAGCCAGCAGTGCTTCCCAGAGTCTATCTTGTAAGACAGATTCTACCCCATTTGTATCCAGTTCTTGCTTCAGTTGATTTACTTTTAAACTAGTGAGCTTCACACCTTTCCCTGCCATTTCAGTTCATGTTCCACAAATATTACACAGTTCACAATTATGTACAGAAGACTAACGTTCACTCTTAAAGAAAATAAAGTTCACACACAAAGATGTTCACACAATCACCCTTAAAGATCACAGTTCACTCACTTGAAGATAAAGTTTATACACAAAGATAAAGTTCACACACAAAAATAACGGTTCAATCAATTGAAAATAATAGTTCACTTTGCAAAGATACAAGTTTATAAAATTGCCTCAATCAATAGCTACATCCGAACTTCTGACACCAATTGTTACAGGTTTCCACTATATAAAAGACTTGAGGAAATTTATACTGATTAACTTTATTAATTACACAGCTATAACACAATGAAAAAAGATAAACTATAATGGAACAGAAGATAGCACAAGAGTTTATAATGTTTGACAATACAAATTCCACTAAGATTAACACTGCACTGAATTAAGAAATGAGAACAGTCTTTATCACTAAGAAGAAATATGAACCAACTAATAAACAGAATGTATATAACTATAGAGTGTCTATTTACAACGGCTGGTCTGTCACACAGTATAACTGACACAATTAGATTCAATGCTCAAGTAAGACTGACTGATAAACCCAAACATTCCGAATATATAGGCTTCTGAGAATAAACGAGAGAATGCTAGAAGGTTCTGGCATTGTCACTTCGAGAGATTTCTAGATACGGCTTTGTTTACAAAACAATGTGCTTGTTTGTTGACACAAAGCCTCCCCATCCCCACCTTGACCATCCTTGTTGTCCTACTATCTCAAGGCCATCAGACACTGTTGAATTCCGTAACAATAATTTTTCAATTTTCTAGGTGCCAATAGGAATAAAATTTTTTTGAGAAGATAATTTACTAGATTGATTGGATGAAAAATGAGATAAGAAGCTTTCAATAGATAGAATAACCAGATACTAAACTCTTCAAAATTTCTAAGTTAGTGATGCATCAAGTTGAGAATAATTAGGTGAAATTTTGGATGTATGGGTAAGCTCTTCAGGTTATGGAGAATTTGAAGGCCCGTATTATCAATATAGTCCAGTATGCAGGGAATTTTAAAAGGCTAATTTCTGCAAAAGGTGGTGTATGCAATTTTATTGTTTTAATAGCTTCATTAGGGTCCAAATAAGTATTCGAAAAGTCCCAATAAGGGTATTCAAAAAGTACACACAAAATTTCCCCCGCACAACTTTTGACAGCCAGAAAACCATGCATTTTTTAGTTTTTCGCATATAACTAAACAATGGTCCACATTTTCATAGGTACATCCTCATAGTAAATTGTAGAGGACAAAATTCTGCGTCGATTGAAAAGAAGAAAACAAAAATCGGTCGAATAGATAACTCATTATAATAACTTGGATAATAGATAACTAACTTTGTTTGAGTCCAAATGCGACTTTTTCTCATCAATGGCTTCCAAGGTAGACGCATTTTAACACAAAAAGTCGCCTTTTTCTCGGAATATAGGAATGAGCTCAAAGTACTCTAGCTAGGTGATGGGATGCTTCAATTCAACATATGATATACGAAATAGAACCGTTTTTTCAAGCTGAGAACAATGAGCTATAGTTCATCAGGATTTGTTCACTCTTACGAAAGTTAGGGGTGTCCTTATTCTATTATCCTTGAATGTCCTTTGTATCAAAAATAATTTGGATTTAGAGCAGTGAAGGATTTATTCTGATGAAAAGTGACCCAAGTAGTCTACGAAATACAAGATAGGCTATATTTGAACCTTATATGTCTAACCTAACATCAAAATATTGAAAAAACCACCTGTAGCCTGTTTTATTTTTGGAAAAGTGATTGTCAAAGTTCCAAAAATTGGTCAAATATAAATTTTTTTGTACTTTCTAAACTCAATTCCTGATGCTCTATAACTTTTAGGAAGAGGGGTAATAAGTTTCTCTGTTACTTTATGAACTACATAACAATTTGAACAATTTTTGGGAAAATTTGAAAAAATTGTGTTTTTTGAATGAATGTAAAAAGTTATCTATTGGACCGATTTTTGTTTTCTTTTTTTCAATCGACGCAGAATTTTGTCCTCTACAATTTACTATGAGAATATACCTATAAAAATGTGGACCGTTGTTTAGTTATATGCAAAAAACGAAAAAAATGCATGGTTTTCTGGCTGTCAAAAATTGTGCGGTGGGAAATTTTGTGTGCACTTTTCGAATACACATTATTGGGACCCTAACGAAGCTATTAAAACAATAATATCACATACACCACCTTTTGCAGAAAAAATCCCTGCATACTGGACTAAAAGCAATTTAAACTATGAATAAGTTGACTGATGGTTGAATCTAGATATTGTCACATTTAATATAATGAGTTTCATCTGAGTCAGCTGATCCTTTTAAACTATTTTTATTTCAAACTACTATTGATAATACGTACCAGAAATTTAAGGTAATTTTTTGTAGATAAAATTATGATATATTGAGATTATATCAACTCACATTAGAACTGGTTTCCCTGCTAACTTTTCATTTTTCAATAGTTCAGTAAGAACTTTTTTACATTCATCCAGTCTTCCACGGTCACTGGCATCCACTACAAATATAACACCATGAACCTGAAACAACAAATTGATAAATATTCACAGAACAGAACTTGTCTAACCTTAAAGGAAGACAATAAAAGCGTAATGATATTATATTCAAGTAACTACACTAAAAAGAATATACGGTAATAGTAAGACATCTTTATTTTTAAGACGTGGCGGAGTTTGGGCATTATGGTCCGTTCTACAGCAGCAAGCCACAAAAAAATAACTTACCTACAGTATTCTACATATTAAGTTGAATAAAACTTGGTTTATTTTAAAGAATATTGGTCACCTTGTGAATAGCTTCATATCTGAAACTTGATTCGAATAGAGACTGGAAAGAATTATACAGATTGTTGATGATTATTCTTAATTAACAAAAATTTCATATTATGAATAAGTTTCATTAGGTTAGGTTTTATTATACAGGGTGTTTCAGGAGGAATGTGCAATACTTCTCAGGCTGATTCCTTACACCAAGTAGACAAAAAAGTTCCATGGGACCAACGCCCAAAAACGCTTTGTTACCGCGATAACAATGGCGGAAAATTGAGATTTTTCAAAAAATATTTATGTTTCTAATTTTTTAGAGGATTTACTGAGGTTCTGAAATAATCAATTCCTATGTAAAATCAGCTGAGGAATTCAATGAAACCAGTCTGAAGTCTGTAACTTCAACGGTTATTGAGATAATTGAAAAAGTATGCTTAAAAACGCCATTTTTCAACAATAAGGGTTATAACTGGATAAGGAATCATAAATTTGTATTTTTTATTAATGGAAGTTGAAGAGAGTCGGATTCTAAAGAAAAAGTTGAACGGCAGCGATTGTGTAAATCTTACCCAAATCTCAGAAATAGTGATCAGAAATCGCAAAATCGCTACTAAATACAAATTTATAGAGGAAGAATTTCTCTACATTTTCATGATAATTCAATTTTTTATCTCAAAGGAATGATATACTTATTTGTAAGCAAAAAATGACGGGTTTTTCGTATATGATGGAAAAGTCGATATTCTCTCATAAATTATTTTTCTCAATTTCGAAAGAATTAAACATATTATATATGAATTTAGACCGCCTTGATGAGCTGAAAATAATGAGCTATAGATTTTTAAGATTCGATGACTTTTACAATAGTTAGAGAAATCCTCAGATTGAGATCCTTAAAGGGTCCTTACTTTCGAACATGACTAAAATTCAGGTCGGTAAGTGACTTATCTGCTATAAATTGATCTAAGATATATCATTACCAGAGAAAATTTCAATACAAGCTCGTATAATAATTTTTGAGACAATTTTCACAAAAATAGGGTTTTTTGAAATACAAGGATATCTTTTCAATGTCCTAGTTCGAAAACTATACAAGAAAGAAAGGTCTACTTGGCCTCAAATTGTAGAGGACAAAATTAACCCCAGTGGGATTTTGATTTACACAATTCAAATGAATACTTCAGAAGATCTAACAAATACTAAAAATACTCAAATTCTCGTTTTTCTCGAAAATTAACCTCTTTTTTGAAATTCATAACTCGGTTACTAATAAAGATAGAGAAATGAATTTGGTATTATTCTCTTGGAAATTTAATTTACAAAAAAAGGAGAATAATGATTTTTTTCGTCCGACACTTCGTTTTGACGTAAATCGTGATAGACTAGAAATGGAATCGAAATTTTGGCCGCCATCATGAATCACAAAAAATGTTCAACTTTAAAAAATGGCATCACTGAGTTTCGGAAGTCAAAATCTAGCACAATCAAGAAAAAAAACGATAATATACAACCTAAAGAACCCTGATTCATTGGCACCCAGATTAACAGTAAAAGAAGCAAAAAATATTTATTTTTCATTCAAATCATGACTTTTATCGAAATACTATCAAAATATATTTGCAACTGAGTTTTTATTATCAAAATCTATTCACTTTGATGATAAAATAATCGAAAATCCATAAAGCTGTTATTGACTTATGATAACGCTAATTAGAAAATCTTCATTTGCTTGGAGCCAAACAGATGTAAGTGCACTTACATCCTTTTTCCACGCAGCTGTCTGGCGATTTTTGAAAGTGTCATTTTTCTCTTCACCATAACTCAGTATATATTGAGTTTTTCACTTAAATCTCTTCACCACTAGTTGAATATATTTTTCATCTTCCCGTTTTGCTAATTAACTCGTTTTTTCAAAAAATGTCACTTACACCCCTTTGACTCTGATCGCCTCATAGTAATAATCTCCTATGAATCACTTTTATGGCATCACGCATTAAAGATAGTTAAATCAACTTGAATAAATTTTGAAATTCCAGACATTCAGTTTTTAAGGATTGTCAGGTAATCAATGGACTCAAAATCAAGTTTGGAGCAAGATTAAAATCCGTTATCAGGCTCAAGTTGTAGAGAATAATTTGCTCTACATGTATGATAAACCTTTGCACTATCAAACAAACTCAAATTAGAATCCATTGATTACCTGACAATCCTTATAAACTGAATGTCTGTAATTTCAAAATTTATTCAAGTTGATTCAACTATCTTTAATGCGTGATGCCATAAAAGTGATTCATAGGAGATTAAAGAGGAAGATTTTCTCTACATTTTCATGATAATTCAATTTTTTATCTCAAAGGACTTGGAAGATATACTCATTTGTAAGCAAAAAATGACGGTTTTTTCATATATGATGGAAAAGTCGATATTCTCTCATAAATTATTTTTCTCAATTTTGACCGAATTAAACATATTATATATGAATTTAGACCGCCTTGATGAGCTGAAAATAATGAGCTACAGATTTTTAAGATCCGATGACTTTTACAATAGTTAGAGGTATCCTTAGATTGAGATCCTTAAAGGGTCCTTACTTTCGAAAATGACGAAAATTCAGGTCGGTAAGTGACTTATCTGCTTGAAATTGATCTAAAAGATATTATTACCAGAGAAAATTTCAATACAAGCTCGTATAAAATTTTTTGAGACAATTTTCCCAAAAATAGGTTTTTTTCAAATACAAGGATATCTTTTAACTGTCCTAGTTCGAAAACTATACAAGAAAGAATAATAATTTTTCTAAATGACTAAAATTTTTTGCTGGTAACTCCCATAAAGGAATCCTCGGGAGTACCTAATTTCTCAGATAAAGAAGCTATTGATTAGTTGATTGATTGTATTATTATATAATTACATTGAAAATATTGTAATGTTTCTTTATATTGTTATATAATTTCATTGAAAATTGTAATGTTTCTTTTTTACAAGAAATAAAATTATTATTGTTATTATTATTATTAAGAAAGGTCTACTTGGCTTCAAATTGTAGAGGACAAAATTATCCCCAGAGAATTTTGAATCACACGATTCAAATGAATACTTCAGAAGATCTAAGCAAACAAATACTAAAAATACTCAAAATCTCGTTTTTCTCGAAAATTAATCTCTTTTTTAAAAAATCATAACTCGGTTTCTAATAATGATAGAGAAATGAATTTGGTATCATTCTCTTGGAAATTCAATTTAATAGAAAAAAGTTAATGATTTTTTTCGTGCGGCGCTTCGTTTTGACGTAAATCGTGATAGACTAGAAATGGAACCGAAATTTTGGCCGCCATCTTGAATTTTAAAAAATGCTCAACTTTTATAGCTTAGCATCACTCGGATTCGGAATCTACACATCAAAATCTATCATAATCGATCAAAAAATTAACGACATACCACAAAAAAGGTAACCACCATTGGCACCCAGACTAGAGTCAAAGAGGTGTAAGCTACAACTTGGAAGAGAAGGGATGTAAGTGCATGTAGGCTCTCATCCAATCATCATTATAACAATGGAAAAATACGATAAAACAGTTTTAAATTGTAGTGTATAGGGAAAATTCCGGCTAACTCATTGATGTAATCATTTACATTTTTTTGATAGTTTTGGATTTTACATTGGCCTTTGAACTTTGAATGCGATTATCTCGAAACTAGGTTAGAGTCACTTACACCCCTTTGCTTTTAAGCGACTGACTTGTGCTATGTTTTGTCGAATTTTGCGATTTTTGATCGCTATTTCTGAGATTTGGGTAAGATTTACCCAACTTTTTCTTTAGAATCCGACTCATTTCAACTTCCATAAATAAAAAATACAAATTTATGATTCCTTATCCAGTTATAACCCTTATTGTTGAAAAATGGCGTTTTTGAAGCATATTTTTCCAACTAACTCAATAACCGTTGGAGTTACAGACTTCAGACTGGTTTCATTGAATTTCTCAGCTAATTTTACAGAGGAATTGATTATTTTGGAACCTCAATAAAGCCTCTAAAAAATTAGAATAATAAATATTTTTTGAAAAATCTCAATTTTCCGCCATTATCTCGGTAACGAAGCCTTTTTGGGGGTTGGTCCCATGGAAATGTTCTGTCTACTTGGTGTAAGGAATCAGCCTGAGAAGTATTGCACATTCCTCCTGAAACACTCTGTATATAGGTTTCATTATTATAAATAGTTTTCTTATCATGAATAGGTCACTCATCTCATTAGAATCAACATAAAATAGTGGGCAATCTAATTGAATGAAAATGTTGATGAGAAATTGATTTGTAATGCTTTTAGCCTTCTTAGTTTATATCAGAAAAATCAGTATAGCCTGAATATTTCGAAATAATCTCGGTAGGTACACTGCAAAAATTTCAATTTAATTAGAAATTAATTGGCACTGCCAACATAAGGTAACCTTGTGGTCTGTTATAGTAGTAATATCAACACTTCTCAGTTGAATTATTAAAAAGAAATTCGCTCCGGCAGCTGGCGGTCGGAAAGAGTGAATTTCAAATAATGCAATTCTATGATGGCTCGAATCATATGACTTATAATGAGCTATTCAGGGTATGAATTCAAAGGTGCCGTTTTCGAAAAACACCATTTTTGGCATATTATTCGCCATTTTCTCCGCTATTTTTTATTGGATTTTTTTCGTCGATGGCTCAAATTGTGGGGCATGATAAGGGTATTATACACACCAATTTTCAAAACGATCAAGTTATAGGTCGATTTGTAGTGTTTTTTCACAACTTTCATCCCCTAATTTCACCCCCTACCCTTGAACCAATTTGGCTGGTTAACGAGCTTGACCGAGATATTAACACTAATGATTTTTGTGCAAAATTTGGTCGCTCTCCGACAAGCCCTTCGGGAGATATCGTGTTAACAAGAATCTGTACATATATAAATATATATATAGAGAGAGAGAGATATATATGAATTTGAATGAACAACAGATTCGTGTTCTAGGGGCTCGGAAACGTGTAAAAAATATATCACATCATAAATTTTCGATTGTCAGGGCAAGACCGATATTTGCATTTTTTCGAATGAAATGCACTAAAATTGAAGCTTCAAATTTTTGATAGGAAATTATCAGATTTGAAAATTATAATACATAATTGCTATTAATTTATAGCAATTGATATAATTCATTTATATTTAATATCAAATATAGAGATGAAAGCCTTATATTCTATAGCTCCAAAGCTTACATCAGCAAAATATCTGTGCCATATATCACGTATTTGCTTCCCTCCTCCAAGGTCATATATGATCACTTGATGTCCGCGGTGGTTAAGTTTCACAGAATTGAATCCAACAGTTGGAACAACATCTTCAACCGCCTCTGGAATTAGAATGAGCAAAAAAATCAATCATATATTGAAACTTCAATGCAACAATCAATAAACAAAACCCATGAGTCAAATCAAGAGTTTCAGCATTGATAAAATATTAATAAAATATCTATTTCAACAGGTATTCCTCAACTTTTATTACCATAACAACAGGCCTAATAAACAGTCTGAAAAGAGAAAATTTCCATGAAAATAAGCCTATCAATGATGCTTACACTTTATAATGATCACAAATTGTAAATTGAACTTATTATTACTGTATAATTATGTATAATGTGATATTTTCTCCAAATTCGGATGTTTTTCGATCATTTTTTCACAGTTCTTGATCTGAGCACACATACTCTTTTTCTGTTTTATCAATGCTCAGCTACGTTAGGACAGTCTGCGACAGACAATCCCTACTTACTCTATGCTCAGATTTAACTCTTGACTATAAAATTCTAGTGCAACCATTATAATTATTAGGCTCCTATGTAGCCTAAGTTATGACAATTTTGTTGATGTGGCTTACAGCACAGTAGCGCAACCCATTACTAAAAGATGTATTGATAGGAAAAATCAAAATAGGAAATCAACCATAAATTTGAGGCAATTCATAGACTAAGTAATATCTATATCTATAATCGAAATGGCACTGATTGATTCATTCATCACCAGAACTAAAAATCCACAGAAGCGAACGCGTTCAAATTTGGCAGGCATGTTCAGTTGGACGTTTAGACGCGCGCTAAGAAAGGATTTTAAAAACTTCTCAAGGATACGCCAAATATTCAAGTTTTTCTATAGTTTTCCGGCGTTTTCACAATTTTTTCGAGAACCAATCGGTAGAAAATGTTGATATTTGGTAGGTAGGTTCAGATAAGGTCTAGAAATGTTGGGTTAAAATATTTTTGAATTCCGTTCTGAAAGATTACGCCAGTAATCAGGTTTCTCAAAATTTTAAATGTATTACGGGTTGCATATCTTTCGCCTTGATACGACCATTCCTAACTGGAAATTCAATGGTTCAGTGAGATTATAGATAAACTAATTTGGAAGATATTGAATCAAGTTTCAAACTATGTCCGATATAGTTCCCAAGGTTACGCTCAATATTAGCGTTTTACTATTTTTCGGAATTTTCAGAGTTTTTCGAGAATAAATTAGTAGAAAATGTCGAAATTTGGTGAACAGGTCCAGATTAGGTCTAGAAATGCTGTGTTCAATGAATTTTGAATATCTTCTGAACGGAATTCGCAGGCGAGCAAAGCGAGCCTGTTTTTCTCAGCTTACACTGACAGAGGTTACGCAGGCGAGCGAAGCGAGCCTGTTTGACTCCCTGAAACTGCTGATACTGTCGGGGGTCCAGGGGGCGAAGCCGGAGAAGGCGGAGAAGGCGAGCGAAGCGAGCCTGCCGGCTAGTCTGAACATATTATCAGAATTGAGCTACAATTGTCAATTTGCCAAATAGATAGTAGACAGCAGTTATTAATAATTAATAATTGCTCACCTTTACTGAGACCTTTGGCGGCACATGACTTCCCAGCATTATCCAAGCCAACTAACAAAAGCACAATTTTCCTGAAAATATATGAATTTCATTATTACAATGAAGAATCCTGAACAATTATTCTGTAATCTGCCAGTAAATAATGAATTCAGCAATTCATTTGAGTACCTACATGACGTTTTACATTGGTTTTCTATACTTGGCCGCCAGAGGGTTTGACGTGAGTCACGAGCGTGAGAGCAAGACGCTATAGGCATTGAGCTACAACGGACGAGGCTGGGAAACTTTGTTAGAGGCATACTTCAACCTCGTTCTGCTGTATATTTTTCAGGAGTACGGCACGATTGAAGCATTCTTGCTCATAACTTATGTTAAATTCAACCGTAAGTCCACGGAATTACAAGTTTAGGCTTCTTAATTCAATCTTTCTTATGAATATAAGTTACCGTATTAGATTTTTAAAGCATAGAGTCTTTCGTTTGCTAAATATCTTTGTACAGACAGAACCATCGTTAATACTTCAAAACTTTAAGGAGTCCTCAATAGAGAAAAGGAGCGGTAAGAGCTGCGAGTGACCGACGAATCGGTTTCCAGTTTCTTCTTCTTGTAGCCAAGTGAGATACAAAAAGGGATTAAGTTATTGAAAGAAAGTTGATTGAAAAGAAATTTATAAAAAGTAGGGTCCAAGATCTTGAAAGAATTTTTTCGATAATACTAGATTAAAATATGTTTTGATTTGATAGTATCTAGATATATATATATTATTAGGTTCCTTAGATATTGGACCGTTCTTAAGTAGACGGCTTAAGTCTAGTTTACCTGCCACCTGACTTTCGGAAACTGAGTAATTACCAGTGATAAATTGAAGATATTATACATTGATTAAATCAGTCATAAGCATAGCTAGCATATGAACAAGTGGAATGTTTTGTTGGAGTGTAAACAAGTGAGCAAATAAATTCTACAGAGTTAATGGTGAACAAACCAAGTAACACAATATTAGGCCTATGGAATCACCTGTTTCTTATCCGCGAAGAATACCTTCTTATGAAATTGAAAGGCCTGCAGCAGTTACCCATACTCGTATAAAAACACTATTTGATAACTTTATATAGAAATATTGAACGTTCCATTATAACATGAAAAATAAAGTTCAAAATACGATGTTTCGTGTCATGGATATTTGCTTTTCATTTTTCAGGTTAGAATAAACAAACAGAACAGAAACGTCATTACCAGGTGAATCCGGGATGCTTCAAAAGTTTACAAACGACAAACTGTACCATTCTTAAAACGAAATTTTGATAGATAGTAATCTATTCAATGATGATAATGTGTGAGAAAATTTCAATATATGATTATCTTGTTTCAAATATAGTCCAAATTATAAAATTCCTTCCATTCTCAATTTTCATAATGAAAATTCTCTAGATACTCGCGTGAAAGTTGTCAACGACAAAAACAATCGTTTATCAGGTGCAACTTGTCGTCAGCCTAGACACAGTAATACAGTTTTTTTTAAAGAATGGGCTGACAAACTTTACTAACTCAATTACTTACTTAACTAACTTTATTAACTTAGCCCACGTCAAAAAGTAAGGAAAAATTCTTTGAACATCTATCAATAAAAGGATAGATAGTTTTAATATTATAATAATATTATTTCTATTTATGTGTAAGTCAATATGTAATACTTAATTTTTCATACAGTCAATAATTTCTTGCTTAGTTTAAGGGTGGGCGGTAGTGGACGGCAAACTGCCGAACAGCAAAATCAAGCCCCATAAGAACAATGTCATTTTTATCAATCTCTTGGAGCAGATAGAGCCTCTGTTTATGGAGAGAATTTCACGTTCTTCATGTCATTGGAAAGAGAATTCGATTCTCCAAGGGCATGACTTTTTCTTTTTCATTGTTCAGTTTATTTTAATAATTATTGTACAATTAATAAACTATAAAAGTATTGAACTCTAATTATTGAAATAAACTAATAATCAAAAAAGTGAAAAGTCACCCCCCTAGAGAATTGAATTCTCTTTACAATGAGATCAAGAACGTGAAATTCTGTCCATAATAATAGAGGCTCTATCTGCTCCAAGAGATTGATGAAAATTACATTGTTCTTATGGGGCTTGATTTTTCCGTTTGGCAGTTTGCCTTCCACTACCACCCACTCTTGATAATTGAAGCAGTGCGCATGCTTTATTTTAGGGAAAAAATCTGGAAAGGGGCATGGAAACACGTTGTGAGACATATCAGTTGCCTCTCATTATCACATATACCACTAGCAAGCAGAAGCTGAACATTCATTAGTGATCTGATATTATTATTTAGTCCAAAACGCACCCAAATAAGAATCAACCTCCTTATACTATAAAGCCACAAACTAACTGACTGACTGACTAACTGACTAATCAATATTATTGACCACTTGCCAATATCTGGTAGATATTTATTATACATCTTTTGAAAGAGGAAGTCGAGCACATAACCAGAGAAAACTTGAAATATAACCCCCAGAGGGGGTTTTGCCCCAAAATTTTCAACTTTTTTGTTTGACTGTTTATTGCAACGTCATGCTGATTTTTGTAACCAGTGCGCAAAAATAGCTCGATTTCAACAAACAAATTTCTACCGGGTTTGCAGGGTGATGAGCAGGGGGCACTTTTTAATTTTTTGTCATTTTTGGGCCCAATACAGGAATTGAGTGCTTAATTTTGAGGGATTGTTGATAATTTAGTGCGGTTTTTGGCAGCGGGATCATGTGACTAGAGCCCACAGACTTGATTTCCATCATAACAAATTTTTTTGAATTCCAGGGGGGGCCTGGGGGAGGGTTTCTTTGCCAAACTTTGGGGAGCCCAAAATAGGGGTATTTTGACATACGCGTAGAATTGAGACCCACACCATTGGATTCAGCGCAAAAATTAGGTCTAGTAAAGTATCTATCTTTGATAGAGACTTTCAGGATTTACAAACCATATCTTGCAGTTAAACTGACTTATTTTTATGCGTTTATTGCCTCTGGACGGCTCAGTTTTGGATCAAAGTATGTTATCATGTATATCATTGTGATCAGATCAACAGGCCTGAGACAATGATGTGTAACATTTCATGTTTTTATGAATCTACCCTGTCTACAGGGGGCTCAACAATCTCTAGTATGCAAGCCTCACACTTCACCATTATACCAGTCTAACTAGCCATGAAGTTAATGGGAGAAGAATACTTTGATATATCCTGGACCAGCTGGAGTCCTTTATATTGCTAATTCTCAAAGTCATTGAAGATCAAATATAAATGTCTGAAAGCAGTATAGAATTTGATAGAGATTTCTTGATGAGCAAGGCTGAAAGACTATTTATAATGCATCAAAAACAAGACAAGAATTATAATTCATACACAACTTTATTTGAAAGATTATACCTATCAAATGTATATCTTCAACATAATAAACATTTGAAACATAACTGTAAAACGATTTCCCCTTGGTACATTTCTATCATGCACATCTTTTGCACAATTGCTTTATATACACTTAACACATTCAACAATATATTCATATAATACCGTTTTTTCTAAAATTATTTCTAGGAAAGAGTAAAATAATCCTTATTGAGAGATGAAAATGGTAGTAGTAATGAATAAATATGTAACACACCTAATTAAAAGCTTAAAGTGAAGGAATAATACTAGAAAGTGAATGTGATACTAGATAGAATGTTTGATATTGATTAATACTTATAAAACATGCAGAATGATTATAAAAGTTCACACTGAATATCTAAGAAAGATCTAAGATGATTGAATATATAATGAATGATGTGTATAACCTGGCACAATGATATCAAATTCACAATGGTATGAAAATTCATAAAAATGTCGAGATTCTCATATAATACAAGATTGTTTCTACATATGTCAAACTTTACACATAAATTACATTCTTGCTCTTGTCAATGATATTCAATACTTACACATAAGAGAACAGATAAAGCAGGTACTATTTAAATTAGAAATGTTTATGCATCTTTCCAGTAGGATTCATTACGTGGACATTACACCCTTTCTTGCCACAAGAAGATTTAGAACAGGATGCTTTTTTATGTAGTTGACAGCTTTTTCATGGGTGACCATTGTGAAATCATAACCATTACACTGAAAACCAGAAATAAACTATTGTCACCAACTGAAATAATAATGATAATTCCAAATATGTTGTATTTTATCAAATTACTTGACACAGGCAGTTTCGAAACGATTATTATTATTAGCCTACATTCAATTACCCATGCATACAAAAAAAGTAACCAAGAACACATGGGACATCTCTGGTGTATATCATGAGTTGAAATAGGAAACTTCATTCTTAGTTCATAAATTTTCAACTCAGCACACTTGGGCGCTTGGGCGTTATGTAATTGAGTAATTAATATTTCAACTCAGTAGTTTCTGAACCGCAATAAATACTAATATTCACTTTATTGGGGAAACTCAATTGGAAAAGAAAAAACTCAATTTCCTAGAACTCTATTGGACTTTATTAAACGCCATAACACTGCATTGAACTCCATCAAATCCTCAATTATTGCACTTCATTAATTTATTACTGAAATAAACATTGAGCCACATTATTCCATTTGAAAGATACAATTTCCCAGAACTCTAGTGGATCTAACTAGATCCCATTCAATTGAAGTGAAGTTTACATACCCCATTGATCACCATTGAAACTTCTTCAAACTTCATTAAATTACATTTTCACAAAATTCCACTCTATTGAACCACATCAAACTCCATATTGAACTATTTTGAACTTCATTGATTATTGAAATAAACATCAAGCTTCATTATTCCATTGGAAAAAATCCATTCCCTAGGACTCTATTGGATGCATCAGACAACATCAAACTTCATTAAATTGGAAAAAAATTATTGACTTTATTGATCTCAATCTGAATAGATAAAATTTTTACAAATTTCATTGGCGTAGTAAATAAATTTCCCTAGATCTCAATTGGACTTATTAAATTTTATTAAACTCTCAACTCCATTCCCATCAAATGCTCTGAAGTCAAATGCCATCAGGCATCCTAAAAGTCAAAAAAAAACTTCAAGATATTTTCATCAATATATCAAATAACCATTGAATTCTCAAACTTACAACCAGTTCCATTAAATTACTGAGCTGATTTTACATAGTAGTTGATGATTTTGGTTACTACATTGACACTGAAAAAATATAACTGTTGCATCCTAGACCACTTCTATGCTCTAAGTTACAAGCAATTCCAACTTTTATCCCCATCAAACTATATTGAACTCCATTAAAGTAAATTGAACTACAAAAAAGTCCATTGAACTCTGTAAAAATCCATTGAATTTCATCAAACTCCATTGAACCCCTTAAAACTAATTTGAACTATAATGTATCAATATATTATTACTTAACCCTTTACATTATTCGTCCTACTCCTACAACAGTCTAATAATTGACCAATTGGGGTTTTGATATAGAGAGCCTGAAAAAGATGACAAATTCGGACAACCCATCCCACTGGTACAACCCAAAAAACAACTAACCAACCTCCAACTGGGGGTGCAGGGGGCATGGCCCCCTGCCGAGCAAAATGCAAGTAAATCAATAAAAATAAATAAATTTGTGTAGCCTTACAACACAAATCAGGATTTGAAGAAGACAAAACAAGACACATTTAAAAAGATGGATTTTTTTCTTTCGTGAGGTTTAGAAAAGCTTTAGACAAAGTATTACTCTAATAATTTTCATCAATAATCAAATATATCTGTACCATATTACATAAATCAATTTTTTACATTATTATCTCAAAAATCATCAAGAGTTACAAACTCATTACTGACGCCAAGAAATTCCTCAGCTTGTTTTTACTTGGGAGTTATTGATCATTTTTGTACTTTTATCAAGCCCCCAAAAATTAAAAAATAAATTAAAATTAAGAATGCAGGCTACTTCCTTCAAAATTCTTATATTGGTAAATAAGAATTTCTGGTGGTATGTATAATGGGAACTTTTTACTATATTTGGCGTCAGGCATCACCATGAGAAGTTTGACAGTTCATTTAGAAACATTATATATACCGTACCATAAGGTGTCATAAATTCATTGAATTACACAGGCGGAATAATTGATCATTTTAAAACCTGGATGAATCCACTAAAAAATAAAAAAAAAATTATTATTTATTTTTTTAAATTGAAATATTTGGTTATTGTTATCTTGTTAACATATAGCGTTTTTAGGGTATGTCCAATGGATTTTTTTGCTCTACTTGGGCCCTTGGGGTGGGGAATAAGCCTGAGAAGTACCTACCGTGTATTACACACTCTCCTGGAACACTGTAATGTATGTATAATTATATTATGTTCATATCTATTAATAAGTATCATCATATCATATCATACAATATTCTATTCATTTGATAGAATCATGTATATATATATATATATATAGCTTTCTTTAATATTAAAGTTATTTATTTATTTATAAAAAAAAATTAAAGGGGGCTATTATAGAATGCTGGATTGATCAAATCCACTGAAATAGTTGATATGAGATATAATTCAGAGTAGAAAGTTCACTTATTGGAGGATATTTTGTTGATATCTGTCACTTCAATAATGTTCAATACTGTCATGCTTACAAACACAGTAAAAATTTCCAAAAATATTAGTATATGTTTCTTACGTGGTTCTTATTGTTTATTGTCAGTTGCAAAGGCCTCCATATGACAAAATCTTTTTAATAATTATGATTTGAACAAAATTAGTATGAATGACAAACAATTACCTTTCTATTGTTTCCTAACTCATTATCAACGCCTATAAAGGAAATACATCATAGCTTCCTTTAATAGAAGGCCCTGCCCTTATAATATGGCAACATTGCACTGGAGGTACAGATTTTTAAGTATTATTTTAGTATATGTAGTATATTCTTGGAATGCATATTACAGTGGAAACTCAAATACAAGAATATAGAGACTTATTTTCATGGTTAATAGTGCAAATATTGTATTTTTTTGTTGTGCAAAGTAACATATTAACAGCCGTTACTCAAGAAATATACAAGATATATGAGACCTTTTTGGTTTCGAATTGTGAATGAAAAAATTATCTCCAGAGGGATCTTGGAATACACATTTCTAATTCATCATAGTTGCGAAAGATAAATGAAAAACTAGGAAAGGTGAAATATTACTTTCTCTCAGAAATACCACTATATTTGAATCAAAGCTCGGTCCTTGTTCAAGATAAAGGGTTGAATTCGACACATATCTCTTGGAAATGTTATTGCATGGCTAGGATAAGTATAGGGAATCTATTCCCTATCTGACGCTTTGTTTTTGCATGAATTGCAAGAAACTGAAAACAGAACCAAAATTCAGTTGTTTTCTTGTCACTCTGTATTATGCACACCTCAGAATCCATCGCAAACTTATATTGGACTCATTTGGGATGCCCAAAGTAGATTGAGATGATTTCCAGCCTTACATTAATTTTTTTGTAGGCAAAAGTCGAATTTGCCTGAACTATATACAGTGTGTTTCAGGAGGAATGAGGCAATACTTCTCAGGCTGATTCCTTACACCAAGTAGACAAAAAAATCCATGGGACCAACCCCCAAAAATGCTTTGTTACCGAGATAACAATGGCAGAAAATTGAGATTTTTCAAAAAATATTTATTTTCTAATTTTTTAGAGGCTTTACTGAGATTCTAAAATTATCAATTCCTATGTAAAATTAGCTAAGGAATTTAATGAAACCAGTCTGAAGTCTGTAACTTCAACGGTTATTGAGATAATTGAGAAACTATGCTTAAAAAACGCCATTTTCCAACAATAAGGGTTATAACTGGATAAGGAATCATAAAATTGTATTTTTTATTAATGGAAGTTGAACAGAGTTTGATTCTAAAAAAAGTTGTATGGCAGCAATTGTGTAAATCTTACCCAAATCTCAGAAATAAATGAATAAATAAATTTATTTGACCAATAAACAAACACTTTACAAAAAAATGAATGCCTATTGTCTAAATAGGAGACCGCAAAGGTAATCCTGTGTGGGGATCCATCAGTATAAATGAAAACAAATTTTCAATTAAATAAAGACAAAAATTAAAATCAATGTTCTAGCTCACCCTCATAGTTCAAAAAACTAAATCATACAATAGCACTAAAATCTAGTTACTAAATCACAAGAACTCAATAACCACTGAAAAATAATCTCTGAAACATTCCAAATATAAAAAAATTATACACAAGCAAGTATTAGAAAATCAATACAGTCCAGAAGACGCACGATATATTGATTGGAATAATTGATCATTTTAAAACCTGAATGAATCCACTAAAAAATAAAAAAATTATTATTTATTTTTTTTAATTGAAATATTCGGTTATTGTTATCTTGTTAACATATAGCGTTTTTGGGGTATGTCCAATGGATTTTTTTGCTCTACTTGGGCCCTTGGGGTGGGGAATAAGCCTGAGAAGTACCTACCGTGTATTACACACTCTCCTGGAACACTGTAATGTATGTATAATTATATTATGTTCATATCTATTAATAAGTATCATCATATCATATCATACAACATTCTATTCATTTGATAGAATCATATATATATATATATATATATATATATATATATATATATATATATATATATATATATATATATTTATATAATAATTGATCATTTTAAAACCTGAATGAATGCTCTAAAAAATAAAAAATTATTATTTATTTTTTTAATTGTAATATTCGGTTATTGTTATCTTGTTAACATATAGCGTTTTTGGGGTATGTCCAATGTATATATATATATATATTTATATAGCTTTCTTAAATATTAAAGTTATTTATTTATTTATAAAAAAAAATTAAAGGGGGCTATTATAGAATGCTGGATTGATCAAATCCACTGAAATAGTTGATATGAGATATAATTCAGAGTAGAAAGTTCACTTATTGGAGGATATTTTGTTGATATCTGTCACTTCAATAATGTTCAATACTGTCATGCTTACAAACACAGTAAAAATTTCCAAAAATATTAGTATATGTTTCTAACGTGGTTCTTATTGTTTATTGTCAGTTGCAAAGGCCTCCATATGACAAAATCTTTTTAATAATTATGATTTGAACAAAATTAGAATGAATGAAGAACCTTTCTATTTTTTCCTAATTCATTATCAAAGCCTATAAAGGAAATACATCATAGCTTCCTTTAATAGAAGGCCCTGCCCTTATAATATGGCAACATCGCACTGGAGGTACAGATTTTTAAGTATTATTTTAGTATATGTAGTATATTCTTGGAATGCATATTACAGTGGAAACTCAAATACAAGAATATAGAGACTTATTTTCATGGTTAATAGTGCAAATATTGTATTTTTTTGTTGTGCAAAGTAACATATTAACAGCCGTTACTCAAGAAATATACAAGATATATGAGACCTTTTTGGTTTCGAATTGTGAATGAAAAAATTATCTCCAGAGGGATCTTGGAATACACATTTCTAACTCATCATAGTTGCGAAAGATAAATGAAAAACTAGGAAATGTGAAATATTACTTTCTCTCAGAAATACCACTATATTTGAATCAAAGCTCGGTCCTTGTTCAAGATAAAGGGTTGAATTCGACACATATCTCTTGGAAATGTTATTGCATGGCTAGGATAAGTATAGGGAATCTATTCCCTATCTGATGCTTTGTTTTTGCGTGAATTGCAAGAAACTGAAAACAGAACCAAAATTCAGTTGTTTTCTTGTCACTCTGTATTATGCACACCTCAGAATCCATCACAAACTTATATTGGACTTATTTGGGATGCACAAAGTAGATTGAGACGATTTCCAGCCTTACATTAATTTTTTTGTAGGCAAAAGTCGAATTTGCCTGAACTATATACAGTGTGTTTCAGGAGGAATGAGGCAATACTACTCAGGCTGATTCCTTACACCAAGTAAACAGAAAAATCCATGGGACCAACCCCCAAAAATGCTTTGTTACCGAGATAACAATGGCAGAAAATTGAGATTTTTCAAAAAATATTTATTTTCTAATTTTTTAGAAGCTTTACTGAGATTCTAAAATTATCAATTCCTATGTAAAATTAGCTAAGGAATATAATGAAACCAGTCTGAAGTCTGTAACTTCAACGGTTATTGAGATAATTGAGAAACTATGCTTAAAAAACGCCATTTTCCAACAATAAGGGTTATAACTGGATAAGGAATCATAAAATTGTATTTTTTATTAATGGAAGTTGAACAGAGTTTGATTCTAAAAAAAGTTGTATGGCAGCAATTGTGTAAATCTTACCCAAATCTCAGAAATAAATGAATAAATAAATTTATTTGACCAATAAACAAACACTTTACAAAAAAATGAATGCCTATTGTCTAAATAGGAGACCGCAAAGGTAATCCTGTGTGGGGATCCATCAGTATAAATGAAAACAAATTTTCAATTAAATAAAGACAAAAATTAAAATCAATGTTCTAGCTCACTCTCATAGTTCAAAAAACTTAATCATACAATAGCACTAAAATCTAGTTACTAAATCACAAGAACTCAATAACCACTGAAAAATAATCTCTGAAACATTCCAAATATAAAAAAATTATACACAAGCAAGCATTAGAAAATCAATACAGTCCAGAAGACGCACGATATATTGATCGGAATAATTGATCATTTTAAAACCTGAATGAATCCACTAAAAAATAAAAAAATTATTATTCATTTTTTTTAATTGAAATATTCGGTTATTGTTATCTTGTTAACATATAGCATTTTTAGGGTATGTCCAATGGATTTTTTGCTCTACTTGGGCCCTTGGGGTGGGGAATAAGCCTGAGAAGTACCTACCGTGTATTACACACTCTCCTGGAACACTGTAATGTATGTATAAATATATTATGTTCATATCTATTAATAAGTATCATCATATCATATCATACAACATTCTATTCATTTGATAGAATCATATATATATATATATATATATATATATATATATATATATATATATATATATATTTATATTTATATAATAATTGATCATTTTAAAACCTGAATGAATGCTCTAAAAAATAAAAAATTATTATTTATTTTTTTAATTGTAATATTCGGTTATTGTTATCTTGTTAACATATAGCGTTTTTGGGGTATGTCCAATGTATATATATATATATATTTATATAGCTTTCTTAAATATTAAAGTTATTTATTTATTTATAAAAAAAAATTAAAGGGGGCTATTATAGAATGCTGGATTGGTCAAATCCACTGAAATAGTTGATATGAGATATAATTCAGAGTAGAAAGTTCACTTATTGGAGGATATTTTGTTGATATCTGTCACTTCAATAATGTTCAATACTGTCATGCTTACAAACACAGTAAAAATTTCCAAAAATATTAGTATATGTTTCTAACGTGGTTCTTATTGTTTATTGTCAGTTGCAAAGGCCTCCATATGACAAAATCTTTTTAATAATTATGATTTGAACAAAATTAGAATGAATGAAGAACCTTTCTATTTTTTCCTAATTCATTATCAAAGCCTATAAAGGAAATACATCATAGCTTCCTTTAATAGAAGGCCCTGCCCTTATAATATGGCAACATCGCACTGGAGGTACAGATTTTTAAGTATTATTTTAGTATATGTAGTATATTCTTGGAATGCATATTACAGTGGAAACTCAAATACAAGAATATAGAGACTTATTTTCATGGTTAATAGTGCAAATATTGTATTTTTTTGTTGTGCAAAGTAACATATTAACAGCCGTTACTCAAGAAATATACAAGATATATGAGACCTTTTGGTTTCGAATTGTGAATGAAAAAATTATCTCCAGAGGGATCTTGGAATACACATTTCTAATTCATCATAGTTGCGAAAGATAAATGAAAAACTAGGAAAGGTGAAATATTACTTTCTCTCAGAAATACCACTATATTTGAATCAAAGCTCGGTTTAACTATGCAAATTTAGAAAAAAATAAAATTGTAAACCTCTACAAAGTGTCCCACTGTGCCCCTAGATGGGGTACAGTGGGACAGCCTCTGGGGTACACTGGGACACTAAAATAAAAAAATCAGTTTATGATTAGAAAACACTTTATTAACACTTCATGATAAGACATTATGATAACACATTATTACACTTTATGATACCTCTTCTTTTTCATCTAAGAAGGGATGAGAACTGTGAGAAGTCGACATTGAAAGTTATTTTTTGCATTGTCCTCCCGGTGCTGCCTTGCTTCATGGGAGGAGGTAGTTTCTTCTCAATATCACCCTCTAAAGCGAAGTAGATTTTCTGTTCCCCTTTGATGAACTTGAAGTCGGGTAGAATTCGTTTGTAGTATTTTACGTAATAGTCACTGTCGTCAGTTTTCTCCACAACTTCTGCCACATAATAATTCACAGTCTTTTTCCCGCAAACTTTCACTAAAACAAAATCTCCTACGTCAATTTTGGGACAAACTTCTTCCTGCAAACTCTGCAAATCATCATCTGACTCTTGCCACTCATCTTCATCTGACTCTTGCCACTCATCTTCATCCTCTGAGCTTTCTTCAAGCTTCAATTTTTTTAGAAACACTCGACTTTTTCCCCCCCTGCAGCTTTATCTTTTCTTTCCACCATTCGCTTCTCTTTCAACATCTTCTTCCCTTCTCTTTCTGCCACTTCTCTTTCTATTCTTTCTTTTACTGGCGTGTCTGTTAATACCTCTGACTTTTTCTTCGCTTTTCCCTTTCTCTGTACTGGACGATTCACAACTTTAGGGTGAGGTCTTACCATTTCAGGGGTAACTTTGATGGTTTGCTGCTCTTTACCTGAGATTCCTGAGACTGAAGGCCTACATGGGGATTCATTTTCTGCTACGACACAAGTTGACAAGTTGAGTTGTTGTTCATTTGAGACATCACACGTGGATGGCAAATGCGGAACATCTGGATTGGGCGCTGTGGTAGTTGGTGCAATAGGCCTATCCGTTACCTCTGCTGCTACGAAGTCTTCATCTTCATACACCATGTTGTTGAATGGGTATATCCCTGTTGATTTGAATCCAGACGTAATATTAGAAATGGAGAATGACTGAGGATATGACTGACCAAGAAGAAATGCAATGTGGTGAATGTTTATCCTTTGACCAGGGTGGTTCACAAGCCAGTTCCTACATGATTCACTGTAGTATCGCTTTAAAGGGCCATACACCCCTTTATCCAACGGCTGTAGTTTGTGGCTGCAGTGTGGGGGTATGGTGAAAAGAATAATGCCATTATCCTTGGCCAGTTGTATTGCTTCGATTGATACATGAGACTCGTGATTGTCCATTATTAATAATATAGGTGTGTCTTTGGAAGGTTTCACAAATTTGATCAAGTGGTTCAACACCAGTAGGAAACATTTGTTGTTCATCCAACCTGTTGGTGTTGCTGCACCTGCTGACCCTGGGGGGTGCACCAATTAACATTGTTTCCTTGAAGATAACACGTGGAAATATGAAAAAAGGGGGGGATGGCATTACCTACTGCATTTATAATTCCACAGAGTGTCACAAGCTCACCTCGTTCAGCAGAAGTTATCTGACCTACTTGCTTGGCACCTTTAGTAGCAATCACCTTCTTTGGATCTTGTACGCTGGTAAGACCTGTTTCATCTAGATTGTAGATATTTTGAGGAAGAAACTTGTATTTCTCATACAATTCTCGCAATTTATCAAAATATGCTGTTACAACTGGTTTGTTGAAAGCCATGGCTCTGTTGAGTGATGTAGCCTCCGGCTTCCTGAGAGCAATCTTGTCCCCCCGCTTGATGAACGCAAGTAGCCAATCTACTCCAGCTTCCTCATTCTCCTTCCAGGAATCAGGTATTTTTTTTTCAATCCTACCGCATATTGGTATGCCAGCTTTCTTGCTTCTTTGTACGGAAGGCCATGGTGTAATTTAGCTGCACGTTGGAGGTATTCAACTAGTAGATTTTCCTCCTCTTTTGAAAATATTTTCCTCACTGAATAATTAGGCTTGAAGCAAATGCCCTTACCTTCAGGATTGGTATCCCAGTCAATTCCCATGGTTTTACATTGATGTACATAACGCTGGAGCGTGCTTTTAGGGATCGAATGAGCTGTAGCAACTTCTCGAATAGATTGATCCTCTTTCATGACACATCGGACAGCTGCTCTCATCTCTTCTTCGGAAATCAAACCAAACTTTGTCTTTCTCGCTCGTTTTCGTACCATGACTGCGTCTGAAAATAAAACAAAACAAGACATGGTTTAATCAGACTGAAAATAGAAATTATAGAAAGTAGGCCGTTAAGTTATAGAAATTATAGAAATACTGTAATGGAAGAAATTATAGAAATAATAGATTCATACTATGACCGCGTCTGAAAATAAAACAAAACAAGACTTGGTTTAATTTGACTGAAAATAGAAATTAAAGAAAGTAGGCCGTTAAGTTATAGAAATTATAGAAATAATGGAAGAAATTATAGAAATAATAGGAGAAATTATAGAAATACCCACATAGCACATGAACATATCAGATACGTATTAGATAAGTTCCATCGATACTTACAGTATGTATCGGATACGTAAATTTACGTATCTAGTACATATCTGATACGTATCTGATACGTGAAAATGTCCGCTTTTGAGATACATATTATTTAGGTATTGATTATACGTATCCGATATGTATCACCCTCATGTCTTGGATATACATCTAATATGTAACTAACAAAAAAGAATTGCCAAAATACTTTGTTCATCAATGATATAGATATTTGTAATTGTTGAAATAAAATCATAATAATCCAGTTAGTCCCATTTGGAAAGACATAAAAAGATGCATAAGAAACTTAACCTCAAAATACTGATTGCAATCAAAAGCCTACCCAATCGACTTTAGCATTGGATCAGATTCTTCATAAATGAAACACAGATTTATATAATAAGTAATATATTATATTATTACATTCAAATAAACAATTTTCATCCTTTTAAGAGTACTATTCTGGTTTTGTCTCCACAATCACATCAGCTTACATTTCATCACTTCTCACAACAGAAAATTTCAGTTCAGAAAGAGAACACAAGCAGAGCCACAGTTACTAATGCATTGTGGGTAGGTTTAGCGGATACGTATCTGATATGTATCTGATACGTATTGGGAGATATGTATCAATTCTGCCTCAAATAGTATGTATCAGATACGTTTGAGGTACATATTTTGTAATACATACTTTAAGGGTTACATTGATATGTACTTGATATGTATCGGATACTTAGTGTGCTATGTGGGTAATAGATTATAAAACATAGAAGTATAGGCCTGTAGCCTATTATAAGAATTATGTTATGAAAACTTCATGAGGCTTGGGCCAATAGGCTGTATTAAGAATCTACAAAAGGCAAAGATTCCCATTGATTCTTTATTTCAAAGATATATTATTATTTAGATATAAAAAAAAGTGTTAAGTTGTGTTGAGACAGTAATATGCAGATAACTAATCTTACGTTATGTGCCAGGGGCACAGTGGGACACTGTCCCACTGTGCCCCAAAAAAATTGTCCCACTGTGCCCCGAAGGGCTCTTTCAGTTTTAAAACATTATAAAAAAGCTAATTTTGAAAAAATGACTAATATTAGTAGGTCATTCGGTTGAATAGATCATAAACTTGATTTTAGCATCAAAAAATTAGGCATTCATAGGTTTTATTACTATTTTATAACAAGAATCTTAGCTTACCTTCTTTTTACTCTGGACAACAGAAAATGATTTTTCGATGTTATCTTCAACAGCACTTGCAGCAGAATGGCGAAATTCTTGTCACATGATCAGAGACACTATTGCCAACTTATGCACTAGTAATTTCTCTGATTTTGCTGATAATAAAGAAAAAATCTCCATTGTCCCACTGTGCCCCTTGTCCCACTGTACCCCACTCTCCCTATTTTGTCTGTAGTGAATAATAAGGATCTGGATAGTTGTGTAAGAATAGAAATAATTAATGATAAGCCATTTATGAATTATTTTGAGAATTGTAATTGTATTTTAGGATATAAGTTTGATCAAATTAAAATCAATAATGATACTATAAATACTCCTTCATCTTTTCTGATTAATCTTGATATCAATGATAAAATGACAGATATGAAGTTACCGTTTACTTCAGTTACCACATATGCACAAAAATTAAGTCATGTACCAAATAAAATTCATACCAAACTTATTGATTTGAAAGATGTTAGTAAACTTGATGATATTGAACCTAGAGATTTGGATTTTATAAATTTTGAAGATTCTTTTGTCCTTAAGACACATCATATTGTTATTTTTGTTTCTATTACATTGTTAATCATGGTAATTTCGATTGTTTATTCAAAATTTGAAGCCCAAAACAATGTTCTAAATACAGTTCAAATTCCATTAGCACCTGTATCAACTTTTAATACTGGAGTAGCTCGAATTTTGTAAGCACCTAGTTTAGTAATTTCAATTTTGTAGTAATCTAAAATTGTCCTAAATGTATTTTTCGGGACGAAAAACTTAAGGAGGGAGGAATTATGTAAAGATAAACAATGGTAATGCTGATGCGCATCTTTTCTTTGTAGCCGCCTGTGGCGCAATTATCCTCAGTCTGAGTTTTGCTACCGAATTGTACACATGTAAATTAATAAAGTTTTCTTTTAAAAACGTTGTTTTCTATTGGATAAACGTTTCTTATATATATATATATATATATATATATATATATATATATAAATATATATGATTCTATCAAATGAATAGAATATTGTATGATATGATATGATGATACTTATTAATAGATATGAACATAATATAATTATACATACATTACAGTGTTCCAGGAGAGTGTGTAATACACGGTAGGTACTTCTCAGGCTTATTCCCCACCCCAAGGGCCCAAGTAGAGCAAAAAAATCCATTGGACATACCCTAAAAACGCTATATGTTAACAAGATAACAATAACCGAATATTTCAATTAAAAAAAATAAATAATAATTTTTTTATTTTTTAGAGGATTCATTCAGGTTTTAAAATGATCAATTATTCCGATCAATATATCGTGCGTCTTCTGGACTGTATTGATTTTCTAATGCTTGCTTGTGTATCATTTTTATATTTGGAATGTTTCAGAGATTATTTTTCAGTGGTTATTGAGTTCTTGTGATTTAGTAACTAGATTTTAGTGCTATTGTATGATTTAGTTTTTTGAACTATGAGGGTGAGCTAGAACATTGATTTTAATTTTTGTCTTTATTTAATTGAAAATTTGTTTTCATTTATACTGATGGATCCCCACACAGGATTACCTTTGGGGTCTCCTATTTAGACAATAGGCATTCATTTTTTTGTAAAGTGTTTGTTTATTGGTCAAATAAATTTATTTATTTATTTATTTCTGAGATTTGGGTAAGATTTACACAATTGCTGCCATACAACTTTTTTTAGAATCAAACTCTGTTCAACTTCCAATAATAAAAAATACAATTTTATGATTCCTTATCCAGTTATAACCCTTATTGTTGGAAAATGGCGTTTTTTAAGCATAGTTTCTCAATTATCTCAATAACCGTTGAAGTTACAGACTTCAGACTGGTTTCATTATATTCCTTAGCTAATTTTACATAGGAATTGATAATTTTAGAATCTCAGTAAAGCTTCTAAAAAATTAGAAAATAAATATTTTTTGAAAAATCTCAATTTTCTGCCATTGTTATCTCGGTAACAAAGCATTTTTGGGGTTGGTCCCATGGATTTTTCTGTTTACTTGGTGTAAGGAATCAGCCTGAGTAGTATTGCCTCATTCCTCCTGAAACACACTGTATATAGTTCAGGCAAATTCGACTTTTGCCTACAAAAAAATTAATGTAAGGCTGGAAATCGTCTCAATCTACTTTGTGCATCCCAAATAAGTCCAATATAAGTTTGTGATGGATTCTGAGGTGTGCATAATACAGAGTGACAAGAAAACAACTGAATTTTGGTTCTGTTTTCAGTTTCTTGCAATTCACGCAAAAACAAAGCATCAGATAGGGAATAGATTCCCTATACTTATCCTAGCCATGCAATAACATTTCCAAGAGATATGTGTCGAATTCAACCCTTTATCTTGAACAAGGACCGAGCTTTGATTCAAATATAGTGGTATTTCTGAGAGAAAGTAATATTTCACCTTTCCTAGTTTTTCATTTATCTTTCGCAACTATGATGAATTAGAAATGTGTATTCCAAGATCCCTCTGGAGATAATTTTTTCATTCACAATTCGAAACCAAAAAGGTCTCATATATCTTGTATATTTCTTGAGTAACGGCTGTTAATATGTTACTTTGCACAACAAAAAAATACAATATTTGCACTATTAACCATGAAAATAAGTCTCTATATTCTTGTATTTGAGTTTCCACTGTAATATGCATTCCAAGAATATACTACATATACTAAAATAATACAAAAAAATCTGTACCTCCAGTGCGATGTTGCCATATTATAAGGGCAGGGCCTTCTATTAAAGGAAGCTATGATGTATTTCCTTTATAGGCGTTGATAATGAGTTAGGAAACAATAGAAAGGTTCTTCATTCATTCTAATTTTGTTCAAATCATAATTATTAAAAAAGATTTTGTCATATGGAGGCCTTTGCAACTGACAATAAACAATAAGAACCACGTTAGAAACATATACTGATATTTTTGGAAATTTTTACTGTGTTTGTAAGCATGACAGTATTGAACATTATTGAAGTGACAGATATCAACAAAATATCCTCCAATAAGTGAACTTTCTACTCTGAATTATATCTCATATCAACTATTCCAGTAGATTTGATCAATCCAGCATTCTATAATAGCCCCTTTAATTTTTTTTATAAATAAATAAATAACTTTAATATTAAAGAAAGCTATATATATATATATATATATATATATATATATATATATATATATATATACATTGGACATACCCCAAAAACGCTATATGTTAACAAGATAACAATAACCGAATATTACAATTAAAAAAAATAAATAATAATTTTTTATTTTTTAGAGGATTCATTCAGGTTTTAAAATGATCAATTTATATATATATATATATATACAAAACTATATGTATATATCTTCATACAAAACATATGTGAATTAATGAAAAATAAAGCAACAAAATTATCATCTGTGATTGTCTCTGGAATGTTTCTTCACCCTTTTAATCTCCTGTACGTGAACTATTTCATATCGTGGTGACTCGTCATTCACTTTCTTTAGCCTCAACCGATTGCGTGGTAGAAGAGCCCGAACCACATACGGGCCTAAAAATCGCTTATCAGTCTTTGTACGCTTGTAGTGGTTCTTTTTAAACACTTTATCTCCCACTTGAATTTTCCTCTCCATTTGCTCCGCTGTTTCATTCTGACGTGTGACTCGAGCGTGTTTGTCATCACATATCTTTTTCCTAACTGGCTCCTGCACTACTTCGTGATCTTTTAATTCTAAAGGTGTTACCCCGTGGTTGAGTGAACGCTGTTGTTGTATGCGAATATTGCTCTCGCCATGGCTTCTTTCCCTACGATTTGTTTATCCGCTTCTAAAAGATGAAGGTGTTCTGTTAACGTACTATGTAATCTTTCAATCATCCCATGAGATCGCGGGTGACCAGTTGTCGTAAAATGACTCGCAACTCCATATTCATGTAGTACGCCTTTCACATGTTTGTTACAGAATTCCTTTCCGCGATCCATAACTAACTCATGCGGAGTCTGATATAATCCAAATAACCTTATCAAATTTAAAACCAAACATCTAGCTGTCTTATTCTCAAGCGGCCAAGCGGTTGCCAATTTAGTGAAGCGATCAATTGAAGTCAAATATTTTTCTTTATTGTAATGGAACACGTCCACCTCTATAGAGTAAAAAGGTCGTTCAGGTGTGGGAGTTAACTGTAGTGGCGTTTTGTAGGGCGTTCTATCATACTTTACTCGCTCACATATCACACATCTACTAAGAATGTCGCTAACTGATTTAATCATATTTAACCAAAAGTACTGTCTCTTGAGGTGTTCAACTGTCTCCTTCACTCCTCGATGATTTGTTGTCCCCACATGATATTGATTAATAATGTTGTTTTGTTGTTCTTTATCCTCTACTGTTTCTACTCTTTTAGTACACATGATCAACTTAATTTCTCCGTTCCATTCTGCAACCTTGTAGAGTTCTTTGATCTTTTCAACAAGTTGTTCGTCACCTGAATACATGTAATATACTTTACCAACCGTTATCACTTGTCTGATTGTAGTGATAAGTTCATTGTCTGATGTTTCTGGTGAAAGAATAATGGTTGTTTTCCTAATGGGACCATACTTATGTAACCGTGTTTCAATTATCCCTCTTTCCTTTCTTTCTACAACGAGTTGGTTCCTCTTATTATTAATAATGTCATTCAATACTTCCATTTTGTTCTGTTCGTTTCTTCTATCTAATAATTCGATGTCAAATGATGCTGGACTCCATTCATTATCAGCTGGTTCTCTCAAATACTGATCAATGATATTTTCATTCTCTGAATCAACCGATAGAGGATTAACATTTCTTGACAGGCAGTCTGCGACCACATTATCGATTCCTTTGATATGCTTGATTTTGTAATTATACACCGCTAACTTCTCCTTCCACTTAGTTATTCTCGCTGAAGTTTCTTTCAACTTGTCTACCCAAAGTAGTGGCATATGATCAGTCAACAATTCAAACTCGTTACCATACAGGTAAGGACGGAAATTTTCTACACACCAAACAATTCCCAATAATTCTCTCTCAATAGTACTGTAACGTCTTTCAGCTGGGCTTAATTTCCTACTAGCGAATGCAACGGGTCTATCTTCTTGTGATAAAACTCCACCAATCGCTTCCATGCTGGCGTCCGTCGTCAATACAAAAGATTTTTGTAAATCAGGGAAGTTAAGTATTGGAACTGTACAGATTGCTTCTTTACACTTAGATACTGCGTCTCTCACATCACTTGTAATTTCAAATTTCACTCTTTTCTTCAGTAATTTTGTTAACGGTTCCGTTATATGTGCAAAGTTATTAATAAACTTCCGATAATAGCCTAACATTCCCAAAAAGGTTCTCACTTCCTTCACGTTTTTAGGTATAGGTATTTCTTTGATTGCACTCACTTTCCTATCGTCCGGTCTCACTCCACTTTCCGATATAACGTGTCCCATAAATCGCACTTCTGACTGACACAGTTTAGACTTTTCCTTTGATACTTTAAGTCCAAATTCTCTTATTCTTTTAAATAGTGACTTCAAATGTTTTTCGTGTTCTTTGAGGTTTTTACTAAAAACTACAATGTCGTCCATATAAATCTGAATTGTATTCTCATCTAATCCTTCTAGAAATTCGTCCATCAGTCGTTGAAATGTCGCTGGAGCGTTTTTTAAGCCAAATGGCATACGAGTAAATTCATAGTGCCCTTGTTCGTAACTGAATGCGTTTTTTCCATATCACGTGGATTCATTCTAATTTGATGATATCCAGCTTTCAAATCAAATGTGCTGAATACTCTAGCACCTGACATTCTATCCAACATATCTTCTAATCTCGGCAACGGATATCTCTCTAGTGTTGTTCGTTTATTCAACTCACGAAAATCCACAACTACCCTGAATTTAGGTTCTTTTCCGGCTCAACTTTCTTTGGAACTACCCATAAAGGGCTACAATACTGTGACGTTGAATTCTTTATTATACCTTGTTCTTTCATTTCATGAATGTGTTCTTTTATAATCTTCCTCATTGCATGAGGATATCTACGCGGTTTGACATATACTGGCACAGTTGAATTCAATTCAATGGAATGTTGCACTCTTCCTGTTGTCGTAAGGGGTTGGCCTCTTCATATAATGTGTCTCTGAACTCATAGAGCACACGTTCCGCTATATTTTCGCCTTCTTCTCGAATAACACATCCCATAAAACAATGTTCCTTCTTAGTTAGTAATTCTGTGGTGTGGTAACTTCTCTCTCCTAGCCTAATCAACCAATACCCGTTCTTGTATAATGGCACATTTTGTACTTCTGCCATTAAATCACAACCGATTATCATATCATATTTATCACTCACAAAATTTGCCACATGCACACGCATGGATTTTTTTATTCCAGTCAGTGTGAATAAATTCAATTCTATTTCTCCACCTAGTGCTTGGTCTCCAGTTAAAGTTTTCATCCTACACATACAGCTCTCTATCACCAAATCACTATTAATTCTACGAGCTGCTTCCAATGACAACAGTGTGCTATCTGAACCCATGTCAAACAAACATTTCACACCCCACTCTTCCACTACAAATATAGGCAGTTTACCCTTTTTGCATCTATTTTCAAACTTTTTACTGCCTATATTCTCTGTTGCTAATTTTCAATCTTGTTTCTCGTCACTTTTTGATTTCACATTGGATTTTCCTGGTTTTTCCAACTCTGGCCAATCTTTCCTCAGTAGGCGTCTGTTCCGCCGACCATAGCTGCTGTTCGCTCCGTCCGATGAATAGGATGTCCATCCTCCGTCCAACTCCGACTCAGAGTTCTTACTCCTCGCATGTCTCCTTATCGCGTTCACCTCCATTGGCTCTCCATATCTAGCATAGTTTTTCTCTGCCGGTTTCCTTCGAAAAATGTAGGGGCATTCTCGCGCGAAGTGTCCTTCCTCCTTGCATTCCCAACACTCACGACGAGGTCTGGCTGGTTTTCGTCCTGCTCCGGTGGCCTCCTCTCCTGTCCCGTTCCTCTTTCGTTCCTTCTCCATTGGGAAGTTGGGTGCGGTCTCCTCTGCTGCTGATTGAATTGATGTCCTCTCATAGGTGACCTGCGACGTTTCCTCTCTACCGTTTTCCAATCCGAATACCTAGGACGATTATCCTCTCTGTCAGCTTCCTCATCTTTGACTAAATTTACAGCTTCCTCCAAAGATTTTGGTTTGGCAATTTTTACAGCTGTCCTCACTCTTTCCGGTAATGACTGAAGAAGTATTTCCGAAGCTAATTCGTCGTAAATTTTTGTTCTCCACACACTTTTGTCCTGGTTATCACTTGAGTCTAAAATTCGCGATTTAAGTCCCTTCATTGCATAAGCCAACCATTTCGCGAATTCCGAAACTGACTCACTAGTTTCTCGACGTAACTCTAACACTCTCAGCGCACTTGTAGTGACCGATTTACGCGCGCCTGCATAATGTTCTTTGAGACCTTGACGCACAGCTGCCCAAGTCGAACTAAATGACAATCCAATGTCTACTAACACTGTTATGTTAATTCTGGATAGAAAATACGCGTGGATATTAGCATTTGTCACCTCGTCCATAGCATTTGTAAGTACTTGAGCGTAAACAGCGTTCATTCTTTCTATGAACAGTTCTAATTCCCTAACTTCACCATTGAACTGTTTTACCGAATCGACTCGCGCTTGCTGCGGGGCTTTGCCCCTGAACCCCCTGTATTTTTTCAGTTGAAAAATTTTTTTTTGTCAAAAATTTTTTTCTAGTTTCAATTTTTTTATATTGGTGAATCCACTTTGAGAATATATATTTTTTGGTTGGAAATTTTCTTGGTCATAAATTTTTTTGGTCAGAAATTATTTTTTGTTTGAAATTATTTTTTGTTTGAAATTTTTCAGGTTAGGATTTTTTTTTGTTGCAAATATTCTTCATTTTCTCATGTTTCTTGAAGTGCTGAACAAAAAAGGTCCTTTTCACTTCTGCTCTAAATATTCAAATTAAAAATGTTGAAAAAATTTGGGGGGGACCCCAAGCCCCCTGAAATATGTTTGGCCAAGATTTTGTGATTTTTAATGTATAAGCAAGTATTCATGGTATGAATTTGTTCATTCTGATACATTCATCTCATCTGAGGAAAGCATTGAATATTTTGTATAAGTGAGCATGTAGTATGAGGGGAGATTCTGAGAAAATTTACAAGTCCATTCTTCAAGTTTTCAAAAAAGTTATCAAATTTCAACTTTTAGTATATGTTTCTGGATCTTCTCAATGAGCTGAGTTCAATGATGTATTTCACAATGGTTGCCGGTATGAAAATAAGAGATTTACAGGGGATCAAAAATTTGACAAATTTGAACCAATTCCCCTGTTGCCCCCCCTGAATATTTTTTTGGGGCAAATTGCATTATTATAGAGTTGAGAGGACCAAGAAACATGACCTTGAAAACTGTGCTAGAACATCATTTACTGTTCAAAATTGACCCTTGAAAATTTGCTAAAATCCAGCAAAATTTGCAAAAATTAAAAATTTCCCCTACTGGGCCCCTTTATCAACCCAATAAGAATTTTATTGCATAAATCGATGTTTCTCGTGATTCTGAACAAAAAAGGTCCTTTTCACTTATGCTCTAAGTATTCAAATTAAAAAGTTGATAAAATTTGGGGGGTACTCAAAGACCCCCAAAATATGTTTTTCCAAAATTTTGTAATTTTGAATGTATAAGCAAGTTCTCATGGTTCCAAATTGTTCATTCCCATACATTCATCTCATCTGAGGAAAGCATTGAATATGTTGTATAAGTGAGCAGGTGATAGGGGAGATTATGAGAAAATTTACAAGTCCATACTTGAAGTTTTCAAAAAAGTTATCAAATTTCAACTTTTAGTATATGTTTCTGAATCTTCTTGATGAGCTGAGTTCAATGATGTATATCACAATGGTTGCCGGTATGAAAATAAGAGATTTACAGAGGATCAAAAATTTGACAAATTTGACCCAATTCCCCTGTTGTCCCCCCTGAATATTTTTTTGGGGCAAATTGCATTATTATAGGGGTATAAGGACCATTAAAAATGATTCCGACCTCGAAAACCACGCTAAAACATCATTAACAGGTCAAAATTGACCCTTGAAAATTTGCTAAAAAATCGAAAATTGCCCCTAATTTGCCCCCATATCAACCCGGTTAGAATTTTATTGCATGAATCGATGTTTTTTGTGCTTCTGAACAAAAAAGGTCCTCTTCACTTTTGCTCTAAATCGTCAAATTAAAAAGTTGAAAAATTTTGGGGGGCTTGTACCCCATGATGGGGAGAAATTTATCAGGGTCTAGAGGTTTTCCTTGTACTATTTTTGTGCCACGGATCCATTGGTGACTCTCATGACACTCTAAAATCAACCGTTTTTGCTGTGAATTGAGAAAATAGGTCAAAAATTGAAAATCCCCCCTCCTGGGCCCCCCCTTTTATCCGGTTGGAATTTTTTTGCAGAAACCTATATTTTTTGGGATTCTGAACAAAAAGCTTCCTCATGACTATGCTGTAAAATCAACGGTTCACTAGACAGAAAATATTCAGGGGGTCCGTACCCTATTAGGGGGGCAAAATTTTCAAAGTCTGGAGGTTTTCCCTGTGCCTACTCAGTGCCCTCTATCGGTTGGTAACCTCATATTTACCCTCAAATAAGCCATTTTGGCTGTGAATTTTTGTCAGTGTGTCAGTGTGTCAGTGTGTCAGTGTGTCAGTGTGTCAGTGTGTCAGTGTGTCAGTGTGTCAGTCACTCGGTTGTGTAAGTTTAATGTATTTAGATTATACTCATAAGATATTGCACACGAGCGGTTTTTGCTTGTTCCATTCTCACGGTAAGTTCGAAATCTTGATTACCCGCTGCAGCCGCCGGAGTAGCAGCACCTTGGTTATCACGCTCTGTATCCGACATTTCGAAATTCACAAATGTGAACTAATTTTGCACTACACAACACTCGCGTAATCCACAGGGTTTGAACGCACTGCCTACAGAACTGATATACTCGGTATGCACAACTATTCCCGGTTTTGGCACCAGTTAAGTTAAGCGAGGAAGAAAATAGGTTTTAAAAAAACAACAAGATCCTTTCGACTCGAGAGCTCAGTCAAGACTGACCCCGAGTATTAGTTTATTGAAAATAATCGAGTCTTATCTTATTGAGATAGTAAGACATCAACAACAAGTGGAAGAGCAAGCGACTCGCCTAACTTATATATTTGCATGGTTTTTTTTATTTTACCCTTTACAGTTAGTCATAGTACCTAGTGATAATAGTATAAAAATTGAGCTATTGTCTGAGTGTGAACCATTCAGATAGAGTTTGTTGAGCAAACACAATCATATACAAGATGATGCTCTGTTTTGGAGGTAATACATCTGTTCTGAGAAGTGATTTTTACCCACCAATTGATACAAGCAATGGTGGATGGGAAATTGGACTAATCAGCTTAACAACTTGTAATTCAATACCAAATGTTGAGCAGGGTTATAACAATAGATTACATTATTTTGCTTCACCTTATGAGGAACAGTCAAGTGAACAGAGAGAAGGTCTATTAACAAATGAAACAGAAAAAAGTATAGCAATAACCCAAAAGGAAATATTAGCTAGGAAAGCTAGTGTGTTGAAGGAGTTCCAAGAAATGTACTATAATATAGCAAGGAAAAAAGGAAAATGGGACAATGATGATACAAAAAATGGTGTAAAGGGTGAGGAGGATAATAGGATAAAGGTAGATAATGATATAGGAAAGATGAAAGCACCTGTTGAGATAGCAAAAGAGAATGAAGATAACTTGAATAAAAATAAAATTAATAAGACAGAGGATGAGGATAAGAAGAAGAAGGAGCAGGAGGAGGTAAAGAGGAGGAAGGAGGAAGAGGATAAGAAGAAGAAGGAAAAGGAGGATGAGGATGGGAAGAAAAAGGAAGAGGAGGTTAAGGATAAGAATAAGGAAAAAAGACCCATATTTCCTAATAGAAATACCAAGGTAGAGGAAAAGGTGCCAGAGAAGGAGAAGAAGGAAAAAAGACCAGTATTTCCACCAAAACAATCTAAAAGGGAAATTCCTGGTGAACAAGAGGGAATGGTACGCTACCATGTCTCTTTACCAACTGGGAGTTTTGAGTTTCAGTCAATAGCTGATTTGCTGGCAGACAGGTTGCAGAAACGTAAAGTTGAACTACAGATGACAGTGGACCATTCAACCTTGAAATGCTTAGTGTTTAGCAATGTAAAGTTGGATTTTACACCAGATGATTCTATTGGAAGATTATTGGGTTTCTCAAATACTCGCATTGTGGAAGCCAACACTGATGCTACAAGTGATTCAACAGTCCGTATAAGTCGTCCAAATGTGCTAAGGGTAAAGTGTAATATTGTGAGTGGATCCTTTACAAATGGGATAGAAGATCATGTGATCTATGAGTTTTATCCAGATGTTGACCCTGGCTATAAATTAGTTGTATCTGTTCAAAATGTTATCTATTTACCAGTGAATACAAAGCAGATTGGCAGCATTACATTGGAGGTTGTTGATGAGAACGGACGTCTGGTGAATAATAGATCTGAAGAGATAAATATTACTCTTCATTTACGACAACAAAAGTGAGTGAGAGATGGTGCTACTATTTGGAGAGTGGAATCAAGGAACTGGTGAAGAGTCAGTAGCAAGAGCAGCAACAGTAATTGATTCATTTGATAGAGCTATAAAAACAAATAAAAGGCAGAAAAATGCTAAAAACATCATTCAAGCTTTGAAGCCTGTTGAGTTAACATCAGGGAGTATAAAATATTTGAGGGAGAGAGGCTGTATATTGAGAGAAGGAAAACATTAAAATATAATAATAATGAGGGTTTTGGATGTTACAAGGAGAGGTCCATCATCAGACACAAATATCATTGGTTATGAGTATCATTCTCATGCACCCTATACTACTAGCTTCAATACCAATGATGAGATTAGGATTCCAATCCAGCAGCAGGATATTTATACATTACCATCAGAGAGCTACCTTCATTTAGAATATACAGTGACTGATGAAGCTAAAAAAGCCCTGAATGGATCACCTTGTCTCTCTGGATTCTTTGCCAATCTTTTTTCTGAGATACGCTATGAAATTAATGGAGTTGAAGTGGACAGCATACGTAATCCTGGAGTAACAAGTCTGATGAAGAATGCAATGACATTTGAGCGAGATGAATTAACAAAGATGGAAGCAGCTGGTTTCAAATTTAGCAACCAAAAAGGATTCACAAGCTTTGCAGCTAATGATGCCAAGCCAACAATCATGGATGTGCCCCTAAGATACCTACTAGGCTTTGCTGAGGACTACCGTCAGATTCTGTTGAATGTGAAACAGGAACTGGTCTTGAGATGTAATGCAAATTTCAAAGACTGTACAAATGTGGTAGCTGTAGTTAATATTAGGAAGCTAGTATGGCGAATGCCATATGTTGAGGTTAGTGATGTTGCACGACTACGTCTCCTAACACTTGTGCAGAACAATACACCAATCAACATGCCATTTCGACATTGGGAATTACATACTTATCCAACCTTGCCAGAAACTACAAAACATACATGGACAGTTAAGTCATTTTCACACCATGAGAAGCCTCGGTATATTGTGATTGGATTGCAGACTAGAAGAAGACAAGTGGAAACAGCTAGCAGTACTTTCTTTGACAAATGTAACATGAAAGATGTTCGTGTTTTTTTGAACAATAAATGTTATCCTTATGAAAGTTTAGATGGAGATGATAATAAAGTTTACAATATGTATGTAGCTTTCAATGGAGTTTACAACCATGATGATGCACGCTTGAGCAACCCATTATTTGAGAGACCAGCCATTTCTGATAATAATATGATGTTATATCCATTTGATTGTTCTCGGCAAAATGAAACATTAAAAACTGGTAGTATTGATGTCAAGGTCGAGTTTGAAACAGATGGTGTAAACATACCAGCAAAAACAGATGCATTCTGTTTGATGATTTATGAGGTGGTGAAAGAGTATCAACCAATGACAGGCCTTGTACAATCAGTATAGAGAGATAATATAAAAAGAGACTGCTAAGCTACTAAAAGATCAGTCTTCCAAAATAGATAGCCAGTGGAGCAGCAAATATGAAAGTATTATGCTTTGCAGAGACAGCAGAGACTGATGGGGAGGATGTAGTAGGCTCTATTCCAGGTAAAGCAGTTCAAAAACATGAAATGAAAGATGTGACCACAAGTTCAACTGAAACCAGCCTTAATGATGATGAATACAAGTTGGTCTATAATGATGCTGACAATGATAATGATGAAAACTCATTAACTTGGATTGATCACCAATCAAATAGAGCTACCAACATTTTTGGACAACTACCACTCTACCTGATGGATTTTCAAGGATTTGAAGGATTGAATAATGACTTTATTGTGAAGGAAATGGCTATCCTGGAACGTCATGATGAGCATCATGTCACAACCCATCATTACTTTTTCAAGCCACCCTACTCAGATAATCTGCTTAAGACCACTAAGCTTATTGAAAACAACTATTTGAATCGGGCAAAGCATGGACTAAGATGGTCAGGTAATGGTGCTGGACAATTACATCTCCCCTATTCAGCATTAAAGAGGGTTGTATGTGAGACAGTTGGAAGGTGGCAGCAGGAGAACAGATACTCTGGAAAGCCAATCAAGATATTTGTCTATGGTTATGAAAACATCAATCTACTTGACAAATTACTACAAATGGATGGTGTGGAGTATATGGACCTATCATCACCTTTCCTCTATCATGAGAAACCTAATTTGGAGCTACTGATGAAAAAGGATGGAGGATCATACTGTCCTGAACATTACCTACTCAGCTTTATGGAAATGGTGCGGATGAAGCTTGCTAACAATAATGAAGGAAACTCAATTATACAGCCATTATGTTCATTAAAAATTGTTATTGTTCTACATGAATGGATTATGCAAACTTTGTTTGAAGATAGAGATTTTTGTCGTCAATTGTTTATGTCAATAAAGAATAAAGTATAATTATTTATAACAATTATTGTTGTATTATTTTTGTTTCACCAACATCACTTTAGTTTTTAATGGTGAGAAACAATCTTATGTTGGCTACATCAAAGTGATTTGATAACATTTGGACTGTTATAGTTGTGTCAAGAACAGAAGAGCCTTTGGTAACATGGCTGCCATTCTAAAAATGGTACAGGCTCAAACTATTTTTTCTGTCCCAGTTCATAATTATGTTATGATTTGTGCTATCATATGTTAATGATTGGATAAATAAATGAATAAAAAATATTTTCATTTGTGAAATCAATATGATTATGATTTGTGTAGTAATAGTAGGTTGGCTAAAGTGATTTCACCCTGAAAATTCCAGTTCTGCGCATGCGTGGTTACACTCTTACTTCCCTCTGTCATCTTGCAAGAGGCTCTTCTGTTCTTGGCACAACCATACAAGATGCTTAATTCCTTACTATTTCACACAATATAATGGTTGTGGTAAGTAGAATCTGATGAGAATATCATTGAGTTTTTTAGAATCTTCAAGTAATCAATCATAATAGTTGATCATTAAACAATAGCTTGAAATATAAAAAACCATTTGAGGGTTTTCATAGAAATACTACAGTATGCAAATTATGTTCATGACTTCATATTTATGACTGTAGGTTCATAACATACATCAATCCCCTGATAGGAGAAGTAATTTAATAGTGATGATCTTACAAGAGCTAATATTTCCCTTCACAAGAATAAAGTGAAGTCTTTTTGTGAGGTTGTAGTCATCTCCTGTTAACATGAATAGAAAAAACTTTGCAAGAATTGTATTTTTTCTGTTCATGATGCTTTTTTCAATTTCAAATATTTTTATTTTTAAATTTCATAGCAGAGTATTAATTTCAAAATTCTTGCTCAAGATGAAGAAAAAATATTATTTCAGTCAAATGGATTCAAACACTCATCCTTTTGAAACTTTTCAAAAGCTGTCCATACTGCTAGCATTTGACTGAAACAATATTTCAATTGTTGATAACATTATTCCAATACTAAACTCTTCTCATTTGAACCAGCATCAATCACTAATTATGATAAGAAAAGGTTGTAAAGAAATAATAAGAAGTAGTGATACAATATAATTTGCTTTTATTCTCTAATAACAGAATACAGAATAACAGAATAATTTTGTAATAACATTGAAATTATGATAAAATCTAATATTTATTCATCAGCATTGTCATAAGTTTCACAAAGAAAATGTCCATAAGCCAAAGTATTGATTCCATCTTTTAAAATAATTCTCTTATCATCTTTGCTACAGAGAGCTTTCTTATTCATATTTATAGTATTAACTGAATGCTTTTCAGATCTAAACACATTCATAGATCTATATTGATATTGTCCACTTTTTAAAACATCATAATAATCATCAAATGTAATATTTTTCTCTACAACTTTTGATTTAATACCTTTACCTTTCTTTTTCACAATATCTCCTTCTGAATTATGTATTTTGAATGAATATAACTTTGAGCGTAATCCAACAAATTCTTTGATAGGGCTACCACAACATTCATCCTTAAATTTACCTAAAACTTTCTTATTATCATTGTTGTGAAGTTTATTGTTCAAAGGGTAATCTGAAAGATCAAAATGGTCTAGGAAATGCTTCTCAATATCTTCATAGAAATTTTCAGTTTCAATCTCATAAAAAAAAGAGTCTGTATCAGTATAGATTAGTTTTATTTTTGAACCATAATATTTTTTCATAATATCATAATGAAAAGCATACATTAAAGTTTTAGAAAGTTCAAGTACAGAGAAACCAATATAAATAGGCTTATCAAGAATAATTTTCTCTTTTTGTAATTCTACAGCACATAGATTTTCGGAATAAATTATTCTATTTTTGAAAGATGGTTTGTTGATGAGTTTTTGTAATTTTTTATCGCTGGAAACTAGTTTCAAATTCATTCTTTTTCTTTTATCTTCCATTGTCTTGCCAAAAACGCTATTGTTAAGAAGTTTGAAGAAGTCCTTTTCAAAATTGTTCTTAGCATGTTGTCTTTTTATAGTATTAAGGGTTATATATGGTTCCATCCATCTTGACTGCTTGAACTTCAGTATTCTATGGATTTTTGTGAGATGTAAACCATTACTTATTGCTTGTTTCAAATTAATATAATGACAAATATAGTTTTTTTTTTTTTGAAGAGTCAATAATAGTTTAGATTGTTTTGATCCTGGCGGACATTTATTCTCTGGGAGGAATGGTAGACAATTATGTTTATTGTGTAAAGATTTAGGGTAGTCAATGTCTACCTCTAGAATGAATCCTTCATCAGAATCATTCTGGATTGAGAGAACATTGAAATCCTGTATCTCATTCTCATTCAACCATTCAAATTCCGAGTGAGGCATAACATTACTTAATGCCCAGCCATATAAGTTATTGGAATCTAGATAACAGATATAAGTTCTTTCTTGTTCAGGATCATAAGAATTCTCAATTAAAGGATTATTAGCAATAACATGACGTTTATTACAAACAGAGATTCCACCACGAATTCCTTGTTCCAAGAATAAATATTTTTCATAATCTGTTATCAATTCAAGTTCAATTTTTGTATAAGCAAGCATCACATCAAAAGAATACCCTGGTACTGTTAGATAGTGAGCACAATCTAAGTTGTAAGATTCAGAACAAATTTTTCTGAAATTTTCAAAAACATCTGATAAGAGTAAAACATCTAGCTTCAAATAGATATCACTGAATTCACCTAAGGATTTCACTTTGAATACATCCCACATTTCATGTGCATGTATATAATCTGAAAACTCTATATTCTCATCATTTAACGTACTATAGAATTTGTTATAAGGTGGTAATTTATTTTCCAACAATTTATCATAGCAATCAACATATTCATAAGGAAAAACCCCTTTTCGAGTGATCAAATTCACATCAACATTGGGAAAATGTTTTTTTGTATGGGAGAAATCATTTTCAGATAAATTACTCACTAGAGTATCCAATGATGAGCTTAAAAATCGAAATGTGTCAATGAACTTTAAAGTTATTTTATTCTTTGTATATTTTAAAAATGATATATATTTTTCACTCAAGTTAGGAATAACTGTAATACCCATTTCATTATAACCTAGTTCTTTTATGATGAAATGTGAATCATAATTAGAACTGTTATGAAGATATATTGGAAGATTAGTCTGCTTTTTTCTTTTGAAGTTACATTTAGAACAAAGTGCAGCTCGATAACTGCCTGTTAGGTGACAATGATCACGAACTTTTTTAACAAGCAGAGAGAATTCAGTCTGACACATTTCACAGTGATTTTGTAAATCAAAATTATTTTTATCCTCCTCAGTGAATATAATCTTTAAATTTGTTTCCATCAACTCTCCAATCAAATTTGCTAGTTCTGTTACATACTCAATAAAATGTTTTCCCACATTTTCCCTCTGAATAAGTATGGTTTGGATGGAAGTTTAGATGTAATATTTTCTGGAACACTTTTATCAAATACTAAATAACAACAGAAGCTGAATGGTTGATGATTCTGAGTTTTCATAGTAAAGCTTTTAAGTGGTGATGGTCTACATGTTGAATAAGGAACAAGCATACATTCAAAATCTGCATATAAGACAATTGGTACTGGAAACTTATTCTGATGATTCTCAAATTTTAGAATTGGTTTTTTACCATCATCATTACTTTTTGGCATTATTATTCTTGATAGTGATTTTTTCCCACATAATTCCTTATGCTTGATTAAATCAGAATGTCTATCTTTACCTCTGAAATGAGTGAAACATCTTTTACATAGCTCAATCCTAGAATGATTTTTTGAGATCTGATTTCCTACAAGTTTTGCTAGATTTTTTATCAAACAGAAATGGGAGTTTCCATTTTTTTCAAGTAAAAGCAAATCAAAATGTTTTATTTTTTCTTTTTCACATACTTTTAATGGGTAAACAGTATTATAATCATCAATACCATAAACATTTATAGATACATTACAATTTTTTTTCTCAAATTTTGCAATGTCAGTGATGGTTGTTGGAAAATTAATATTTGAGAAATCAAATTCATTCATTTGCTGATAATGGTGGTTTGATATTCTATGTGGATTTTTTTCAATTTTAGATGAAAGCAGACTCCACATGAAACATTTATCATCAGAATTTCTACAATTTATTATTGCTTTTTTATCTTTCAATATTTTAGGGAGCTCTATGTATGAAGTACCTCGCAAAGGTTTATATCTGCTTATTCTCAACATCAGACCATCTATTTTGAATAGAGTCCAACCAGACTTTTGACCCTCATAAATTGACTCCTCATTATATATCTTCTTGAAAGCATTTCTAATGATATTAAATAATTGTGAGGAATGAGTTACAATGAAATTTTCTGTTTTGAAAGACCTATCCTGGAACTCAATCTTCTCATCAATTTCTTTACTATATGTACATTCTACAAATAAATTGAACTTTATACTATGATGTGTAATTAATAGTTTGGTCAAAAGTTCTATAATTTCTAATTTTACTGATTTGAATAATTTACATAGGTCTTTATGTTTTCCATTCCTGTAGTAGTATGTTTTCAAAATATTATTAAAAGCTGTTTCTAATTCACAAAAAGAATCTACACAAACATCTAGTCTATCTGTTTTCCTTTTCCCATTTTGTAAATATGCTTCCATGTTATGAATTGTATTCAATGTGCTCCCAATCCCATTCTAGAACAGAAATTAGATTTGATTAAACTCTCATAGTCTTTCTTGTGACATTAGGTTTTTTAATCAAATATTTTAAAAAAATACTCAAAGCCTCACAAACTTTCAAATATGATGGATCTTCTTTTGATTTTGCAATCATAATAGCTTTTCTTGATACCTTCCTCCATCTATCATTCTCCTTTACATTTTTCAAATCCTTAATGTCACTGATTTCTACTTTTATAAGCATTCCTGAGGAGCAGTGCTCCTCAGCACAGCTAAGGATTTCAGTCTTCATCTGGTCTTTTCTAGTAAAACTTTGAGCAATATTTACTGAATTTTTATTGGTTGTGTGATCAGAGACCTGATCAAAGAGCTCATCTAGTTCAAGATCAACATTTACAAATTGGGTTTCTTCAGACCTAAAAGCATCATTTGTTAGAGTAGTTGTTAGAGTAGCAGGATTAGAAGATTTAGGAAAATCTACCATATCCTCATCTTCACTATTAGAATCAATACAAACTACTTTCTCCTTTATGAAATTCTTACACACATCTTGGATAAAATCCATATCAAACTGAGTGTATCTCATTTCACTTAGTTTAAATTTCAAAATTGATTCTGTGAAATCATTAAAAAGGAGTTTTTCAAGCTGGTCTATTGTAAGTTTCATTTCAGTAGATTCAAGCATTCGGTTTTGAGATGTGAAAGAATTTTCAAACCCCATTTGGATGGATTTTTGGAGTTTGATCATATCTGAAATGATTTGTTTCTCTTTTTTAGTATTGAAATGACCCATTGAAGACAGGTATGTTCCATATTCACTCCACAGCAATATTGTTTGGATCCCAGCATTGAATAAAATTCTAAAAACTGATATAATTGTAAACCCCATCTAGAAAAGAAAAAAACGAATTTTTCATTATAATCTTCCAATTAACTAGATGGTTAATCTTTGAAGCTGTGTTTCATGCTTTGATATAGACTTATTAGCTGAGCAAAATTCTGTATTCTGTATCTACAAAAAAACTCATTCCACACTACTAATAAAATAAAAATTTAGCAATTCAAAATTATTTATAGATATCTTTGAAATTAATGTGAATTTGTCATTATAGATTCAAACTTGAGTCTTCTTCCTTTTTTGATTATTGAAACTCTAATTGGTAGATCTAAAACCACCAGCCCCTCTCACTCCTCTTATCACATTACAGTTTTCTGCAGTGCTTACAATTTTATAGAATACAAGTTGTGCAATTCTGTCACCTCTCTTTATTTCAAAATCTCTTTCCCCCAGATTATACAACATAACTCCAATGTTCCCTTCATAATCTGCATCAATGACTCCTCCTAAAATAATTATTTGAAAGTTTTTTGCAATTCCTGATCTGCTATATATTTTTCCAAAACTGTCACTGGGACAGTTGACTTCCAAGTCTAGAAATATTGTTAACATACATTTTGGATGTATTATTGCAGAAACTAGGCTTTTCAAATCAAAACCTGCTGAATTAATAGTACCTTTCTCAGGAAAGTAAGCACTCTCTGAGATTTTTTCAAAAAAGATAGACATTTTTGTTAGGAATCTTACTTTAGAATGCTGAATTTGAACAAATTTTTCATTATAATCTTCCAATTAACTAGATGGTTAATCTTTGAAGATGTGTTTCATGCTTTGATATAGACTTATTAGCTGAGCAAAATTCTGTATTCTGTATCTACAAAAAAACTCATTCCACACTACTAATGAAATAAAAATTTAGCAATTCAAAATTATTTATAGATATCTTTGAAATTAATGTGAATTTGTCATTATAGATTCAAACTTGAGTCTTCTTCCTTTTTTGATTATTGAAACTTGTCACATCTAAAACCAAACCTGTGTACGATTATTAAATTGACTCTATTTTTACTCACCTTAACGGTACTGTGGCTTATCTTTAACGCTACTATCTAGCGATAATCAATTTATCCAACTCTTGATTGCCAAATTCCTCATTTTGGTATTTGAACGGGCTAATTTATTTCATAGTTTCTACTAGATAGATCTATTTATTTGAAGACCATAACCTAATTCTTTGAACTGTCAAAGTCAGCTGTTGTTTACCGGCACGTTCATGAATAATCATTTTGCCAACTTATTGAAGGCATAATTAATTCTGTCGAAACTAATATTTTTTACGCTATCTCCTTCAATCTGTGATTTTTTATCACCTATGTGCTTTAATAATTGTTTTCTTGGAATGCACTGTACCTATTTGCCTAATTTATGATCTTATTATACCTCATATTCAAGACTGTGCCAGTATGCAGAGAGCTCATTTTGACAATAATTACGTTCCTCACTTAATATTAAATTGTTATATATAGTATGTGTAATATTCTCTATGTGTTATGATTGTATCAAGTAATCTTGAAGTTATTTCGTAATTGCTATTATTGGAGCAAACTTGTCAGCTCTTAGAAGCTCAACATTCGTTAATACTATGTTAATTTGTAGGCTGTAAGGAAAATTATTTTACTAAATTTATCATAATTATATTTATTAGGTCATAAATTATTGTTACCACATTGAATACATAAAAACAGGGTAATTCACTCACTGTAACAGATATTGTCGACATTGTTTGATATGTCCAATTTAAATCTCCCACCAATGTTTTTTCACTTCACAATTATTTGATTTGGGTTCAAGTCTATTTTTTCAACGAGGACGATCCGGAAGTAGGGTTGACAAGACACTCTGCAGCAGGACGGCCCGGGAATGACACGTTGACCTGACCTAGTAAAAATTCGAATGGCATTAGTCGCCTTTAAATTATTAATTGTCTCAAATTTTTAAACTAAATGCCCCAAAGTTATATCGCCATCACGAGCTAATCGCTGACCATAGCCGACGCCGAAAGACGACAACGCCTTAGTCGCTACTGGGGGGTAGCAAATCGACACTTCGCCATACAGGGATACACATGTGAGTGAAACCGAAAATTAAAATTTTACACTAGTGCTTCGATTCCCCAGAGCTCTGGTCTGCGAGTAGTGCGACCGAAAATAATATTGAAATATCCACCCGTCGATATGCGCATTTAGTTTTAAGAATTATATGATGTATTAAATCCAATAGTCATAATTTTCCTAAGAGGCCGAACCCATATTGAGGTCCAACAAAATCTGCTAACTTGTTAACCATTAAGTACATTTGATTGAATACTATTTAACTTGAAAATATTGATAAATTGCTAAATTTGTTCTGTGGCCAGAATTTGGCGGGAGAATATATGATACAGTTATATATTTAAATTTGTCTGGATTATTCCATTCACCTCCTGGCTAATTCATGGAGAGTTAAATCTTTATTTAACGCTTCACGGATTCATCTTTGGTTTATTATATTTTCTGAAGTGATTTTTTCACCCCTTATGGATTGATTAATTAATTATACTTCTTTTAAGCATCACATGATCTGAGCTTGCTAGGTCTTGTTCATGCTTGTCAGATCTGGATGGGTAATGTACACCCTTCTTAAGTTATTTATTAACTTACTAAGTGTGAGACATGCCTCGTCGGGATTTGTAAATTATACAATATAATATTTGTTCATGAATGAATACCATAGAGATTGAGATTCTATCTAGGCCCAGGCTCTCTTGTGTTCGAAACATTTCGACCAAATATACCTTGGATTGGAGCTGCTCATACCCTGCTAATATAATTAGACAATATACTGAATTATAGCTCGTGTCAAACTGAAGCCAGTTCGTCGACCGAGATCAGTCCTTAAAATTATCAGTGAGAGCCATATTTATGCTTGCCGAACATCCTAGGATAAATACATGTTCCGACAAGTATAGATTTGTTACATTCTGCATTCCACTGAATTGTCTAATTAATATTTGGTAGATGAAGGATTTTTATATTTGGAGTTGCCAATTATGCGTGGCCGATGTCCACTCTTAAACAATTTGAGAGAGCCAACTAGTTGCCTGTATAATAGAATTTCCATTTCGAAAAGGTTTATTCTGATCATTGCTAAATTTAAATTAATTCAATTACAACTGATATTGTTTGGATCTCATCAACTCTACAAAAACCCTGAGATAAAAAAGAGTTATCATATGATATGGCACCCAGAGCGTGAGGCTTAGAAGAAGACTAGAATTTTATACAAATAAGATTGTTGAGTCAAATTGATAATTTAGTAAAATTGTGCATAGTTAGCACTATTAAAAAATTAATATACCATGAAATAGCCAAGGTGACTTTATGCCTCAAATACTCGAATTTTAGAAGATATTCCAGTTTTAAAGAAAAAAAAAAAAAAGAAAGTTGCTTTCTTTAGTATAGCTTTAAATTCATAGTTCCTATAAGTGTTATCTTTGTGTCGGATAACAATAATTATTTCGTATGAAATCATTGAATAATTTAGTACTGGAATACTTCATCACGAATATCGAATTTTTCATTCTGACAATTGATGTCTTTGAAGTTGATTTTTTAGGGTTAGGTCATACATTGCTGTCTATGCAGAGTAACTTATATGTACATTTTATGTGTTAGTAGTAAAGTGAGAACGTAAAGGTAAGGTACTGGCCTGTGTTTTGTGTATTTTTATAGGTGTTTTCAGCTTGGCGGGTGGACGCAATCCTGTCTGTTCGAATCATCAGTTGTTGTGGTTGACTTGTGTAGTCCTTTCTTTCAGCTTGGTTCAGCACTTCACAACACTACACTGAACATACACTCGCACTCATCACTATCATGGCGCACCCTACTGATTCCTGTGTATCTTATCCTGGGTTTAGTAATGACTTGTCTAATGTCGAGGGAGACCCCACCGTAGATAATTTTACTAGGGACATGGCTACCTTACAAAATATAGATCCTACAGCAGCCGGGTCTTCACAAACAATTAGAGTAGAGCCCCCAAGGGAGAATATTTTTGAGGGCGACCACCCACCCTTTTCATCCACTCATAGGGAAAGTATAGATCAGGAAACCCCTATCACACCCAACCCCACTGCTGAGGCAGACAAGTCACCCGATTTGGTAGAGCTGGATTCATCCGCGGACCTTATGAGGAGTATGCTTTTGGGTAGTCCCACATCTCAGGAGACGTTATTAACGAAGTTATTGGCCAGGATGGAGGAGAGGACTGCACAAATGGATAGGCGCTGGGCTGAGATCTATAAGGCTACCAGTGAAGCCGCCACCCAGCTAGCCATTAAAGTGCACAAAACACAAGAGCAAGTAGATCAGAATGCTACACAACATGCTGTGGATATACAGAGGGTGGACACAGAACAGGCAGCTACGGTCAAGCGTGTTAACCAAATAGAGCAGTCACTAGATATGCAAACTATTAATTTGAACCGGCGTATAGATGAGATGACTCCTCGAGAGGAATGGCGCGCTGAGAATGATATTTTGAGTCAAAAAATCGAGACACGATTCGCTGAGGCTTCCACCCAACTGTTGGGCTGTATAGAAGAAAAATTATTAACTACCACTAACACTGTGAAGCTGCAGGAGGAGAAAATATTGAGCAATCACCGGGCTACACTTACCCTGCAGGAGGCTCAATATCAACAACTATTGGAGAATAGTAAGAGATTAGTAGAGGAGTCATTGGCATCGATCACCACCTCTGTTAATGCCGGAACACGGAGAATGGAGGAGATTGAGGGAAACACCGTGGCCCTACAAAGTATGGTGAGCGTTATCGATGGACGGTGCACTACACTACAACAAACATGCGCACAAATATCGCACGCAGTTGGAATACACAATGGGCGAATCGACCAGCTGACTAATATAACTACCACTAGTAAAGGAGAGGTTGAGGAGCAACTCCGTATAGCTAACGCTAAGATTGCACAGCTAGAAACCCGATTTGACTTGGCTCGACACAGCGCCGACCCAATAGTAGTAAACGATTCGCAACATCACATATCACTTTTCCAAAATGTGGATATTTTTGCAAATCGCACGGATGGAATACATCCCAAGATTTTCATAGAGCAGCTTAAAGCAATTGATGCCCTCTCAAATATATCGTGGAACATATGGCGATTTCGCTTACCTTCCTTACTAGCGGGGGGAAGCACTGATATTTTTTAGAGCCAGATTACCGGAGTTGAACAATATTAAAGATTTCTTTAAAGTGTTTCTGGACCACTTCTGGGGCACGGACAAACAACAGAACCTGCTAACCGAGATTATTTCCTGCCAATACGAGTATAATAGAGGGACAACGTGTACCGCATTTGTGTCTCATCTACGCTATCTCAATTCTCTATTGGATAACCCTATCGATGACTTTACGCTGGCGAAAATGGTTATGAGAAAATTACCATACAACATGCAATTAGCTATGGCCACATCTCCTATTACCACGTATAAGGAATTAGAGAAATATATATCTAGTGTACAAGCAGTCACGGGGGGTGAGTATAGTGCATGCCATCATGAAGCAACCTACCATGCGGTCAACCCATCGCCGTATATCCCTACTCATACACTCAATATGTACGGCGATAGCGTACCGACAACACCACCCATGCATGCAACCAATGTATACCAGGGAAATCCACAAATAACACCTGCACCAGAGAAACCAATACCCGCTACAACCAACCACCACCAAAATACGCCATACAGTGACAGAAACAACCGTAATAACTATAGAAAAAATAATCAACATCAAGCTCACAACAACAATAACTATAACAATAACAACCGACAGGGTAGACCTCAACAACAGAATTTTTATTATGACGGTAGGGATCGTGCCAAGCCGAACAAACCAAGACCCACATCACAGAGAGACACTGATCGAAGTCAGACGAGTAACATGGCAAATTCGAACCTATCTGATGAGCCTATCCCTAATGGAGTAGCCACGAGTACACCTATCCGAGGGAACGAGACATCGGCCTACAGTATGAATAAAGGACCACCGCGACCATGACTAGGCGGGGACACGGAACACACTGTGATGACTGTTCACGTGGATACAACACCGCTCAACCATGATGATATACCGCCTCCTATTGCTAAGTGCCCAAAGAAACGTCGGTATTGTAAATATAAATGTAAACCAGCATACCGTCAAGTACATGTTCGCCGTTTCAACAAACATACACCTATAGGGACAAAAACTCAGAAGTGTCTCGCGATTTTTAACGATGACTTGCGTCAAACCTTATTAGAAGAGGATGACACTACTATCGAAACAACTCGCAATTCATTCCTTAGGTATATAAAAGTGAATCTAGGTCATCGGCAGCTGTTAGCTATGGTAGACACCGGAGCTGAGTGCAGTATGGTGCATCAAGACGTATATCACGACATTGATAGAGAGAAGAAGGTACCCATATTACCTCTGTCTACTACTTTTGTTACTGGCATTATACCTGGCCGTAGAATCCGTATCTCCACTCAATGCTTGTTGGAACTACGCATTGAAGATGCTTATTTTCACCATTCTTTCTTGATATTACCCGCAAATTGCCCTCAGATAATATTAGGAAATGACTTCTTAGAACATTTCCATTTCCGCATGGATTCGAGCCCATCAAGATTATATCTAAAACCCGAAGAACAAGAGGGACATATCACTACTGATGTCATTAAAAAACCGCGTGCAAGTAGAGAGCCCAAAATAAACTGTATCCGGATGGAAGATGACACCCCTCACATATGGGATGTGCGTAATATGGAGGATTCTATTGATCAATTGACGGTGATGAATATTATGACCGAGACGGGAAATAAACTTTTGGAGGATAATACTGTTCAATTGTTTCAGCAATTACTTGAAGAGATTCAAACACGTACTGATTGGGAAAAAGATACTAGAGATGAGGTGTGCCGTATATTTGTTAAAAACAAGGATGTTTTTTCAGAACAACCAGGACTGGCTACCCATTTTCAGTGTAAGTTAGAGGTTAAGCCGCACGACGCCTATTTCCGTAAATCTTACCCTATACCTTTTGCGTATCGACCAGCTGTCGCCGCCGAAATCGAGAGAATGGAAAGATTAGGAATAGTGGAACCTTCAACATCACACTACAGTCTACCAATTGTGTGTGTAGCCAAGAAGGATGGATCAGTCCGTTTATGCCTTGATGCTCGTCAACTAAATCTGGTTATTGATGATGACCGTGAGACTCCAGAGAAAATAGAGGAAGTGATGCAAAGTTTCCACGGAAAGAAAATTTTCTCAACACTTGACCTTAGTGCCGGATATTGGCAAGTGGAACTCACTCCCGAGTCGCGGGATTATCTATCATTCACCATAAACGGACGTAACCTACGGTATACTAGGCTCCCTTTCGGCCTCCGAAATTCAATGGCAGTTTTTGTGAAGTGTCTCCGACAATCGTTAGGGAATGTAGACGGTTTTTGCATCCTGTATGTCGATGATGCCATTATCTCATCCACAAATATTTTGGAACATTGTCACCACCTTGATACTATCTTTACTCGCCTGAGAAGCTGCGGGCTAAAGCTTAAATTATCCAAGTGTCACTTTTTCAATAGAGAAGTTAAATACCTTGGACACATTGTATCCGACCGGGGTATCATACAGGAAGTGGACAAGTTAGAGGCTATCAAACGATTTCCATCTCCATCTAATAGGAAACAACTCCAAAAATTTATTGGGTTCCTACAGTTTTATAGACGGTTTAATGCTCGAATGTCCTATTACACCTCACAACTGAGTCACGTATTATCGGCTAATAAACCATGGAGATGGGGAAAACACGAGGAAGAAATATTTGTGAAACTAAAGGAAGAATTTCTCCAAGCCGTGATGTTGACACATCCTGACTTCACGCGTCCATTCTTTATAAATACTGACGCCAGTGATATTGCACTAGGAGCAGAAATCTACCAGGAAGGTGACAACGGGGAGAAGGGTGTCATTGCGTTTTTTAGTAAGAGTTTGAATACGGCACAACGACGATATTCCATCACCGAAAAAGAGTTGCTTAGCATCCTCGAAGTATGTACTAAATATCGTACTCTTCTGCTGGGCCAAAAGATATTTGTGAATACAGACCATAAGGCTCTTACCTTCTTTAAAACTGCCAAGCTGAGTCATAATAGACTATCACGTTGGTTTCTAGCTTTACAAGAATACGACTTAAACCTAACCTTCCTACCAGGCAAAGAAAACCGCACCGCCGACTTTTTGTCTAGAGAAATTGACACCAGTTATAGTAGCGATACTACCTATCACTGTTATGTTCTATCGGATGACCAAACTGTGCCTTATCCGCCTCACATTCATCCTTTGGTCTATCATGGAAAAATTACCGCATCTGATATCCTAGCCGCGCAACTAAATGACAAGAAACTGTCTCAACTTCGTGTCCAACTAACCAATTCAAATAACGGCGTCCCACGTCATTTACGTCAATATCGTTTGTTTAATGGCTATCTTTTCTACCGAACCGCAGCTGATATACAACAGTGGCGCCTTATAATACCGGATCACATAGTGAATGAAGTCATAAAGGAAGCTCATGAACGTATAGGTCATTTTGGCATCTTCAAAACAGCGTGTACTTTAAAAGAAAGTTGTTATTTTAAAAATTTAAAAAACCATGTAGCTAAAATCATCCGAACCTGCGATATATGTCAGAGAACTAAGCACCTGAGATATAGAGCGAGAGGGGAAATGAAACCTATTATTCCTGAGAAACCACTTGATCTATTGTCTACTGATATATACGGCCCCCTGCCACGAGCACAATATAGCTATAAATATATTTTTGCTGTGACCTGCGTATTCACTAAATTTATCCGGCTTTACCCCATTAGTAAACTCACTGGTAGGAAACTCGCCGATTGCATTATGAAAAACTGGGTTCCTCAGATTGGTAAACCGATACGCATACTATCCGATAATGCTAGTTATTTTTGTGGCAGAGATTGGGTGAAAACACTAACCGATGCCGATATAAAACTATCCAGGACCTCGGTTTATCATCCCAATTCGAACCCAGTAGAACGAAAGATGGGAGAGATCTCTAGATTCATGAGAGCCTACTGCCCTAATGCTCATCAACGTTGGCCTAGATACCTACCATTTTTAGAATTCTGTCTGAACAATAGTCTAAGTGAAAGCACCAACTATACACCACAGGAGGTCATGTTTGGGAGTAAGGATGCAAGTTTCATAAAGGAGTTAGTGTCTTTCCCGGTTAGTGAAAACCAACCTAACTTAGATAGGATACATATGGTTAGAAACAAACTCCTACAAAGCGCTACTAGACGGAAAAAACACCATGATGCAAAGTGCAAGAGTATAAACTACATTGAAGGGCAGGAAGTGTTAGTACGTACACATCGTCTTTCGGATGCTTTGAGTAAAGTAACTAGAAAGTTCTTTCACCTCTTCACCGGCCCATTTTCTATTATTAAGGTGTCAGGGAATAATACTATAAAGTTGAGGGACCCTACCAACCCTGGTATGGAATGGTGGGAAAATGTAGCAAACGTCCGACCGTATTTTAGGGAACCCTAATATCATCTTTTTTTTTTTACCTACTCTGTGGTCCGTGGATTTATGTTACTCATTTGAGTTGGTTTCTATAATGCTGACTGCACTCTGGAAAGCCAACAAGGTACGTGCTTACTAGACCCAAACGCGTGCTCTCAAGGTACATACAAGCAAGAAAGTCATTTCTGCCACACAGATGACCAGTTAGAGTCAGTATGGATCATGCGAGCAACATATGAGTGACATAATATCGGAGGAACCAGGGAGTATCTTACTCTAGCTCGTTGAACCAGTCAAATAAATGGGGGGTATAGTTACATATGGGTTTAAAACATAACCTACACAAGTTCTAGTACTCTCTAGTACATAAACCAAATCACTTTTGAAGTTAATTATATGTTCTAACCTACTCAAACTGCATTTTGAATCTTCAACCTTATGGGTAGGGACCCTAATTAGTCCTTTTTCTAAAATTTATTGGTCGACTGTCGAATGTATGAAACTCGAATTTGTGTGGCTCATGCAATACATATTACCTTGCAGAAGCCCAACATAAAGTACATTTGCCGGACCTGTATTGCTCACATAGGTACATACAAGCAGGAAACATAATATTTCCGCCACACAGATGTCCAGTTAGAGTCTTACTAGGCCAGACAGATGTTAAATCTGTGTCATGATATTCGACCATCGACAAATCTCTTACTCTATAAACTTATAAACTTGTAATATAAATTTGTTTACCTCTTCTTTCTACCAGCCTCGTGTTTACATAACCTCTTTTTTGTTGTTTACCAGCCTTGTTTCCTAGCCAACCTATATGAGGGACTGGATAGTTGGATGTATTTACATGATATACTGGAGACTCAATCTCCACTGGGACAGTACTATATATTTCACAGAACATATCTACAATTTTGTACAAACACTCGTTTGACATTTAAAATTACACATGTGGCACAATCGAAATTTATGCCTGGAACTGGAAGTCTGGAACGTGGAATCCGTAAGGAAACTCAGGACTCTCCAGCACTACCAACCATACATTATCACACATAACACACACTGAACTTTGAATTTAAAAGTTTACTGATCGTCAAAACTTTGATTTGACGTTTTGTCTTTGCTACTTGATTTCTTTTGTGGCGATGTACCATTCGGTGTACAATTGTTTGTTTATGTTTCAATTTTGATAAGAACAGAAGGATTGTGTGCAGCCGCTAGGCGTCAGCTGATCGAGATAAACTCGAAGGCTGTGGATGCAGCACAGGCATTAATGCCACTACACTGTCATTATTTATACCTTTTTTGCTTAAAGCATGCCACTTTGTATCTAAATGTATTTTTATTTTTTATCATAAATGTTTAAGCATTTGCATAGCATGCCTGTTTCTTATTGAATTTAGTCATCTACTTAATGAAAAAAAAAAAAAAAAAAAAAAAAAAAAAAAAAATGAACGGTTATGGAATTTAAAATTTGTTGATTTATTGAAACGTTTATAGTCTGAGGAACGACCTCTGGGGTCCGTCTCTGCGTACACAGGTCATTAGTCTAGGGGGTACTTTGGTACGTTGTTGGGGAGATAGAAGTACTATGTCTTTGTAATCTAGTCTTAGACAAACCACCTGGTTATATTTATTGTTGAAACTATGCCCAGTTACCATTTGCAATTCTTTGATAGCACAGTTACCTTATTTGTATTTTTGTATTGAATCTTTGTTACCAGCGAGTGTTTACGTGTTTGCATTAACTTTTATTGTTGTGTATACTGGCATTCAGCATTGTTAGGGACTATTTTTTATTGTAAGGTTGGCAACACATTTCATCACCACTGGGGACTGGACAACCTTTATTTGGCGCCGGATTTTGAACTGTATGAGACAGCAAAACCGTGTTCGCTCTTTTTTCTGTTGATCCTTTGCACCGGGGTTGATTTGAATTGTTGTACAATTATTTGTTAGGCTTAGGCCTTGTTAGGGATTATTTGTATATTGTCTGAGCTAGGCTAGACATGTTTTCTTGTTGTACATTGTACGTTTTTTCGCTGTATGTAAGACCAGATTTGTTTGCTTTTAGTGATTGTCACTTATAATCTTTGTAAACACTCAGCAGATTCATTGCGTTTGCACTTATTCTGTTCGTATTTAAAAGCTTAGGGGGTTTTATGTCACATCTAAAACCAAACCTGTAGTACGATTATTAAATTGACTCTATTTTTACTCACCTTAACGGTACTGTGGCTTATCTTTAACGCTACTATCTAGCGATAATCAATTTATCCAACTCTTGATTGCCAAATTCCTCATTTTGGTATTTGAACGGGCTAATTTATTTCATAGTTTCTACTAGATAGATCTATTTATTTGAAGACCATAACCTAATTCTTTGAACTGTCAAAGTCAGCTGTTGTTTACCGGCACGTTCATGAATAATCATTTTGCCAACTTATTGAAGGCATAATTAATTCTGTCGAAACTAATATTTTTTACGCTATCTCCTTCAATCTGTGATTTTTTATCACCTATGTGCTTTAATAATTGTTTTCTTGGAATGCACTGTACCTATTTGCCTAATTTATGATCTTATTATACCTCATATTCAAGACTGTGCCAGTATGCAGAGAGCTCATTTTGACAATAATTACGTTCCTCACTTAATATTAAATTGTTATATATAGTATGTGTAATATTCTCTATGTGTTATGATTGTATCAAGTAATCTTGAAGTTATTTCGTAATTGCTATTATTGGAGCAAACTTGTCAGCTCTTAGAAGCTCAACATTCGTTAATACTATGTTAATTTGTAGGCTGTAAGGAAAATTATTTTACTAAATTTATCATAATTATATTTATTAGGTCATAAATTATTGTTACCACATTGAATACATAAAAACAGGGTAATTCACTCACTGTAACAGATATTGTCGACATTGTTTGATATGTCCAATTTAAATCTCCCACCAATGTTTTTTCACTTCACAATTATTTGATTTGGGTTCAAGTCTATTTTTTCAACGAGGACGATCCGGAAGTAGGGTTGACAAGACACTCTGCAGCAGGACGGCCTGGGAATGACACGTTGACCTGACCTAGTAAAAATTCGAATGGCATTAGTCGCCTTTAAATTATTAATTGTCTCAAATTTTTAAACTAAATGCCCCAAAGTTATATCGCCATCACGAGCTAATCGCTGACCATAGCCGACGCCGAAAGACGACAACGCCTTAGTCGCTACTGGGGGGTAGCAAATCGACACTTCGCCATACAGGGATACACATGTGAGTGAAACCGAAAATTAAAATTTTACACTAGTGCTTCGATTCCCCAGAGCTCTGGTCTGCGAGTAGTGCGACCGAAAATAATATTGAAATATCCACCCGTCGATATGCGCATTTAGTTTTAAGAATTATATGATGTATTAAATCCAATAGTCATAATTTTCCTAAGAGGCCGAACCCATATTGAGGTCCAACAAAATCTGCTAACTTGTTAACCATTAAGTACATTTGATTGAATACTATTTAACTTGAAAATATTGATAAATTGCTAAATTTGTTCTGTGGCCAGAATTTGGCGGGAGAATATATGATACAGTTATATATTTAAATTTGTCTGGATTATTCCATTCACCTCCTGGCTAATTCATGGAGAGTTAAATCTTTATTTAACGCTTCACGGATTCATCTTTGGTTTATTATATTTTCTGAAGTGATTTTTTCACCCCTTATGGATTGATTAATTAATTATACTTCTTTTAAGCATCACATGATCTGAGCTTGCTAGGTCTTGTTCATGCTTGTCAGATCTGGATGGGTAATGTACACCCTTCTTAAGTTATTTATTAACTTACTAAGTGTGAGACATGCCTCGTCGGGATTTGTAAATTATACAATATAATATTTGTTCATGAATGAATACCATAGAGATTGAGATTCTATCTAGGCCCAGGCTCTCTTGTGTTCGAAACATTTCGACCAAATATACCTTGGATTGGAGCTGCTCATACCCTGCTAATATAATTAGACAATATACTGAATTATAGCTCGTGTCAAACTGAAGCCAGTTCGTCGACCGAGATCAGTCCTTAAAATTATCAGTGAGAGCCATATTTATGCTTGCCGAACATCCTAGGATAAATACATGTTCCGACAAGTATAGATTTGTTACATTCTGCATTCCACTGAATTGTCTAATTAATATTTGGTAGATGAAGGATTTTTATATTTGGAGTTGCCAATTATGCGTGGCCGATGTCCACTCTTAAACAATTTGAGAGAGCCAACTAGTTGCCTGTATAATAGAATTTCCATTTCGAAAAGGTTTATTCTGATCATTGCTAAATTTAAATTAATTCAATTACAACTGATATTGTTTGGATCTCATCAACTCTACAAAAACCCTGAGATAAAAAAGAGTTATCATAAACTCTAATTGGTAGATCCAAAACAACCAGCCCCTCTCACTCCTCTTATCACATTACAGTTTTCTGCAGTGCTTACAATTTTATGGAATATAAGTTGTGCAATTCTGTCACCTCTCTTTATTTCAAAATCTCTTTCCCCCAGATTATACAACATAACTCCAATGTTCCCTTCATAATCCGCATCAATGACCCCTCCTAAAATAATTATTTGAAAGTTTTTGCAATTCCTGATCTGCTATATATTTTTCCAAAACTGTCACTGGGACAGTTGACTTCCAAGTCTAGGAATATTGTTAACATACATTTTGGATGTATTATTGCAGAAACTGGGCTTTTCAAATCAAACCCTGCTGAATTAATAGTACCTTTCTCAGGAAAGTAAGCACTCTCTGAGATTTTTTCAAAAAAGATAGACATTTTTGTTAGGAATCTTACTTTACAATGCTGGATTTGATCCAAGTTGAGGAAGTACTTGTAGTAGGCCTAGAGAAGTGGTGATGGTAGTAGTGGGTCTAGAATACCTGAAACAAAGAATACATAAACATTAGAACTAGTCTCCAAAGAAAAGAAAAAAATTGTTTCAAAACTAAAAAATATTTTGTTAAAATTGGTGTTTATCTATTAATCTATAGTTGTGTCAAGAAGAGAAGAGCCTCTTGCAAGATGAGAGAATGATTCAAGCTCGGTCAATATTGATTAAAAAATTACAAATTTGATCTAAATTAAAGGAGAAAATTTGATCTACTATTAAGACCACATTTATAATTCTTGAACATATATTGACCAAGCTGGAGTCATTTCTTATCTTGCCAGAGGCTCTTCTCTTCTTGACACAACTATACCAGAGATTACATATTTTTTATCCAAGAACTTGCATATGATCTGTATTCCTAACATTAGATTCAATCTCCAAAGAAAAGAAATAAAACTTTTAGGGGCTGTTATCTAAGGAATCTATGGTGAAGTTGCCTCTCAGATTTCTGGAAGATGCTCTTCTTTTCAATTGCTGATGATTCTTAAGAGGAGACAAAATTTCTCAAAAAAGGAAGGACACCCCAAGGAAGTAACTTTTCATGAGAAGGGTTGAATCAACCTAGAAACTAGGCTTTTCAAATCAAATCCTGCTGAATAAATATTATTTAATACTTCCTCTGGAATGTATGCATTATCTAAGATTTTTTAAAAAAGATTGATATTTTAAACTTACTTTTGAACAATACTGCAGTCAATTTTTGCCTAATCCTTGAAAGAAGATGATGTGTTGAAAGACAAAAGTGTCTTATCAATTTATTTGTTACAAGTTGAGGAGATTGGAGTAAGTTAGTAGCAGAAGTATTTCAAGAATATCTGAAACAAATAATATTCATAAACATTAGAACCAGTCTCCAATGAAAAGAAATAAAACATTACCAATACAGCTGAATTATTAGCTACATTAACCAATAAAAACTATGTACCTACTTTGAATTGTATTCAACAGATTTTATCACAACCTCATTAAATTATTTCAACCTAATATTCTATGGAATTCAAACATACCCTAGCACCTAACTAAATATTTCCTGGTGATTCATTTGATAAGAATGACCAAAAAAGGTTCAGCCTGATGAAGAATTAATTATTGAATTATTAGTTGTTGAATTTATTCTTGAATAATAATCCACATAGTAACATAAATCTAATTTGAATTGGAATAGAAATATTAAGCTGACCTGTATTTTTTCCTAAATTTGAATGAAAATGGAGACTAAATTCAATGTGGTTCAAAATAGAAGGAAGAATTGATTAGTGAAGGTACCCAGATCAAGAAGTTGAAATAGAATGAATTATTGAATAATTAGTTGTTGAATTTATTCTTGAGTAATAATTTACATAGTAACAGAAATCTTATTTAAATTAGGATAGGAATATTAAGCTGACCTGTATTTTTTCCCAATTTTGAATGAAAATGGAGACTAAATTCAATGTGGTTCAAAATAGAAGGAAGAATTGATTAGTGAAGGTACCCAGATCAAGAAGTTGAAATAGAATGAATTATTGAATAATTAGTTGTTGAATTTATTCTTGAGTAATAATTTAGGCTACATAGTAACAGAAATCTTATTTAAATTAGGATAGGAATATTAAGCTGACCTGTATTTTTTCCCAATTTTGAATGAAAATGGAGACTAAATTCAATGTGGTTCAAAATAGAAGGAAGAATTGATTAGTGAAGGTACCCAGATCAAGAAGTTGAAATAGAATGAATTATTGAATAATTAGTTGTTGAATTTATTCTTGAGTAATAATTTAGGCTACATAGTAACAGAAATCTTATTTAAATTAGGATAGGAATATTAAGCTGACCTGTATTTTTCCTAAATTTGAATGAAAATGGAGACTAAATTCAATGTGGTTCAAAATAGAAGGAAGAATTGATTAGTGAAGGTACCCAGATCAAGAAGTTGAAATAGAATGAATTATTGAATAATTAGTTATTGAATTTATTCTTGAGTAATAATTTACATAGTAACAGAAATCTTATTTAAATTAGGATAGGAATATTAAGCTGACCTGTATTTTTCCCAATTTTGAATGAAAATGGAGACTAAATTCAATGTGGTTCAAAATAGAAGGAAGAATTGATTAGTGAAGGTACCCAGATCAAGAAGTTGAAATAGAATGAATTATTGAATAATTAGTTGTTGAATTTATTCTTGAGTAATAATTTAGGCTACATAGTAACAGAAATCTTATTTAAATTAGGATAGGAATATTAAGCTGACCTGTATTTTTTCCCAATTTTGAATGAAAATGGAGACTAAATTCAATGTGGTTCAAAATAGAAGGAAGAATTGATTAGTGAAGGTACCCAGATCAAGAAGTTGAAATAGAATGAATTATTGAATAATTAGTTGTTGAATTTATTCTTGAGTAATAATTTAGGCTACATAGTAACAGAAATCTTATTTAAATTAGGATAGGAATATTAAGCTGACCTGTATTTTTCCAATTTTGAATGAAAATGGAGACTAAATTCAATGTGGTTCAAAATAGAAGGAAGAATTGATTAGTGAAGGTACCCAGATCAAGAAGTTGAAATAGAATGAATTATTGAATAATTAGTTGTTGAATTTATTCTTGAGTAATAATTTAGGCTACATAGTAACAGAAATCTTATTTAAATTAGGATAGGAATATTAAGCTGACCTGTATTTTTTCCCAATTTTGAATGAAAATGGAGACTAAATTCAATGTGGTTCAAAATAGAAGGAAGAATTGATTAGTGAAGGTACCCAGATCAAGAAGTTGAAATAGAATGAATTATTGAATAATTAGTTGTTGAATTTATTCTTGAGTAATAATTTACATAGTAACAGAAATCTTATTTAAATTAGGATAGGAATATTAAGCTGACCTGTATTTTTCCCAATTTTGAATGAAAATGGAGACTAAATTCAATGTGGTTCAAAATAGAAGGAAGAATTGATTAGTGAAGGTACCCAGATCAAGAAGTTGAAATAGAATGAATTATTGAATAATTAGTTGTTGAATTTATTCTTGAGTAATAATTTAGGCTACATAGTAACAGAAATCTTATTTAAATTAGGATAGGAATATTAAGCTGACCTGTATTTTTTCCCAATTTTGAATGAAAATGGAGACTAAATTCAATGTGGTTCAAAATAGAAGGAAGAATTGATTAGTGAAGGTACCCAGATCAAGAAGTTGAAATAGAATGAATTATTGAATAATTAGTTGTTGAATTTATTCTTGAGTAATAATTTACATAGTAACAGAAATCTTATTTAAATTAGGATAGGAATATTAAGCTGACCTGTATTTTTTCCCAATTTTGAATGAAAATGGAGACTAAATTCAATGTGGTTCAAAATAGAAGGAAGAATTGATTAGTGAAGGTACCCAGATCAAGAAGTTGAAATAGAATGAATTATTGAATAATTAGTTGTTGAATTTATTCTTGAGTAATAATTTAGGCTACATAGTAACAGAAATCTTATTTAAATTAGGATAGGAATATTAAGCTGACCTGTATTTTTTCCCAATTTTGAATGAAAATGGAGACTAAATTCAATGTGGTTCAAAATAGAAGGAAGAATTGATTAGTGAAGGTACCCAGATCAAGAAGTTGAAATAGAATGAATTATTGAATAATTAGTTGTTGAATTTATTCTTGAGTAATAATTTACATAGTAACAGAAATCTTATTTAAATTAGGATAGGAATATTAAGCTGACCTGTATTTTTTCCCAATTTTGAATGAAAATGGAGACTAAATTCAATGTGATTCAATTGTTAGTTCAATTCAATGTAAAAGTTGGTGATTTTACAATGAGACAATAATATTCTTGAGAAGAAAATTTTTCAAAAAATGAATAGAGAAATAATGAAAAAATTACTCACATCAAGTTGATGGAATTAATGAAGTTCAGAACAAGCTGGATGAGACTGTTGAGCAGATAAGACTGTCGAGCAGATAAGACTGTTGAGTTAGCTGTGATTTAAGCAATAAATATCTTGGCTTATATAGTCCAGTCCCCCTATAATGACAGGTATAGGTGTGTAAAGAAGAGAAGAGCCTCTAGCAAGACGGGAAAAATGACTCCAGCTTGGTCAATATTGGTTCAAAAATTTTCAATTTGATCTCAAATTGAAGAAAACATAATGATCTACTATTTAGACCACATTTATAATTTTTGAACCAATATTGACCTAGCTTGAGTCATTTTCCCATCTTGCTTGAGGCTCTTCTCTTCTTGACACTACTATAAAAGGAAGGACATGGGAACTATCATTTATTTGTAATTGATATTAGATTGATGAGACAATGTGTTTGTGTAATCAAAGTGCATTTGAAGGTTGTGCTTGTTTGTGAAAATTGATACCGTCCTATAAACAGATCAGTTCTTGCACGTGTTCATGATGCAGGCAGTATTACTTACTCTGTAATTATTATGCAAGTGGTTGCACTCGTGTGTGACAGCATGACATGAGGAGTAGCCTATCACTTACTCTGTAACTATTATGTAACATGCAACTGATTCAACTTCTCTTGTAATCATATCCTTCACAGAGGAAAACCACAAGCTTTCTCACATCCAATTGAATGAATGTCAATGTCAATATCAATGTCAATGCATAGGTGAATTGAAAACTCCAAAGTGTTATCAGACTGACTGTGTTATTACTGTGGGCAAGCTAAGTGTATTCTCTTGAAAGAGTAGTCTACTATTCTTTGGTAAGTACTATGCTATGATAAATATTGTGCTATAATGAACATATGGGTTGTGTGCTAGGATGAACATAGAGGTTGTGTGCCAGAAAGAACATAGGGATTGTGTGCCAGGAAGAACATAGGGGTTGTGTGCCAGAAAGAACATAGGGGTTGTGTGCCACGATGAACATTTCATATCTACTGCGCTTCACTCGCCTTTTTTTCAAGATAGCGTTTTTGTCGGGTCGCCTCAAAAATTTCACCACTACTGTCGCCGGCCCAACCGGGCCCCCTTCCCCACACGGTGACATATGTCGATGGCTTCTTCCTTGATTTCGTGGCCAAGCGCTCTCGACATGTTGCACACCATCGCGTTGAGGTTCTCGTTTGGTTCCTGCGGCAAGCCCCTTATCTCAATCATATTAATCCTCGAGTACTGCTCCAGGTCGTCGATACGTTCTTTCAGCTCTTCATTTTCATGTTTCAACTGATTCACTAGCCTAGTCAAATCCTCTACATTCATTAAACAAGCTTCAAACTTCTCGTTTGCCTCCTTTTGCTGCTTTCTCAAATCCTTAATTGCCTCGTGACAGGCTTCTAGTGACTTTCCCAGGTCATTTTCCATTTTTTTCTTTCCCTTTCTCATATCATGTAGCAGTTGGACCACGTCAGCCAGCGAAAGTTGGTTGTCGGACTCCGGCGGTTTAGCTACTGGTGATTGTGGGGCCATATTATTCTTTCGCACAATGCTACAGTCCTTGCATCGCCACACATGTTTGCTCTCATTAATGTACTTTATATCAACGGCGTTAACTCCCGCATTCCCTGCATGCACTAAAGCTGAGCAATCGCCGCACGTAAGTTTATCACAGTCTTGTCCAGTTCGTACTGATTTGAAGCACATTTTACACGACATATTAGTTTGTGAGAGAGTACCTTTAATAACTATGAATAAAAATTCCACTGTAGTTTGCCGGCCGTCACACGAAAACCGATTTATTGTCGCTCGCTCGACTAAACAGATAACGCAGAGACGAAAAACAATCCTTACTCTTCGAGCTCTCGATCGCTACTGTAGCTACTGATCAAAAATCGCAAAATCGCTACTAAACACAAATTTATCACTTCTGCTATGTTTTGTCGAAACTGCTTAGGAAATCTCTCTGTGGAATAAAACTCCTCGTTCGTTTGTCTCAAGTTTCTATCAACTTGAGTCAGCAGGCGAGCAAGCCACATATATCATGGGCAATAGGCAATAAGGCAATAACACAATAAGGCAAAACAGAAAGAAGATTAATGGGATTTCTTCAGCACACCGTGCTGAGGGGAGGAAAAAAAACTAGCGATGTGTTATAATGTAATATAATAATAATGAAATATAATAATGATTTAATATAATAATTATTATTAATTCATCATATTTGTAATTCGTCATGGATTCTAATCTAGAACTAGATTGAAAATCCTCTAGTGATGATGGAATCAATCTAGGTAGATTTCCAAGGAAGAAGTTCCTGATTCATCAATGAATGAAGGAAGATGACTTTTGGTCTCGTAATCCATATTATAACTACTTAGGGTTATAACTGGATACGGAATCATAAATTTGTATTTTTCATTAATGGAAGTTGAAGAGAGTCGGATTCTAAAGAAAAAGTTAGATGGCAGCGATTGTGTAAATCTTACCAAAATCTCAGAAATAACGATCAAACATCGCAAAACTCGACAAAAATAGCACAAGTGATAAATTTGTATTTATCACTTAGTAGCGATTTTGCGTTTTTTGATCGCTATTTCTGAGATTTGGGTAAGATTTACACAATCGCTGCCATTCAACTTTTTCCTTAGAATCCGACACTCTTCAACTTCCATTAATGAAAAATACAAATTTATGATTCCTTATCCAGTTATAACCCTTATTGTTGAAAAATGGCTTTTTTTAAGCATATTTTTCCAATTATCTCAATAACCGTTGAAGTTACAGACTTCAGACTTCATTGAATTCCTCAGCTAATTTTACATAGGAATTGATTATTTTAGAACCTCAGTAAAGCCTCTAAAAATTAGAAAAATAAATATTTTTTGATAAATCTCAATTTTCCGCCATTGTTATCTCGGTAACAAAGCGTTTTTGGGGGTTGGTCCCATGGAACTTTTTTGTCTACTTGGTGTAAGGAATCAGCCTGAGAAGTATTGCACATTCCTCCTGAAACACTCTGTATAGAACAGAAAACTTAAATTTTTGAAAATTCATAGCTCGGTAGGCTACTCATTGATCATAGAAACATGAGATGGATACTATTCTCTTGTGAATTTTATGCTCAAAACAATAGTATGATTATTTTTCACCTAAGAATCTTTCCTTTCAAAGTAAATTGCAAAAAACTAAAAAAGGAACCAAAATTCCGCAGTTTTCCGGGCTTTTTTTAACAAATGGTACTCAGGATCTGTCGAATTCGCATATAAGCCTTACTTTTAGTGCCCAGAGTGAGTTGATATCATTTTCAAATCTTCATTCACATTCTAGGACCTAGAATTTTAATTTTCCGGAGCGATTACTATAGATAAGAGGGGGTGAACAACAATGGGCTGTGGGGGGCTGTTGCACCAAAATAGCGCCTGGCAACATCCGGATTCATTATCAGCATGCTTTTCTGAGTGGGAAACCGTTGAGAAAGTGCGGTCCTCATATTTTGCATACTCCTACCTCCAGCCCCTGTTCTAATGAGAGAAATCAGACTATAGAATTATTCATGCTGTCGAGTTTATTATTAATTGCATGCAATGACGCATGCAATTTATGAAACTCAACATAACTAAGTATTCCATATTATGAGTCCATCTTTGGGTGACTTCGTGTGATCTACTGTTCACAGAACTACTAGTGTAGGATACTTTCCATGTAAATATTATTATAAGGTATCTTTACTGGTTTCTATAAAAGCATAATGGTACTGACTAATTCATTCATCATCAGAACTAAAAATCCATTGAACCGAATGCGTTCAAATTTGGCAGGCATGTTTAGTTCGACGTTTAGACGCGTGCTGAGAACAAGGTACGGTATTGAAACTTTTCAAGGATACGCCCAATAACTGCATTTTTCTATTAGTTGTTCTGCGTTTTCTCTAAGGTTTAGAAATGTTGTGCTCGAAAATCTTTGAAATCCTTTTGGTACTACGTCACAGTAATCAGTTTTTTCAAAAGTGTAGATATATCGCGGTTGCATAATATCTCCCTCGACCTTACTGTAAATTCATGATTCAGTGAGATTATTAGATGAACTAATTTGAAAGATATTGAATCAAGTTTCAAACTATGTCTGATAATACTTCCAAAGGTTACGCACAATATTAGCGTTACACTATTTTTCGTAATTTCCGGAGTTTTTCTTGGAGTTTCCAACAAACAATTGGCAGAAAATGTGGCAAACTGGTCCAGATTAGGTATCGAAAGGCTGTGTTCAATAATTTCCTAAACCCTTCCGAGGTACGTCTGTAATTAAGGTTTTCCAATGTTTGGAACCTGAACTTTTGCTTATTTCACGGGAATTATTCCTACTGTAAATCATATACCCAGGTTGAGCTGATGTAATAGAACAACTTTTACTAATCCAGAACGATTACCCAAAATAACCCTGTTAAGTGATATGGAATTTGCAGGCGAGCGAAGCGAGCCTGTTTGTCCCAGCTGATACTTACAGAAGATTTGCAGGCGAGCTAGAGTAATACTTCTAATATACCTAATATACCTAATATACTAATATACCTACTAATACGATGTATTAGTAGGTATTGACTTAAGCGACGAGCCTCTTTTGACTCACTGACACTGCTGATACTGTCGTGGCTTCGGCTTGGCGGATAAGGCGAGCCTGCCGGCTAGTAATGTTATAATAATGAGTCGAGTAGATAGATTAATTTTGTAACATTCTGTTATCATCTGCCCTTTTTCTACTGTATAACTTGGGTAGTGTGAAGAAAGTGAAATGCGTCTCTCTATAGGACAACTCACACTAAATCAATTAAGAAGCATTCTTTTTAAATAATGGTTACGAAGTACGTCATAATTTACGCAAGCGGAGACAAAACAAAAAACAAATAATATTTTACAGCTTTACATTCATGTTGGAAATACCCGCTTCAATTTCCAACAAGAAGAATAATTAATTGGAAACCTAACTCGGTTTCAAATATTGGGTTTTGAGAGTAACTCCATTCAACTTGTCATTTTGTTTGGTAAAGTTTGAACGGCGAATTCAGGAGCTCATTTCATTAAGTTTCTGGGATATTCTCTACCCTTTCTCTTTCTGTCGTCTGACTACTTTCGAAGTGGGAAGGTGGAGAAGAACACTGAGGTTTTACCGTAGCCTATTAAGACTGGGGCAAATTCAATTTGCTTGCAGAGTGCTGCTGGTGACTACCGCTGCTGCTGCTGCTTCTCGCTCTTCTCAACCGGTCTTCAAAACAATGCGTTTTGTATTACTGAATAAGTTCAGTGATATCTTTAATTAAGATTCTTGATCCCTATTTACCTATTGGATAAGGCTATGGAATATATAGCTTTGGTTTCTTGTTAAAAATTAGCCCATATTGAAATATCATTGACTCATAAAATCTGGTAGGTGATTGTTATTAGACTACTAATGGGGGATTGTCACTTGTCAGAAGTAATAAAGGTCCAGCAAAAATGTATTTTGAATAATACATTCCAAAAATAAACGTCTCACAAATAAACGTTTGAATTTTTCTTTTGATTATTACAACTTCTGGTACATCTGTCATTGAATCCAACTATCCATGGTATTAAGTCCAGGATTACTCCATATATTACTCACATTTAGAGAGATTTACTAGCCAATTTCTGCTGCCCTATGGAAGCTATTCCCGAATAATTGCTTTCAGTTCAATTCCATTCTGTAAAATGGAATTATGCTTTGAGAAGGTATAGGCTATTACAGGTAGATATACCTGTTTTGAGATCTGGAGGAAGCTGTATTAAGAGATTATATAAGATTGCTTCAATTATAAAGATGAGCTACTGTATTTGGAATAGGAATGAGCATATACAATGAAAATGCAATATTTTTTCTTTATTCTCCACGTTAATTCTTCGATCAATTCATTTTCATGCATCAATTCCCGTTCATTTGTGACACGTTTGTAATCACGTTTGAAGGAAATGAACTGATTTGATTTATACGCAGTTTTTGAATTCAGGATATCTCATTCCGTCATTCCGTTTTTTACCTGGTTGAATTAGAGAAAAACAAAATGTTTGGCAACAGAATGTCCTTGTAGGCCTATGTCATCAACTCTAACAGAATATAATCCACATCACAAATAAATACAATCCATGTAACAAATACAATCCGATCTTTTATTGTCCCCACACGCACATACAATGTAATTTCAAATGTATTTCAAAAATATTTAAATTACTAGAAAATTGTAATTGAAAAAGTAAATGGAGCACATCACAAACTTTACTTGAATAACCACCACTGACATACTCATACTCGTACATATAACAAGCATAACTATAAGACTAGAAACATATATTCTGGTTGATGTATTCTCTAGAAACTGGATGTGGGTGAAGAAAAGTTAGTAATCCATGGGTGAATTGATGGAGTACACAGGTAGACTGAACACCAACAAAATACAAGCGACTGACCTTGGTTTACGTACAACCAAGATTGAGTTCCGACACTTCACATCCTGATTGAAAAATGATAGTGTATCGAGTGCGGTGCAAGAGTAACGCACACCAATCTCGAGAGTGAGAAGTTTGAAATGTGAGAGATGCGAGCCGTGGAATATTTCGGAAATTGATGTTCCAGACATGAATTCCATTAGCAGAGAAGGCGGAAACTGTGGTGGAAATTGCTGGCGCTTCCACTGAGATCGATACAAGCCAATAGAGAACGCTTCGCGAGATTTCACTGGAGTGATTTTAAAGTCTTATTTTATATTGGAAAAAACAGAACATTTGAGCCGAGAAGCGCTTTCCTTCATTGTACGGTGGCCCCGATGATTTATCTCGATCTGAAATTCAAATACGTGGACGGCTCTGAAAAACGTTTTTATCAGTAGGGAAATCTAATCGTGTTCAACTGAGAGAGTGGATTTTTTTATTTTCGCACTTATCTGGCTCTTGAAAAATCATTATTATTTTCCCTCATAATTCACTATGATAGTTATGATTGGTCATCTTCTCAATTATAAGGAGCTCTAGATTCCAACATATCTAAAGATTATTAGACCGGTACTGAAGATAACAAATAATCAGCACAATAATCGTGCTAGTTGATCGTTTTATTTGGTAGGTACTGAGAGTAATTTTGTTAGATATGTTGAAATCTAGAGTTTCTCAAAAAATTATTCTAGTTGGGACTTTGGTTACAGAATATAGAAGACTGAATCTTAGCATGGAGAGTGCATTGTATTGTGAATAAGTGGCCTTGAATTCGCTAATGAGTTATGACCATTCAGATATTCATCATCGACAAAATTCTGTGGTTTGAAATTGATACTGTATTGAGGGGCTTGAGGCAGACAAAGTATCTATCAAGTTCCAGTTGAATCATGATCAATCTCTTACTAACTATATCAATTCTCATGGATCATTGACGATCCACTTCAATGTATTTTGATGCAACTAGCACTTTTGCACTCAATGAACTGTATCAATTCAATCGATGTAGTGGAGTCTGTAGCACTATACTGATCTTTGATTCCTAGCATATGAAGTTGGACTTTGATGACAGCTCAAATGTGATGGTGCTACTTCTAGCTGACATGAATCCATTTTCATGAACCCAAGTGAAGAATGCTGTAGCTCTGCACTGGAAGTGAAGGCCTCGGTTATTAAGGACTGACTACTGTATCTGTAATGTCGACTGCTGTGGTGAATGATACCCAGCAGTGACGGGTCCAATTCATTAGCACGACGGTGATTGATGGAGACCACTCTTATATTGTCCATCTGATCGAACTAGTCCACTAACAATGGCTACTACTAAAGACTGCTCCCCAACAAATTCCCGCAACTGGCTTTTTTCCTTCGGTTCATTCCTCAACAGTGGTAGTCCACACAGTCTACTACACAAATATTGATTCTACCCTATTCCAATCTGAAGTAAACTTGCAATAGAGGTTTTATGTAAAAGCAGCAGATTAGCAGATTATAAAATGGAAGCTTATTTCTAATATTTTGCTTATTAGTCCATAAATATTTTTTCATTTAATTTCAATATACAGTATTAATTTTATTTAATTTCCTTTATTGCAATATCAATGATAAGACTTATCAAATCGAGAAAACAAATTCATTTCTCACATCTGAAACAACTTGATCTAATATTGGAATTCATTTGTTTTATATTGAACAGAAGCTAACCAGATTCAACAAATCTAAAATAACATTAGTATTAACTAAATTATAGCATCGAAATCCTTATCAATATCCGTACGTTATACGTGTAACTGACATTTCATGATTTGATGATATACTTACTATTCTGTATAATAAATTGTTTGAGCTTGACTATACTTGGACTGTCTGTTTCAAACTGAACAGAATAAAGTGAAGGACGCACTTCTTCTCGTTTCAAGTAGATTGGGATTTTCCTGAATAGAGTTTATTTACCTACACTTTTCCACTGGTTGAATCTCTTATGTGATTGAATTCATCTTTCTCCATTGAACACAACATGACACATACACACACATCATACAATCGGTTGAATCTTCATTCTCAGCTAGAATAAAACGATTGTACCTCATTTGAATTTATGGTGGCTACAACTGGGCTCCCTGAGAGAATTATTTTCATTCCATGCTCAGATTTTTCTGATCGCACTTCTCAGCCAAGTCTCCAGTGAATCTGAGGGACAAGAGACGGATTTTCAACAAAGTTGAAAAGTTTCCAAGTCTCCAGAACTTTTCTGGCGTAGTTATGAAAAACGATTCTCCAACTTGAGAATTTTCTTTCAATTTTTTTCGCCAAGCGGTTCCGGCAGAGTATGATGACATTTTGTTTGAAAGATTTCATGTTATTTCAGCCGGATTATATCTTCGAATTTCACTTGGTAGACTTAAATCAAGTGTTGGTACATGTATTTCTTCTCAACAATCTTATTTGTGAGCGATACTTGTTGGGGATGAAAGTTCAGCACAGGAAATCAGGATGCAAACTATAATGTTTTCAAGAATACAATACCTTCCTGGAAGGTTTTTCCAATGAAGTTTTGATCTACTGTATAATGCTATGGGATTTATTACTAGTATTTATACAATGTGCTCAAATACTTCCATTCCTTCCCTTATAGATAGACAGAAATAATTATTGCTATTCGATATAATTACTAAATCACACATTCAATAACATTCACATCAGAAAGCATCAGAAATAATTATTGCTATTCGAAATCATTACTAAATCACACATTCTATAACATTCACATCAGAAAGCATCAAAACTTAGTCAAAGTTTTAAAAATTTATAGTTTTCTATCTGTAATTGAATGAAATATCAAATTAAACTCTCAATGATAGGTGATATATGAATAACTAAGTATATTATATTATACGAATATTATTTACGAGTTCTGTCACAAAAACAACCTACATTTTAGTGTCTGTACGTTAGTCAGCTCCAATAGTTATCGACATCACATTCAATTAACGGCTGTTGAATGGCATTCAATTTGCTCTTTGATAAACACGTCGTATTCAGTCGCTTGATCGCTTACAAGATCAAGTTATCAACGAGAAGTGAGTTTGAAATCACATTTCCATGTCAAACACAGATTCAACAAACAATTGAGTACAAATATCGTCTCAACCCTGGCATAGTCTTGAGCGGGAATTACACGATAATATTCCGTATTACATATGAGATCATATGAAAAGAGATGAAAATATATTTCGTATTTTCATCGCTTTTCTTATGATCAGATATGTGATGGAAAATATCGTCTCAATCCGGGCATATAGTCTAAACTGGGATGTCACTAGCAACTGTTTATTAGGTTGTCACATATTTATTTGAAAACCATCATTATAATACGGTAATACTTGGTTGAATTTGATATGGATATCAGTTGATATGGATATTAGCCACAATTATTTGAGTATAGTAAGTGAAGTAAGTTAATAGTGAATAAGTAAGTTAAGTAAGCCCCATATAGTTTAAGCATGAGTTAATCAAGAATTATTCGCTTGAACTCAGCTACAGATTAATAAGTCAATTACATTATTGTTCCACTTCCAGGCCGTATAACGAAGGACTTATCTGTTATAATCAATCAAACTGTTGAAGGTACTTCAATTTAAAAACGTATTGATTATACGTTATGACTGTATTTGATACTTTTAATATTTAGTTGAGCTATCGGATTGCAATGACAATGCGATCAATCTAATTAGATCAAATAAGTTCATATGATTTATATTCTCTTTTAATTTATAACTTTGAATCACAAGAATTGATATATTTTGGGAGGAGTCTGCTCCAAGAATGAACTTCCTTGATATATCACTCTAGAGCTGATATTTTTCCAATATTCCGAAAGAACAATTCATTTGAAAAGAATACAGGAGTTTTCCACCAAAGCTCCGGAATAGACCACTTGATAAAACACTCACTAGGTCCTATACTCGATTCATCCCTGTAAAGGATTGAGAGCCGGAAAAACTTTTCAAATAGTAGATTAAGTTGATAAGAAGTAGACCGATTTCCTTCCGGGCCAAGAAGTTGTTCAGCTCCAGTCAGATTTCTTTCAGGAATTCTGTTCTGCTCGTTTGTTATATTTGCATAGCAAAGAGGTTTTTAGCGATAAGAAAAGAAAATTGAATAGCTCACTTCAACGGAACGACGCATTCAGTCTACCGAAGAAAGAAATAGGTTACTTGGGTTGAGAGTCCAATTGGCGTTTCCATCAACTGGAATCATGGCACCTTTCGCCTTTCTTGATAATGGAATGATACTGTGGCAAATTCCAGGAAAACAGATTGCCTTACCTCAAGCAATTCAATGGTGTTAAAGACTGACCTTCCAAGATGATTTTGTCCTGAAAGTTGAGCGAACAATCCTTGGTGTAGAAGAGTGTTCGTGGAATATATCCGGATCATTAAGTAACAGAATTCTCTTCAAAAAGGATTCTCAATCCCTCTCATGATCTCAAGACGCTCCAGAGCTCTTGAAGGATCTTTTAAAAGTTCTTCCATCACAACGTTTTGACAGACAACTGGGGAATATAAGAAGATTTTATCCATGAATGTTTTTCAAAGATTATAAATTTCTTTTTGTAAATAAATTGCTCTGTAAAATACAAGTTTTATCTTGATTATTCTCGAAAGCAAATCCAGCGGAATTCATTTGGATATTAGATTTTTTCTAAAATACAAGTTTAAGATTCTTATAAAAAGCGATATCATTGCTTGGAATGATATTCAACTTAGATGAATGTTTCAACTGATGCATTTGTTTTATTGGAATTTCGCTCTTAAGCAAGAATGATATTATTCAGCTTGAACCTCCCTGTTGGAAAAACATAATTTCACACTCATTCAAATTATGGTCCCACATTGAAAAGGAACATCATTCATTCGAATACAAATTGATATAGCCTACAATCATGATCCAATAGCGAATTGTTATCAGGCTGTAAGATACAATATTATTTAGAACAAACGCCATAGGGTTTAATTCTTATTGATAATTTTCACCAAGAAAATTTCAGCTGTGCGACTCATGCTATTGATATTTATGAAGCATCACTTTATATGAAAAGATCCATCTTATGAGAAAATGATAGTTAATTACGCTCCAAATTCTTCATCAGTATTTTGGTTGGAGCTTTGTTGTGGAAAATTCAAAATTGATCGACTCAAGTTCTTGGAGAAGTCAGTGGAAATTGATGTTTGAGTAATAGATTATAATATTATGACATTATTCAGTTTTGGATTGTAATTGTTTTGCAAATTCCGCTTGTAGGTACACTCTCTTTCGAGAGATAAAAAATTTTTATGTTGATGATGATTTTCATGATAATTATACAGTCTTCCATCCGTTTTGAACGGTTACAATACTAATAGGAGCAGTAGGGAAAGTATTCTTAAAGAATACTGAGAAATTCACGAGACTGAAGTTATGACTCCATAACATAATCACCCTAGATCTCTCTCAATAAGGATTCAAAATTGCTGTCCATCACTGGCGGCTCGTGCCCACGAAATAGGTGAAGTGCTGTACAATGAAAGATACGGACACTTCACCTGTTCCGTGGGTATTAGCTGCCACTGCTGTCCATGTTTCAAAAACGTTTACAAAGGGATAGTTCAAGAACCGAGATCAAGCGTTTTTTTCGGATAAAACATTTTGACCTATTATTCGAATCATACAATTTCAAATTAGTTTCAATCCTTTTGTTCTAGGTGACAAAAACTGGTAAAAATAGCTTGACAAGAAGAGGATCGATAGGGATTCTTTGTGGTTAAATCAGTAGTCAAATTCCGTTCATGATCAGAGATACACTTCCTCACACTGCTTGCGTTTACGAACAAGCTCGCTAGCTCGCTAAATTGGTTTGCATAGCTACTATAGGTACTATACTCAATTATTGTTTTTCACATCCTGCAAAGCTTTCAGGCGAGTTTGCATTCTGTAGTTGGATTTGGTGAACTGTTTGGAATTATTGTGAAAGAGAAAAGCAAATTCAGCAAATGCTGTGTGGTACAGAGTTGACTGCACTGTAGTTAGCTTTATTTATTCGCCGCTATACCGACATTTGGCGCTGCTGCAGAGCATTTTAGGAACAGCCCCCATAACCATATATATTACCTTCATTTATTACACCGCCTACTCTGCATCTCGGGACTTGACGATCATCACTACGAGACGAAAGTCTGCGTAATCGTCCAATATATCTTGCGGAATGTTTCAGGCGTGCTAACCTCATTTCACAGGTGACGGGCTCCAGTATAACAGGATTTCAGTCTATCATTTTCCCAGAAAGGCTTTGGACATTGATTGACATGGTCTGATCAGCGGCTGACATGGTCCAGAGTTGACATCATAAATATCTTTCGATACTTTTCATCATAATCCACTTTGTCTCCTTAATCCTATTTTTTCTTCATTATCTTTCGGCTTCTAATTTTCTTCTTCTACTTCTTCCCTCCCTCTTCACAATCCTTATTCTTCTCTGTTCCATTTTATTCTATTTCTTATCTAGTTTGATCTGTTCTATTCACTTCCTTCTAAAGCTCTTGGTCCACTAATATTTCCACCACTATTATTGTATTTTCATTTTACCTTGTTTTCATTGTGTTTTTCTCGAATATTTTGAAATTGAATTTCAATAGGTTCTAATTTTTCTTCTCCACTTTTTTCCAACATTCTGATATTTTCTACGTTTCATTCTCTTCTTTGATTATTACTTCTCTTCCTGCTTCGTTCTTACTCTTTGTGTCGATATTCTACTCTTCTTAAAAGAACTTCTCTCTCCTCCTACTTCAGGGCTTCATCGATTGCTAAATATACATGAGTAGAGATTCATAAATTCAATTGATTCAAGTGATTCTAAGTCTTATATTGTGACGTGTGCTTTGGCTTTAAATAAGCCCCACATTTGGGTGTCATCTTGTCATGTTTTATTCTCCTTAAGGAGGAACAAATACATGATTTTTAAATACTCTTATCTCAGGGAAAATTTACTTATTACAATTCATGATACTTGCAAGAATTTATCAAATCTGTGTATTCGACAGCAGTTAAAGACTGAATTTAAATTAATAAGAAATAACTAGATATTGAGACTCATATATATATCTGAGTAAGGTTTCTACCCTTCTCACTCCAATCCAGTAGTTCACAGGCCTCAGCCAAGAACTCCACGTAGAATATCAGGTGAAACTTATCGTCCACCCAATGCTAAATAGACAAGTCAGTGGAATGCACGAAATTCCCTACTTATGCTTGTCTAATTGGTCATAACGATGCAACCAATGGCAAACACAAGTATTGCTCTCACTGCGATACAATGGACAGATCTCGGTCGAAGAACCTATACAGGTTGGACCAGAGCTATTTTCTGTTCCTTGTCTAATTAGATTGGTGGGAAAGGCGGCATCCAGCCAAGAGAATAATTGACTATCTTGACTCCAGCAAGGTGATGATTTTTATGAATACAGAATCTCAATATCCAGTAGTAAATATTTGCATGAAAGCAATGAAAAAGAATTTACAATAAGAAGAAATTTTTATTAAACAAGAAAAGTGACCCCATCCTATACTACAGTATGTGCCAAGGTGATAATATTGACTCTTTCTAGAGCGGCAATTTCAAAAAGACAATTTTCAAATGAGACTAAAATCTCATTATAACAAGCTAAATACAGCAATTTTATGTATCCAATACTAACAACACTAACCTACGTTCCAATAAATCTATTATATACACAATTTAGTTTTTTATTTTCCTTTAAATCTATAATTTAAGTATTCATATTTGAATAAGGAGCCACTAAGCATTGACTAAATCTCAAAAGTTAAATATGGCTTGACTTGCTATAAAACTATAAAGTGTGTTTAAACACTACAAATATTACAGATAATTGAATAAAACATTTATATAGTGAGGAACGCAAATAATTTACATAATCGGCTTTCTGCATACTGGCTTTTAGCTTATATGATAAGGTAGTATGTGACTAGGCTATGACAAAAAATCAGGTACATGGAGACAAATATTAAAGCTTTAAGATCACAGGTGATAAATAATCCCATCTATATGATGTAAGAAGCTATATTGAGCAAATAATATAATTAATTATTCCATTGTTGCAAGTTGCAATAGGTTGGTAACTGAACAAACGCTGACAAGTATATTTGCCGGCAAACCAGCTGATGTTGACAACACAAGAAATAGGTTAGGATCCAACAAATTAGCGAGCCTAGACGTAATAATTTCAAGTATTACGAATAATTTGCATTTTAAATAAATACGGGTGACAATCCCCTCAATAACGCAAATAAGTTCTTATCTCCTAAGATAGCGGTACCAGATAACAGCAGCAACGCTTTGTAACGGTAAGGCTCTATTAATACAGCAATAACTCCCAGTTGGGATTTGAAACGTTACAATATCTTGTATCTTGAAAAATAACTTCATTCTTCCTTAGCAATCAACCACACAGTTATTCCTGACTGATATTTTCGTGAACACAACGACAGCTCTGTCAGCAAGACAAATTCAATTTGAATGATATGTGACGAGGAGGAATGTATTTTCGTAGAGAAAAAGCTCTACTGAGAGATATCCCCAATATTTTCATGATGAATCTGTATGAATAATGGAGTGTCATCGGATATTGAGAGCGTGGCATTTGTCAAAGAGGAATGTGTGGATGATGAATTCTTTAATAACTGATATCTTCTCCAGCCTACTATACTTTGAAATGTAGAATAACCGATATACTTTGAATCAGCGTTACTGTTTGAACAACTGTTTGAATATGAAACAATAATTGAACAGAAAATAATAATATAATGTATTTTATAAGATAACGTGACTTTGATCAATTCGATTATTGGATTCTAAGATGAGGAAATGTGAGAAAGAAGATATTATATTGAACTATTCAAATCAAGTTTTGTGATTTTTATTTTGTAATTTTCCTAAAATTTGATATTGTGGAATTAAAAAAAAATCGAGATTAAAACAAAACTTATAGTGGAAGGAAATACAGAATTATTATGTAAATATACGAGAAATAACCAAAAAGAGTGTCTTCGTACTCTAAACCAGCTTTCACACATAATATTAATCATATTACATGAATTAGACGATTAGTAATATTGCTCATTATAATCATGATCACTCCGGTAGTAGCAATTTGCTACCAAAGGTTGAAAAGGTTGAAAGTTTGAAAAGTCTGAGAATGTTACAATAGCTGATTCTCTGCCCACATGATATCTTTAGGAAAAAAATCTCTTGCAAAATATTCCCATCCACAGAATATTCCAAGAAAGTTCTAGCAAGCAGAGACAAAAATTAATTTAGGCTATCCTGAGAACAAATTTGATTAGGTCCTCTACCAAACTTGCTCGACCGCACAATAGATTTATTATCAACTAGGAAAAGTGAGACTTTTCCCTGGGACAACATCAATTTATAAAGTTGAGCTACTAACTGAGCAAAGGCGGAAGTTGTGAGCAGAGCAGGCCAGACTCGCTCCACTCGTCTATTCCCTCGGCCATACACTTCTTTGTGTGAAGTTCATCGATCCACTTCTGCGACAGCTTTCTCTGTGATTAAGTTTCTTGCCGGACGGTTACAGTACTTGTCGATTTTCGCCATGTCCACTACAATCGGTCTGTCCCTTTTTTCACTCGCTCGGTCGTGTCTGACACATTTGCGGTCAAATCGCTGCGCTTTGTGCCACTATCCACTATCGCTATAGATATCCAAGTGGGTGTTGTATCATACTGATCGTTGTATGTAGTGACGTCATCAAAGCTTTTCGTTCACTTCGAACGATTTATAAAATGTGGTATAACTGTCGGCGTAACTCGGCAAACGCTTGAATTGGGATCCATGCGGTTTATATCTGATGAAGGTCGCATGTTTTTGACGACATCCAGCTACGATGGAAAGCAATATCGAATCTTAATAAATTTTTAACTTGAAGTTTTCGTCATTCATTTCATGTTTCTCTGAGTAACTTTGATCAATATCAATTGACGATGTATTAAATAGTTGAAGAACATATCATTACTTTAGTTCTCCACAGCAGATAAATCTAATAGCTAATCTTTATATATAAATAGTAGCCTATAAATATATAAGAAGCGAAATGGCACTGATTCATTCATTCATCACCAGAAATAAAAATCCACTAAACCGAATGCGTTCTTATTGGGGGTAGGCATGTTGAGTTGGACGTTTAAACGCGCGCTAAGGAAGGATTTTTGAAACTTTATAAGGATACGCCAAATATTTGAGTTTTTCAACGTTTCCTTATTTTTTCGAGAACCAATCAGTAGAAAATGTTGATATTTGGTGGGCAGGTTCAGATAAGGCCTAGAAATGTTGGGTTGAAATATTTTTGAAATCCGTTCAACAGTACCCCAGTAGTAACTTTTTAAAAATTGTAAGTGTATTGCGGGTTGCATATCTTCCGCCTTGATACGACTAATCCTTACTGTAAATTCAATGATTCAGGGAGATTATAGATGAACTAATTTGGAAGCTATTGAATCAAGATTCAAACTATGTCCGATATACTTCCCAAGGTTACGCTCAATATTAGCGTTTTACTATTTTTCGGAATTTTCGGGTTTTGTCTTGGATTTTTCAAGAACAAATAGACAAAAAATATTGAAATTTGATATACAGGCTCAGATTAGGTCTACAAATGCTTTGTTGAATAAATTTCGAATCCCTTATGAACGGAATTTTTCCCAGATTACACTGACAAGGATTTGCAGGCGAGCGAAGCGAGTCTGTTCGACTCACTTACACTGCCGATACTTTCGGGGGTCCAGGGGGCGGAGAAGGCGAGCGAATCGAGCTAGTTCTCAGATGAAAACTATACTCTTCGATGGAAAAGTGTGCACAGTAGTACAGTACCTACAAGAAAATATTGAAAACTAGCCGGCAGGCTCGCTTCGCTCGCCTTCTCTGCCTAGCCAGGGGGCTCGGCCCCCTGGACCTCCGACAGTATCAGCAGTGTCAATGAGTCAAACAGGCTCGCTTCGCTCGCCTGCATAACCTCTGGCAGTGTAAGCTGAGTCAAACAGGCTCGCTTCGATCGCATGCAAATTCCGTTCAGAAGGGATACTAAATTTATTGAAAACAGCATTTCTAGACATAATCTGGAGCTGTTTACCAAATTTCAACATTTTCTAATAATTGATTCTCGAAAATTCCAAGACAAAATCCGAAAAATAGTAAAACGAAAATAGTAAAATAATATTGAGCATAACCTTGGGAAGTATATCGGACATAGTTCGAAACTTGATTCAATATCTTCCAAATTAGTTCATCTATAATCTCCCTGAACCATTGAATTTACAGTAAGGATTAGTCGTATCAAGGCGGAAGATATACAACCCGCAATACATCTACAATTTAAAAAACTGATAACTGGCGTAATCTTGAACGGAATTCAAAAATAATTTAACACAACATTTCTAGACCTTATCTGAACCTGCCTACCAAATATCTAAATTTTCTACCGATTGGTTCTCGAAAAAATTGAGAAAACGCCGATAAACTATAGAAAAACTTAAATATTCGTCGTATCCTTGAAAATTTTCTAAAATCCGTTCTCAGCGCACGTCTAAACGTCCAACTGAACATGCCTGCTAAATTTGAACGCATTCGGTTCAGTGGATTTTTATTTCTGGTGATGAATTAATGAATGAGTCAGTCAGTCAGTCAGTGCCATTTCGCTTTTATAGATTCAAACTTTATATTAGTTTTCTAGTTCAGTATTTTGTAACTAGGTATTTCAATTCCTATATAAATTTATTCCAATTTCAATATTCTATTGAATGATAAATAATTTTTTAGAGAGATCACCACTTATTCAAATTTTGATTGTAAACTTCCTTTTCAACCCTTGGACTAAGCGGAATCGATTACCAAAAAGTTCTCAAGAGAATTTCCACCCGATAAAGCAAGCCAATATCAAAAGTCATCTATCCCGGTAACACTATGGGGATTTCAAATCTGGGATGCAAATTATTCAATTTCGACTATCAGTGGTGCTGGATCTGAACACTGTTGATAACCAGCATTTCAGTTGATGATGTACCGTTCTGCTATAGCAAAGATAATCAAAGAGATTCAGCTAATAACAAATTTACGGAGTAGCTGACAGCGCGGTTGCAGCTGAATCGATGTCGATTGCGGCTATAATGCATCTGGAAGCTGTTAGATGGACACTGTAACTTATTGATCAGATATTCACTATCCAGCAACGATAGATGGATGACCGATGGAATGCATGGTGAAACCACACAGCTGAGGTAATAGCAATGCCGTGAGTGAGCTGGAACCGTGAAGTGAACCCGTTATATTATTATTAGTTCTTGAAACAAGTGGAGAAAGCTTTGAATCACACGTTCTGTAGTCAACCTGTTTCTATTTGACTGATAGATTATTAAAGATTGGGAAGTAGTTATAATATGGTAATAATGAGACCAAAAGTCATCTTCCTTCATTCATTGATGAATCAGCAACTTCTTTCTTGGAAATCTACCTAGATTGATTTCATCATCACTAGAGGATTTTCAATCTAGTTCCTGATTAGAATCCATGAAGAATTACAAATATGATGAATTAATAATAATTATTATATTACATTATTATGTTACATTATAACACATCGCTAGTTTTTTTTCCTCCCCTCAGCACGGTGTGCTGAAGTAATCCCATGTAATCCCATTAATCTTCTTTCTGTTTTGCCTTATTGTGTTATTGCCTTATTGCCTATTGCCCATGATATATGTGGATTGCTCGCCTGCTGACTCAAGTTAATAGAAACTTGAGACAACCGAACTAGGAGTTTTATTCCACAGAGAGATTTCCTAAGCAGTTTCGACAAAAAATAGCACAAGTGATAAATTTGTGTTCAGTAGCGATTTTGCGATTTTTGATTGCTATTTCTGAGATTTGGGTAAGATTTACACAATCGCTGCCATTCAACCATTTTTTTAGAATCAGACTCTGTTCAACTTCCATTAATAAAAAATACAATTTTATGATTCCTTATCCAGTTATAACCCTTATTGTTGGAAAATGGCGTTTTTTAGCATATTTTTTCAATTATCTCAATAACCGTTGAAGTTACAGACTTCAGACTGGTTTCATTGGATTCCTCAGCTAATTTTACATAGGAATTGATCATTTTAGAACCTCAGTAAAACCTCTAAAAAATAAATATTTTTTGAAAAATCTCAATTCTCCGCCATTGTTATCTCGGTAACAAAGCGTTTTTGGGGGTTGGTCCCATGGAAATTTTTTGTCTACTTGATTTAAGGAATCAGCCTGAGAAGTATTGCACAATCCTCCTGAAACACCCTGTATATGTCTATTGAAAGTATTATTTCATGCTGCTGGTGTGGTAGGGTTTATTGTTTCTGTTGAGTTTTACTTCTAAGTGGAAAGTCTCACATACAGTTCAACTACTGCTGTACGCCTGTACCTCGAACAGTAAACAGTAAATGTGCCCTGAAAATAAGAAAATAGTTATTTCTGTAACTAGTGCCTAAAGTGGTAGAATGCTGCATCGAGTGAAACAGTTTTTTCACGAGCCAAAGGCGAGTGAAAGCAAGGCGAGTGAAAAAGTTTCTCGAGTGCAGTAAGTACACTTTAAGCTCGAGTTACACATTACATTTTTCCTACAGTTACCATCAAATGTGAAAAAAATTAGAAGGATGTTGATTTAGAGACCTATACATATAAATTGGGAGTTGTTGGGTCGTCAAGAAGGGTAATTATATTATATGACTCACTCAACTGATTATAATTCACTATGTACAAATGGACTAATAAAATGGACTGAAAGAATGGACTGATGAAACAGAAACTGACAGAATGGACTGATGAGATGAACTGTAAGAAATGAAACTGACTGATGTAATGCACTGATGAGATGGACTGAAAGAAATGAACTGACAGAATGGATTGATGAAATTAATGGACAGGATAGACTGATGAAATGGACTGACAGAATGGACTGATGAGATGCACTAAAAAAAAATGAACTGACAGAATGGAATGATGAAATGAACTGACACAATGGTCTGACAGAATGGACTGATGAAATGAACTGACAGAATGGACTAATGAGATGGACTTGACAGAATGGACTTATGAGATGGAATGAAGAAATGGACTGATGGATTGGTCTCACAAAATGGACTGATATAATGATGAAATGAACTGATGTAATGGAATGATGAAATGGACTGACAGAATAGACTGATGAAATGGACTGACGGAATGAACTGATGAAATGAACTGACAGAATGGACTAATGGAATAGACTGGCAGAGAATGGGCTGATGAAATAGACTGATTGGTAGAGTTAACTGACAGAACAGACTGACAAAATGGACTAAAAAAAAATGAATGACAGAATGGGATGATGAAATGAACTGATACAATGGAATGATGAAATGGACTGATGAAATGAACTGACAGAAATGGAACTGATGAGATGGACTGAAAGAAATGGAACTGATAAGATGGACTGAATAAACGAACTGATGAAATGGACTGACAGAATGGGACTGATGTGATGGACTGATGAGATGGACTGAAAGAAATGAACTGACAGAATGGATTGATGACATTAATGGGCAGGATAGACTGATGAAATGGACTGACAGAATGGACTGATGTAATGCACTGATGAGATGGACTGAAAGAAATGAACTGACAGAATGGATTGATGAAATTAATGGACAGGATAGACTGATGAAATGGACTGACAGAATGGACTGATGAGATGCACTAAAAAAAAAATGAACTGACAGAATGGAATGATGAAATGAACTGACACAATGGTCTGACAGAATGGACTGATGAAATGAACTGACAGAATGGACTAATGAGATGGACTGAAGAAATGAACTGATAAGATGGACTGAAAAAACTAACTGATAAAATGGACTGACAGAATGGACTTATAAGATGGAATGAAAAAATTATTTTATGAAATGGACTGATGGATTGGTCTCACAAAATGGACTGACAGAAATATAATGATGAAATGAACTGATGTAATGGAATGATGAAATGGACTGACAGAATAGACTGATGAAATGGACTGACGGAATGAACTGATGAAATGAACTGACAGAATGGACTAATGGAATAGACTGGCAGAATAGACTGATGAAATGGAGTTACAAAATGAATGGACTCATAAAATAAACTGACAGAATGGGCTGATGAAATAGACTGACAAAATGGACTGGTAGAGTTAACTGACAGAACAGACTGACAAAATGGACTGAAAAAATGGTCAGATAAAATGGTTTGAAAGAATAGACTGATTGATAATGGACTGATAAAATGGACTGACAGAATGGAATGTAAAATTGAAGAGACTTATAACATGGACTGAGAAATTCACTGATTGAATGGACTGATGACAATGAACTGACAGAATGGACTGAAACAATGGGATGATGAACTCAACTGATGGATTGAAAGGGTGGACTGATAGGATGCACTGAATAAGTGGACTGATAAAAAATACTGACAGAATTGACTGATACATTGAATGTACACAATCCATCAGTTTTGGAAACACATTTTCAAAAACTTCCTCTTCTGTGATTGGTTGGAAATCTGGAAAAACCAGATTACTTTACGCACTAGTGCATAATAGTATATTACATAATGAGCTTGGAAAAGGCGTTTTTACAAACAAATAATTATGTTCTCCAAACGAGCGGTACGCAAGTTTGGAAAATAATTATGAGTTTGAAAACTTTTCCAAACGAATTATGTACATTTTTTTTCGTCATACTAGACTGAGAAGGATTAATTAAAACCTCAAACAACTTAAAACATCAACTGAAACCAACATAACCTCAACACAACACTAGTGAACAAACGCATGCAGTGAACTGTCATGGCGGCTTGTTCAACTTGTTTATTCATATGTCAGAGTTGTAACGTTTGTGGTGGGAAGAAGAAACTTTAAATTAAATTATTTGATCCTTGTATAGATTTATACCTGACCTTATATTATTTCAGATGGGCAATAAGGAGATATCAAAACTTAAAATATTTATAGGTTAATATAATAAATTCTGAAATCATCAAAATTACACACCCGACATAATACAAGGGGATCGTGAAAGTAAGAGAATTCAAAATTAAAACCACCACAAAAGAAAAGGATCTCATCTTTAGAATTGTGACAGAGGTGGTTATAAATTAATAACGAAAGGTTATAGTAGTCACATCCCCTGGTTTATTACTAAAAACCAGAATAAATAAAATCGAAAGATAATAGTAATTGGCTACCGGAAATACAAATTACATTATTTTCAGAAATATGGGTTACAATCGGTTACTTAAATTCTTAAATATGTTAGTATACATAAATACCTGGTGTGATGAGGGCCCCCCATAAACTTTCACACTATGTATCACTATTGCCTTTCAATTGCACTTCACTTGGTTGATAAAATATTGGTTTCGATGGAAATTTGAATCTGATCCTTCTGAGGTTTTTCTTTGTAATCCTGATGTGCAGAAGTCCGGGTTTCCTTGGGGTTTTTAACGAAGATACCCTCGGTCCATCTGCGAAGTCCATGCTACAGTATTGGTTTACTGGTTAATTTCAGCGAGGTGGATACATCCAGGTTGATACATCGAGGTTGATACATCGAGGTTGATACATCGAGGTTGATACATCGAGGTTGATACATCGAGGTTGATACATCGAGGTTGATACATCGAGGTTGATACATCGACCGCTGAATAGAAATAAATACAAAATACTTATTGTAAAGATACAGTATTGATTTGTAAAACAGCATTTAAGTGAATAAATGTTACAAACAAGTTGAGGTATCGAAAATTCAATTTTTTAATGAAGAGAAGCTTCTTATAATTTTTCAAATGAAAAGGATAATAAAGCATCTTTAGAAAATTTAACAAAGTTAAGAGAAAAAGGTACCAAGAGTTTATAATGAAAAGAAAAGATTATTTCAAAACTTTAGAATACCCAAAAGAAAATCATATTAATTTAATTTTACAATGAAATTTAGTAAACCAAGTTAATAACAAGGAATATGTCTTTACCTGATACAGCGGATTTGGAGATTGGTAAAATTTGAGAGAAGAATCCAATAACTTAGTAAATTTACATTTCAATCAAAAATTAAAATAAAAAAAATCAGGATGAAGCTACTATGTAAAAGAATGAGAAATTAATTAATGTGACTACATCCTGTACTTCAAATAACTTTCAACAAATCTTATAGAAGAAAGAAAATGTCTATCTGAACTGGTTGGGAGCTGGATTCAAAGTGAATTGAAATTAATAGAGGAGCGAAAGGTACAAGGCAATCCCCACTCCTAAGCAACTGTCGATCAAGCAGAATTCTGTTCAAGAAAGAGAGCGACCGAGCAACATACAAAGTAAAGAAAAAGGAGGAAAAAATATAGAGAGAAATCTACTAAAAGAATAAGCTTGTAATTGCAAGAACAATGATAAAGTTGTTTTTCGAGTAATTCGAAAACAATTTTATCAAGTAATGGAAAATTTATTAAACGTTTTTGGTTGAAAAACAAGATAAATGAATCATGATATTTCATACCGTTACATATACTCCCCCTCTTCAGTAAGTGAAATGTTACATACTAAAATATTAATCCCAAAAAACCTCGAATCTATCTCCAAAACCAAAAAGAACTTACTTAAAGAACATACCTTGTACAATTTTTCCTATAATTTCTAAAATAAGCAACTTAATTTGATTTTAATTTAGAAAGATACCATTAGTATATTAGTTACTTTAACTAATTTTTCAAAGATCATATAAGGTGGGAAACATCAATAAAACCTTTTCTTTTGCAAAAATCAATGATGATCAGAGGTGGAAGATACCAAATAATCGAGTAGCTGACATAAATGGAAAAAGGAAACTACCAACAACAAAAGGAGAACTACAGATTAATACTGAGATTGGCCACTCCCAGCAGAAATCTGAAGTCTTATTTGAACAAAACAAAATCTGAACATGCGTCCATACTCAGATTTCAAAACTAAAATTAATCAGCTCTCAACTCCAATTAATATTCTCCATCTCTCATAATCATTTAATTTCCAATCATTACTATCAAAATTTTCAAATACTAATCAAAGTTTTGAAAAAAAATTCTAATTCCATTAGGTACTAAATTACTAATTCATTACGAAAATATTACTAAGTTCTCTTCAAAGTTTCTCAATACTCACAAAACAGTTGAAATACTGTTGCCAAAAATTTACTTGTTAGAGAATTTAAATTGCAAAAGTCTTACTCAATAAAAACAGAATTACTGTACAGAGAGATCAAAACGAAATTTAAAAGAAGGCGCGCTACCAGCATGACAGATCAACAAGTGGTTACTGATATTGAAAGACAGAGCGTTACAGATACAGAAAGTGAGTTTCCTATTTTTTTTTTTGAACAATCAAAACTAAACTGTATCACAGAGCATTCCTATCTATAAATTACTTCAATTAACGCTAACGGTACAGGCACAAGGATCGTTTTACAATATTTCCATTTTCAATGAATAAATCAACTACCAAGTCTACACATTTCTTATCAATTATGAAATCACAGCGATAAAATTCCAATTACTTTCTCTGTCGACAAAGCTAATAATTATAATTCCTACGACATTTTGAATTGCCAGTAGCCAGTAATAAATTTTTGAAAGTAAAATTATGATTATTCTAATCAATTTCAAATTATTTTTCAGTAAAATCAACATGTTACTCCTAATTCCATCTCAAAGTAATTTACTAAATTGCCTACTCAAAATTTAAATCAACTTTATACTCAACCAATAATAAAATTTTCAAACAAACTTACTCAAATTAAACAAAATTAAATTGAGATCAAACTGTTATCAACTACCAATAACATTATTTCCAAAATTAGCAATTTTATAACACATTCCCAAAATTACATAATATTTTGTCGTAGCCTCTTATAATCATCAAAAATTAAATAATACTCCTTTTTTTGACATAAAGATAAATACTTACATACTAATTGCATGTTTATTGGGGCTCTGCCTCAAATACTTTCATCAAGCATTATTATCTATAAACTAATTGTTTACCATAAATTTGAAATACTTACATAATTGCATATTTACAGTTTTTCAAATAAAAAAATAAAATTCTCTCTTTTTTTTACAAATTTCAATACAATAATTCATCAATCCGAATTCATACTCAAAATATTTCAATTAAAATGGTTTAGCAAACAAACTAAAAATTTCCCAATAAAATTTTTTTATTATTAAAATAATTATTTATTTTTCATTTATTAGAAAATAGCCTACTCGTTTACAAAGAGTAACTACCAATCTTGAAAGATGGCGCGCTTCATCTAACAAAATTGCAGAAATGAGTCACTCAATCAATAAACTAATAAAGGCGAACTCAGGTGAGAAAACAAAACCAAGATCACGGCTAGAACAATTCCAAAATAGAGCAAAACTGGTTTTAGCAATCAATTTCTACAAGGTAGTTACGAATAACAAAGCAATGTACTCAGACACAATAGAACAATAGTCGTCTACAAAAGATAAGACAAAAAGAGAATTACGAATAAAACTTCTTCAATTGAGAAACATGAGCTTTCTGAATGAAACGTCCGTCAACGGGATCTATCAATTCTACAGTAACGTCAGTTTTGAAACTACCAATTTTTACTGGACCACGCCATCTATGGCTTAATTTCGTCGAAATTTTCTGAGCTTTATCACTCAGAATATGAGTTTTAACCCATACTAAATCACCAGTTTGGAATGGGACAGCAATTCTATGTTTATCATAATTTTGTTTTATCCTATTATGAGTTTTCAGTAGCTGTTCTTTAGCCTTCCTCCATATTTCTATAGTATCATCACTACAAACATCAGGTAGAATTTCATCAATATTCCAAATATTTAACAATGGATCCCTAGGTTTGAAACGATACATTAATGAAAAGGGGGTGCAATTAATACTATCATGTTTCGCAGTATTAAAAGCCAAAGGTAACCAACTATATATGGATTCATCCCAGTGATTTTGAGAATTTGCATGGAAAGCAATTAACGAACTACGTAGGTTTCTATGTAATCTTTCAACTAAATTAGGATTAGGATAAAAAGGAGAGGTCGTATTATGCCTAATACCTAGCTGAAAACAAAAGTTTTTGAATTTATTTGAGGTGAAAATCGAACCATTATCGGAAATTAACTGTTTAGGAGTAGATACGTTCACAAATATTGACTTTAGAGCTTTTATTACCGAATCAGAGTTAGCTTTTCTCATGGGTATTAACCAAACGAAACGAGAAAATGTATCAATACAACTGAATATATAACTATTTCCATTAGTACTTCTAATTAGAGGGCCTACCGTATCTATGTGAAACATAGCTAACGGTTCATCTTGAACTTTTGATGATAGAAAACCATAATTTCCAGCTTGTGCAGGTTTACTTTGAGCACAAATACTACAAGATTTAACTAAATGTTGGATATCCTTTCTCAAATTATCCCAGTGGAAATTCTCAAGAATTTTATTGATAGTTTTAGAGATACCAAGGTGGCCACCAATTATACTTTCATGATAAAATTTGAATACCAACGGTACTAGAACTTTTGGAATAACGATTCTAAGTTTCTCTTGATTCCGAAGTTTGATAACAAGAACACCACTAGATAAACTATAGGGGAATTGATTAATATTATTTGAAAGTTTTCCAATAATTTGAGAAAGCATAGGGTCCTTTTCTTGATGCTGTTTTATATCGGTGAAAACCAGAGGAAAATCAGTTATTTTTAAGATATTAACTAAATTCAATTCAGTTTCTACGTTTTCCACATCATGATTTTTATCTAATTCCTCCATATCAAGGTCATCCTGATACATACGTGATAACGCATCAGCCAAGAAATTAGTCTTACCCTCAACATGTTTTGTTGTAAATTGGAAAGATAAAAGACGAACAAGCCACCTTCCTAATCGACCCATCTGTTTATCTTGCTTTAGAATCCAAGCTAACGCACTATTATCTGTTAACAACAGGAATTTAGCGTGTTGAAGATAGAGCCTAAATCTTTCCATACCAAAGATTGCAGCATAACATTCAATTTCGTAAATCGAATATTTGCACTCTTGCTGCGTTAATTTCTTGGAAGCAAAGGCTATCGGTTTTAGAATTCCGTCTATTTCTTGAGAAAGAACAGCTGAAATAGCGGACGAACTACCATCGGTTTGCAAAACAAACTGTTTAGAAAAATCTGCAGTGATCAATATAGGAGGATTCATTATTGCATATTTTAATGCTTGAAAAGCCTTCTCCTGTACCTCACCCCAAATAAAATTTTGCATCCTTTTTTCTCAATTCGTTTAATGGTGCAGCAATTTCAGCATAATTCTTAATATATTTGTGGAAATACCCTGTCATTCCAATAAAACGGGAGATTGCTTTAGCGTTTTTTGGTCTGGGATAATTACGGATAGAATTCGTTCTAGACGGGTCTATTGTTATGCCTCTTTCATCTACAAGATTTCCTAGAAAAGATATTTGTTTTTTTGCAAAGTTCGCTTTCTCAGGTTTAATAGTAAATCCAGCAAAACGAAGTTTAGATAATACTATTTCAATATGTTTCAAATGAGATTCAAAATCAGCTGAGTATATAACGATATCATCTAAATAATGAAGTACAAACTTGAATTTAATATCTTCAAACAAGGTGTCTAGAACAGAGGATAAGGCTTGAGCGCCTATACTGATACCAAACGGGACTCGAGTGAATTGAGTGGCGCAGAGTGGCGCAGTTGTAACGTTTGTGGTGGGAAGAAGAAACTTTAAATTAAATTATTTGATCCTTGTATAGATTTATACCTGACCTTATATTATTTCAGATGGGCAATAAGGAGATATCAAAACTTAAAATATTTATAGGTTAATATAATAAATTCTGAAATCATCAAAATTACACACCCGACATAATACAAGGGGATCGTGAAAGTAAGAGAATTCAAAATTAAAACCACCACAAAAGAAAAGGATCTCATCTTTAGAATTGTGACAGAGGTGGTTATAAATTAATAACGAATAAAAGGTTATAGTAGTCACATCCCCTGGTTTATTACTAAAAACCAGAATAAATAAAATCGAAAGATAATAGTAATTGGCTACCGGAAATACAAATTACATTATTTTCAGAAATATGGGTTACAATCGGTTACTTAAATTCTTAAATATGTTAGTATACATAAATACCTGGTGTGATGAGGGCCCCCATAAACTTTCACACTATGTATCACTATTGCCTTTCAATTGCACTTCACTTGGTTGATAAAATATTGGTTTCGATGGAAATTTGAATCTGATCCTTCTGAGGTTTTTCTTTGTAATCCTGATGTGCAGAAGTCCGGGTTTCCTTGGGGTTTTTAACGAGATACCCTCGGTCCATCTGCGAAGTCCATGCTACAGTATTGGTTTACTGGTTAATTTCAGCGAGGTGGATACATCCAGGTTGATACATCGAGGTTGATACATCGAGGTTGATACATCGAGGTTGATACATCAAGGTTGATACATCGACCGCTGAATAGAAATAAATACAAAATACTTATTGTAAAGATACAGTATTGATTTGTAAAACAGCATTTAAGTGAATAAATGTTACAAACAAGTTGAGGTATCGAAAATTCAATTTTTTAATGAAGAGAAGCTTCTTATAATTTTTCAAATGAAAAGGATAATAAAGCATCTTTAGAAAATTTAACAAAGTTAAGAGAAAAAAGGTACCAAGAGTTTATAATGAAAAGAAAAGATTATTTCAAAACTTTAGAATACCCAAAAGAAAATCATATTAATTTAATTTTACAATGAAATTTAGTAAACCAAGTTAATAACAAGGAATATGTCTTTACCTGATACAGCGGATTTGGAGATTGGTAAAATTTGAGAGAAGAATCCAATAACTTAGTAAATTTACATTTCAATCAAAAATTAAAATAAAAAAAAATCAGGATGAAGCTACTATGTAAAAGAATGAGAAATTAATTAATGTGACTACATCCTGTACTTCAAATAACTTTCAACAAATCTTATAGAAGAAAGAAAATGTCTATCTGAACTGGTTGGGAGCTGGATTCAAAGTGAATTGAAATTAATAGAGGAGCGAAAGGTACAAGGCAATCCCCACTCCTAAGCAACTGTCGATCAAGCAGAATTCTGTTCAAGAAAGAGAGCGACCGAGCAACATACAAAGTAAAGAAAAAGGAGGAAAAATATAGAGAGAAATCTACTAAAAGAATAAGCTTGTAATTGCAAGAACAATGATAAAGTTGTTTTTCGAGTAATTCGAAAACAATTTTATCAAGTAATGGAAAATTTATTAAACGTTTTTGGTTGAAAAACAAGATAAATGAATCATGATATTTCATACCGTTACAGAGTTCAGAAAAAACAGCTGGGATAGATTTTCAGTGCTGTAATTATCATCGTGACGATGACTAGTGCTGTAATAATCATCAAAATGATTATTCCCGCTTTCAGAACAGCTGATCTTTGATTCTCCTGTAAACGGCAATTTTCCAAACGCAAATCTAGCTTGGAAAGTTTTGTATTACATACGAGTATGGCGAAAAGTATATTTTTTGTGTCTGTTTTGTGCTACTGCTAGTGTTGTGTTGAGGTTATGTTGGCTTCAGTCAATGTTTTCAGTTGTTTGAGGTTTTAATAAATCCTTCTCAGTCTAGTATGACGAAAAAATGTAAATAATTTGTGTGGAAAAGTTTACAAACTCATAATTATTTTCCAAACTCGCGTTCCGCTCGTTTGGAGAACATAATTATTCATTTGTAAAAACGCCTTTTCCAAACTCATTATGTAATATACTATTAGACACTCGTGCGAGAATGGCCCATTTTAGAAACTCTAAACAGTGTGTATAAGATGCATTTTTTGCTATCTGTAGGAAAATGAAATTTGTTATTCATAGAAGTTATAGAAGTTCAACGTTCAGTCTCAAATAGTCAATATCCATAGTATTTACAAAATTGATATCGAAATTTTTTCGAGTGCCTGAACCGTGAAACTCAAGTTTATCAATGGTTTTAAAATAATTTGATTTTCAATAGGCTATTATTTATTGAAATGTGAACTTGGCCGAGTGAATATCTCATTAATTAAATGGAAGTCTTAGATAAATCTAATTGATAGTTTTTTTTTATTGAGTAGGTATGTTAGCGCCCGAAAAACGTTCGCTGTATAATAATTAAAGGTTGATAAGATAAAGAAGAATAAGCCATGATAAAAGCCAACATTCTTAAAACGCTGTTCCTTCCATGAAAATTATGAAATCTCTCAGCAATATAAAAAAGTAATTATACAAAGCTTGGATATCTTGCACTTCTGGTATATCATGTGCTCTCTTGCACTATACTTGGACTAATAATACAAAAAGGGAGAAAAGTCATTAAAACTTTCCCCACTGAAAAGTGTCAAACCATTTTCTTAGCGCGTCTCTCGGGAAAAAAACATTTCCTATTCTTAATGACTGGGAGCTCTTGAATGAATGAAAAAAAGTTCGCCCAACTTATCCGGTATACTTTTAACTTATGTTTTATACATTACTTGTGAAATAATCTGCTTTTTTCCATTGTAGGACAGTTGTTTAGTTCTGATTATTGAGATTTGACATCGAAACAAGGTATAATTGAATTCAATATGCTATTAAAAACTCTATAACTAAGTTTTCAATTCATATAAGATTTATTTGGGAGCAATAATATTTTCCTTATTTTTTCAGTGAAATCTTCTCAATAGCCTACTATCTTCTGATTCTTTCAGATACTACAGTAATCAAATTATTATGATCATACATGTATAGTATATACTGAATGATTGATTATATGTATATTATTAACTTGTATATAATTGTATCAAAACAGGAATGTATTCTGGTATTTATAACTCTGTCAGACTTGAACTTTGTCGATGTATTTCACGTCAGTTAGAAGTTCAAATGGACAGTTTTCATTTCTATTTCTATTGGATGCGACATACCGATCACATTCTGTCTATACCACTTCAGGTGCATGAAAAAGCTACACCCACTACTTTATCCCCCACGTACAAATACACAGGAAAAGTGTAAAATACTCAAGCTAATGTTTCGAGCGGATGTTTCGAGTGGCACTCATCGATTCAACGATTCTTGGAAGTTCAGCCTCTATTCTATAAAGCTGCTTTTTTCAATTCAATCACTTGATCGTTTTGAAGAAATTACAACATTGGAACAATCATATGAATGACTCTAAAACACTTTATCTGCTGGTTCGGTACATGCCAAAAAATGGATTTTTCTTAAATAATCACCGATTTTATTACATTTTTTCAATAGTTCATGATAAAATCATCATCCTTAGCAAATGTATGTAGTTTTATTTATTCACTCCATAATACTCCTGCTGGTAAAACAAATAAGACCACGTATACTACAATAATGTCAATGCTTTAAGCCACGTTTATATCAGAGTTGCATGTTACATTGCATTGTTAATAACTTTCCTGATTAACTTATTATTGTATGAACTTAATAGCTTATTATATAAAGGTTATTTATTACCAATTGTGTTACTCAGGTATAAACTTATATAATATATTATAATTTATTAAATAAAAGTTATTAACAATTATTGTGTTACTCCGGTGTAAAAGTAGCTTTAAAAACTTCTAAATAAATGAATAAATACTCGTAGCTTGCATCCTACCCCTTCACACACTTACTAAATAAATGTATAGACTTTGGACTCTACGGTGAAGCATTTACTTTCAATATGATAGACATATTATTAAATTAATCAATCGAATAAAAAGTTCATATAACAAGGAGCTTACTTTCGTACGATACCATATTTCTAGTGAATAGTGTGATGCCGTACGTGTAAATTCTTCAATATGTAATACTGGAAGTCAATATAACACCGTGTACACGTACACATTGGTTGATAGTACAATAGCCGAAGAAAAATAGTCACCGTACTCAATAGTTTGTATAGTTTGTCCAAACAAAGAAGACCCTCTGGCAATATGGGAAAATGTCTCAAGCTTGGTCAATATTGGTTCAAAAATTATCAATTTGATCTCAAATTGTAGAAAACAATTTGATCTACCATCTACTATTAAGACCACATTTATAATTCTTGAACAAATATTGACCAAGCTGGAGTCATATTGTTATCTCGCCAGATGGTCTTCTTTGCTTGGATACTTTAGACAGACTATAGAACAGTACACACGTACACAATGCTTAATAGGCTAGTACAGTGCTTAATAATACAGTGCTTAATAGTACAGTGCTTATTAGTACTGTGTATTATTACAATCACTTCACTCAACCCAATAGTAGACTACGAAGCACTGGCGGCTCGTGGAGAGACAGGTGAAGTGCTGTAAAATAAAAGATACAGGCACTTTACCTGTTTCGTGGGCACGAGCCGTCAGGCTGAGGCCGCACTGCCGGTGGGTAGAGCCTGGAGGGTGGAGGGTAGTTGGTAAATCTATAGAACATACACACCATCCACAGTAATACATCGTATGAATGGTATGTGTTCAGACGCCATCATGAAATTCTTGAATATGGACAACATAACCGCAAAAACAGAATGACGTCATACCATTCATATGATGTATTACTGTGGATGGTGTGTATGCTCTATAGTTTTATCAACTACCCTCCACCCTCCAGGCTCTACCCACCGGCAGTGCGGCCTCAGCCTCAGTGCTACGGAGGGTAATTCTCACAAAGAAATTATACACATTCGAGTTGATATGATAAACTAATAATAATAATAAGATTAAACTCAAATACGATATTATCCGAAATAATTATTGATGTATTTCTATGCTCAATTGTGATGACGGTGTTGATAATATTATTGTGTCGACGAGCCGTTCTGCAATCGATGTTGGATACCCACCACGGGAGCAAGTGTCATGATGTATGCGCGATTGTGGCCGGCTGATGCCAATTGCGTCTAGCCAACAAGTGCAACTGCAAGCAGCAGTCTTCCTTCCGCAATCACTGCGTTTGTAATTTTGCAGCCATGTTGCAGCGCGCATCTTTATTGCGCGGTCAGCAAATACGTCGCTACCTGGCTAGTCACCACAATCACAGCCACAGAATAGGAGAGTGGTATGTCACAGAACTCTGCCACACAGAATCCTCCTATTTTCCGTGTCACAGCGTCATGACACTTGCAAGCCACCACCGCTCAAAGCGATTTACCGGCCGCAAATTCAATTCAAAGACCAATTATTGCGCTTCGTCCATGTTTAGGAGACCGCTGCTATTTGAATTCAGCGGCGAAAATGCCGATAATGCTAATTATCGTGTGTTGGGGAGCCAATCCAATCCTATCAACAAAAATCGTTTACTTTCACCTTTGATCTCTCATCTGTTCGAGAGCCTCAAGCTGGAAATAGTATTCGTAATCGGAATTACATTGTTTGGAAGTCATTCAATAATATTCATCTTGATTAGTGTTTTCGGAGAATTTTCATAGATTCTCTCGTTTCACTACTACGATCTCAACCATCCAATAAATTTGGTTGAAAACGTTCACTATGAGCTCCCTGAACCCTACAATGGACAAGTGAAAAAGTCACATAAACGGACGGGCTGGGTCTGACCATAAAGTAGCTAGATCCAATCCTAATAAAGAAGTGATAAATTCAATTCTCTTTGGTTTGACTGACCCAGACGCGTTTTTACGGGTGTGTGAGAGATGACTGAAATGCCAATGGCGAAAACTCCAACACCATAGTACTCTATGGATTATTCCAAGAAGGAACACCAAAAGCCAAGACTGTCTGCAAGGTTTATGAACTTGACTATAGCCAGGACCAGTCATAGACATTTTTCTAGAATGATTCTAGCATACATTTTTTTATGTATACTCCTACTTGCAAGCAGATTTTATCATTCAGTAGTATTTTTAATTTCGACATATTTTTAGCATTAGTTCTGTATGTGAAACATTTTAGATGAACCTTTTTCTATTATGTGAACATTTTCTTATGCAACTTGTTTCATTTAATAAATTGTACTGTTCAAGTGTCAAAATAAAGAAATATTGTGATTGATTGATATGCAAGCAACCCCCTTCTCGGTCGAAACTTCTCCTCTAAATTATACGTTAATTGAATATAGAGTGTCTCCGGAAAAATCTGACATACTTCTCACTTTCTCAGGTTGATTTTTCGTTCCAATAAAGTTTCATTAGACAAAAACAAATAGATGATTTAGACTCTAGAAAATTGATTTCCCTCAACTAAAAGGGGTTCCGTGGGCCACCCCGGATTTTTTAAACTCAAAACCTAATTTTTAGGTATAGGGGAGAATGGGGGAATCCCGGTACGGAGGTAGCCCCGGTAGGCAGTCTGTAGACCACTCTATGAACTTCTACTCATTTCTGACACCACCAATTGCCTAGTGGGAGGAAGGATAACTAATTTTGAGCGCGAGAACAGTCAGCTGTAGCTTTGTGGTGTGTTAATTTGAGGTTATTTTTCCTCAAGATTCTCATGTAATTTTCACATTCATTTCCGGCATTGTAAATACGGTTTTTGTTGGCATTATTATATTATGTTCTATGTCATTATCGTCTACTACACTAATCAGGCTTCAATTTCATGTAAAAATAATTGATCAAACTTGTTTCATTCTGGTTATGCACGTCAGTTAGCCAGATCATGCAATTTGGGTAGCCCTGGTAGGACGCTGTGGGGTAATGGCAGTAGGTTACCGGCATTCCCCATCACTGTTTCTGATGGTTGTTTCAAGCAAAAATATTGTGAGCTTGAAACAACTGTTTCATATTGAACAACTGCAGTTTCATATTGCGACATAGCATATTTGCGATATATGCCTTTACTGTGAATAATCTACATTTATGTTTGAATCAAAAAACAATTCTCAAATATAATTATGCACTACAATTACTATAATAATATATTATTGCACCACTAAATATTAGAATAAAGCTATTTTCTTTAAACTCACGACTTTCGTTCGAGTCCCTATCATTTATTCAGATGGTTTTGGTTGATATTCGAGAAAAATTCTATGAAATATTATCTATTGAATTTTTGCCATTAGAAATACATGGGAAAAGTCTCTACTGCCATTACCCCATGGGATGGGGAGATACCGGTATGTGTAAGGGCTTGGAAAATATTTTTTTTAAGTACTTGAATTGTCAGGACGTATCTACCGAAACATGGATAACCTCTACCGGCCGACCCACCCAGAGCCCTCTGTACCTGCGTTAGCATAACAGAGCAGTGCTCCAGGTGGAGCTAGCACCACAGTTACGGAGGCGTGCCATTGGGACTCGCCTTGATTCCCCCTAGGGACAGAGGCGGAACATGTAGGACCCACCTTGATCCCCCTGAAACTAAGCCAGTTACGGAGGCAGGCCCTGAACTCGCCTTGATTCCCAAACTAGTTGTATCTACCGAAACAGTATAATGAAACAGTTTACCGAAACATGACTAACCTCTACCGGCCGGTCCACCCAGAGCCCTCTGTACCCGCGTTAGCATACCAGAGCATAGCTCCAGGCAGAGCTAGCACCACATTTACGGAGGCGTGCCATTGGGACTCGCCTTGATTCCCCCTAGGGACGGAGGCGGAACGTGTGGACCCACCTTGATCCCCCTGAAACTAAGCCAGTTACGGAGGCAGGCCCTGAACTCGCCTTGATTCCCAACCTAGTTACGGAGGCGGACCATAGGACATTGCCTTGATTCCCCCTGTGGTTTACCACTGCCACCTCGCCCGGCCAGCGTCAACAGGAGATTGGCCTGGGGCCGGGGTGACCCTGGCTAGGCCAGGCTTCCAGCGCCCAGTTCCGGCGGTACGTGGGCTATTCCAGGGGTGCGTGTCCGAATCATCGTCACCCCTTTCGCAAGCCCGGACGTTCCCCCTCAGCTGTCAAGAGGCTTGGAAAAAACGTCTTATCTCTTCTGACCCACACTCCAGCCTGGTGCAAGACAGTCATTCCTAGTGTCTACTCTCCCCAGGGAAAGAGGACAGAAGGAACCAGAGCACGCGTTTCGGAAAGAAGATGAAATCCCGTTCACTAGGTAAGAGAGGGGCTCCCGGACGGCCCCGCGACCAGCTCCGACTCTCGACGCAGGACCGACCAAGGGAGCCGCCCACCATCTCACCGGACCGAAACTTCCGCCGGAGCCAATGCAGAGGAGCACGACAAGCCGCGTGGGTACAAGCCACGCAGCCATAAGGCAACCTACTGCACCAGCAACCCTAGAGACGGAGGTGGAAGGGCCGTAGAGGCGCACGACTCGCCTGTGAACCCCTCTAGGGGAGTATACCGAAACAGTATAATGTAGCCAGACATTTGTTATTGCCGAAAAAAATGTTACCAATGATAATTGAGAGTTTTACCAGAAACTACAGTAGTTGCCGCTTAACATACCGGCATTCCCCCACTCTCCCCTAATATTTTATATTAGGTATAACTTATGATATAATATTTCAGCTTCAGACAACATTTTTTCAACACCATTTCGCTAGTTGAGCAGAAGGGGGACGGCATTTAGTATTTTTGTGTCAGATAAAACAATTCATAGATCATCTTTGAGGATAATAAAATTTTTCATATCGATTCATGCTTGAATCTATAATCCAATCTTGAATCTTTAATTCAAGTGTTCTAATTGTAACTACCCCCATCCACCTGCACGCTTTATTTGTGTGGTAGCTGATATTTTTCAATACAGCCACCCGCTCACCCCGTTTCCACCTTTATCCGGCCTTGGTTATAGCTGAAAATTATTAAACCGTCTAGTTCACACAGACCCAGCCAGTTCGTTCTAGAAGAAGATTCTATAGGTTCCAAGTAAATAAAAATTCCATAGAAATAATTCCATAGGAATAATTTAAGATATTTATTCCTATATAATCAAAATATGTCTAGGTTAAGTTTTGCAAGCTTATTCAATGATTTTTATTCATTTTAATACGTTAAAAAGCTTGACCGTGACATCAGTGCCTCAGAAGTGAGATTCCACTCTATTCTCAAGTTTAACGACATTCTCACAGCTAAAATTTCCAGAGAATGATGAAAATCAGTAAGTAAAAATAATTATCATGGAGTCTCTGTATACAAATTATTATCTGAAAAATACGTTTGAAAATAATGTTATATGAAATGAGAGTATATTTATAATGAAGCTGTCACAGAATTAATTATTGGAAGAATTTTAACGTGACTCATGCCCATATTACGTATTTAACGTTCCATGCAATCTTTCACTGACACATTTTATAATTTATTGATGGTAGTATTCACGAATTATTCTGGTTTTTAAAACAGAAATTGTTTCAGCAGGAAATTAACTGACGGCTTTGTGATAGTGTTTCAAGTCTATTTATATCATGAAATGCGGATTGGAAAACCTATTTGAATATGGGTGATAGTAGGTTAATGAGTATTTTAGATAAATCAACCAGCTCTACGATGTTTCAGATTCGTTTGGAACAATAGGCTTCAAAGCCCTGTATCATGATATTATTCACAGGACTCGCAACAAACAAACTGAGAGTAAGCAATATCCAATATGCAGCGCAATATCACCCCATTGCTTTATTTATTTGTATTTATTCAAAAAAAAGAGTTCATGATAACGTTTGTCTGATATAAAGTGAACGCTTGACAAATTCTCGCAGTGCTGCTGACAAAGGAACCCTTTGCGGCTTTTATTGGTTTTCGGACTTCATGGTAATTTTTCCACCTCACTATTCACAGGAACATGACAGTGCCTCCTATCCACCTGAAACTCTCTCTTGGGACATATTTGTGTGATCCTGTACGGTTTCGTTACAGTGCTTAAAAGCATTCTACTGAAATACTTGCCATGCCAAGAAGAGTCTTTTAACAAATTCTGTTGGAAGGTGGATTGTTGTATACGTATAGATTTCTAGTGGAAACGCTAGATGAACAAAAACTCTTTTGAAAATCAGAATGCATATAAATACCCACAGTACAAGGTATACATTATTACTCCTCCTATAATACTCGTATCAATTTAATCTGGACTATATAGATAGAAACTCCCAAATGGAAAGATTGTATCTATTTACATAGAGTTTGAGAGTGAGAGAATAGAATTACTTGAAATTTGAAATTAAATTATTAAATTTATTTCCTTCAAAAGTACAATTAATACATGTTACATTTGAATTCAGTGTTATATACAATGATAATAAAATTTAATTTTTTTTTGGAAATCAAACCTACGAAAATTGGATTCCCATTCCGTGAAGTCATAGAATCTTGTATGCTTTTCATCAAATTGATAAAAATTTAGAAAAACACACCACCATGTTTCCTGCTGAGCCATGTTTCCATGTTTCCATGTTTGAGCTACCATGTTTCCTGTAGTTTCTAAATTAAATTTATTATGATTCGTCTTCGTCTTAGGTTAAAAGCTCATGGCGGGGAAGGCTTTCAGAGCACACTTCCATTAATGCTGAATATCACCAAATTCGAATCAAACACTTCTATATCCAGAACTATTTTCTCTACATGACAAAAAAAGAATCGTATGAGCAATAAACTTCTCTCAATTATATTCATTCGATCACTTACTCACTTGTAATGGAGAATCACTTTCTAAATACAATGACTGCTCGAGTCAAGTGATAATTGCTTATTTTTCAACATTGTTTTGATTACAATACCTGAGTATGACAGGTGTACAACTTTTTTTAAAAGCATAGAAGAGGGGTGAGTTTAAAGCTTCAGCAAAGCCTCGATTGTTATTTCAATCTATTGGTTCCGTCAATTAACGTCATGATGAAACCATAAATATAACTGTTTAGGCCTATTGAGAGAAAGGTTTTCGAAATTATATGGGTGTATGCCAGAGTTTGTATACATTTTCAATTTGTGGTGAAATTGATCAAAGGCTCAGAAAATAATAAAAATCTTTTCTTCCTATCATTATATTAAGATGCAATATTATTATTTTAAACAACTTATAATCATTGTTATATTCTATTGAAAGGTATTTTTTCAGAACGTCATTTTTCGATCCCCACTCATTTTTTCCTTTGGATACAATATTTTAATTCAGAGCCTTATAACATCATCATTCGATAACACAAATGTTGATACATTCAATAACAAGGCTCTACGATAGACTGTCAAGTGTATGGAATACTAAATAGCTAATTAAAACATAGCTTTGCTTTGCCTTGTCAATTAATTATTGCAGCTTGAACTGTCAAGCTTCATTGTGCAAATCAATTGTCTGAATACGGCTCCATATGCTCAAAGTGCTCAATCCAATTATTCTGCAGTCAAAGTGTAATAGGACTTCTTGTTCAAATGTATATCAAGCATGTGGAGAACAACAAAACGCAAACTAATATTCATAAAAAATAATAAAAAATAAAATAAAGAGGCATCATAACCAGTTTTTCATACAGAAAAATTTTATAATTGAATCCTGAATCAACTCGAATCTGTCTCTATTTTAACAGTTGAAACATTTTGAAATGAGTCGAGTACTAGTAAAAATAATAATAATTATTATTATTCAATCAATGAGAACAATGTGATTATTTGATGAAAATTGTGTTTTTGATATTCATAATTAACTTTCTGGAATGGTTTACAGTACGAAATAAGTTTCTGCTTGTGTAATTTTTGTTCCTTTTCCTTTCAAATTAATAATTTGTAGTATAGATATCTTTTTCAACTTCTATTGTATATATAGTAGACGTATGTAGTATATACTTAGTCAATGCTTCTATTTTCTTATTCATGACTGTGAGAGATACAATCACTGATCCATAAACATAAAAGCGTTCTCAATTTTTTGAATTGATTGAACTGTCAAAATGTTGAATGTAAGGTGAACGTAAACCATTCAGAAACTTAATGATTGATACTTCCAGGAGAACTGAATTTTCACATGCACTAGAGATTCGAAGTGGTTTGAGAAGAGATTTGATATCTGATACACATCTATTAGATCATGGCTTTTCAAGAGAATTATTGTGATTTCATCTTCAAAGATTGCTCTTATATCATCTTGATTTTATTGTTGCATACTTGACATGGAATAGATCTCTATAGGAATTCAATTTTAGTAAAATTTAGAACTAGAACTATTCCAGATTTCCAACCAGAAGATCATTTTATAAGACTGCTCCATATCAAAATGGTTCAGCAAGAATAAATTAGAACTTTATTTTTCGGGAGAAAGGTTCCATATTTATCACAATGAATGCCCAGCATAGAAGCTACGAAACATGGATTCTCAAGCGAATATGCCTTTTCTGTTGTTGCCATGAGATAGGTAATAAATGGAGCAAGTCTTGAAAATGCGAGAAAAATGTCTCATACAAACATCAAGAGTAGTCTAATGTTAAACAAAGCCGCTCTCCTACCGTTAATTTTTCGACAGTCTGCCTACAACAAGGAAATCCTTTATGTTTAGAGCTCATAAAATTGTTCTCGCAACAGGATATTCATCTCAGAAGAGCGAGAATTATTCATGTGGATATACCGCCTTAGAGTAAGATAAAGTGACTTCATGCCTTCTTGAATGCTCAATGGACGTTTATCTTGTTGGTAAGTGTTGGATAAATCATAATTTAAGTTTCCTGAAAGAGCTTCTATTTTTGGAAGCAGCGGCTTCTTCATGTCCGAGACATTTTCTCGCAGCAATAAAATTATTCTTCTACCTATTGCTGAGAGAGCAAGGGAAATATACTTTTCCTTCTTGATGCCTTATCTCCTCTGGAGATATTTTCCCATAAGCTGCATATCCATGTTTCAATTTCCTTCCAAAAATAGAAAAAAGGACATTATTCCACTTAAGTATGGGCAGTAAAAATATTATTATTGAGATAGAGATTTGAATTTATGAATATTTTTGCCGCTAACAAGATATAGAACAATATTGCGAATTAATTTTTTTGACGTGGTAGCGAAAAGAGAAACCTTGCGCTCAAGCGACTAGATCTATAAATAATTTATGAGAAGAGCTCAAGGAATTTTAATGAAGATATCACTGGCTGCTCGTACCAGGAAACAGGTGAAGTGCTCGTTTCTTTTACTGTACAGCACTTCACCTGTTTCGTGGGCACAAGCGGCCAGTGGAAGATAGCCTATTGATGCCTAAAATAATATTAGAAACAAATATTCTGAGTATGAATGTACCAATGAAGATAGAAGGTTTCTCAATAATTCGATTACAGGACTGAAATAGGAGTTATTCGATACGCCCGTAGATAAATAATGATTCATAATTATAAAGGCCTAAGCAGTTTACAGCATGTAGAGACTTTCAGTTTTCAGCTGTTGTAAAAACAATCCATTTCAACTACCGAATAATTTATAACAATCGTGAAAATTTTACTATTAACGAGCATCGTTGTATAGAATTATATTGATCATAGCATATTCATTTCATTATTTGTAATGGAATTATCAATTTCATTCCAATATTTTATGTGATGGATTTTTCATTATCCTAATCTTACTGGAAAGGTTTTTATGGATGGAAAATTGAATATAACACCACAGAGAGAACTCCACCTTAACACCATAACACAAACTTTCTCAATTTCAAATATCATCAATACATATTAAATACCGATGCTGAATATTTTTTTGGTGTCGATGAAATTGTATAGAGCTCAGAGTGATTAAGAGTTTTCAGAGCTCAAGTTCAATGTAGCCATGTACCATCGACTCCACTTGAATTGTTGCTATTGGAAACAGAACTCATGTTGTGTAGAATCTCTTTATGATCCACTTTCGACTACTCGAATGAGAGCAGTTTAATCAGACTTTTCAGCATTCCAAATAGGTTTAGCTTTGTAAAATAAACTTCAATCCCATTGTTTCCAGTGTGGCCGTATTGAATGAACTCCGCTCGTATATTGATTGGAGAGAACCAACGCCTGGGCTGTGGTAATTGAATTTCAGCTCAAAAGCTAATATTTTCATCGTTGACTGCTCTGCTCTGTAATATCTGAACACGTATTCCGATAGCCAACTCACATATTCATGGGGAATGATGTCGGACGAATGTAATTAATATACATTAGAGAATCGATTTACGAACTGTTCAGACCAAATTAAATTTTCAATGATCACCACATTTCTCTCTAATGATTTTCCATCAGACATTATTATTCCAGGATATAAAATCGAATATTCAGGATTTTAATTGGGAATTGTTAATTACTGTACATTGAAGATTCTCATGTTTTGTCCAAAACATTCAACTTAGGGCTGCTTTTCTCAAATTACTTGAGCGATAGTTTAAAATAAAGTTTAGCCCAAGCCTACTAGTATTGCTCAGAGTGTATTGTATTAAGACTTCAATGTCTCTATATTATTAAGCAGAAAAATAATAATAGTGTAATACATTGTAATTTAAGACAGTTGCATCATAGTTAATAAATTCTAAAGCAGTGGAATACATTTGATAAAAAATCCTCTTGTAAAATGAAAACAATAATTCATTCAGCAATCGATTGTTAATACAACAGTTTACTCCACTATGAACTAAATCATTGATAACAGGAGACTTTATTAGGCGTCAGTTTTATTTCTGATTTAATAATGGAGTAGCTGATCAAACATTCAAGACAAGATTGTTGATTTCAATCTAACATCCTCTCATGATCATGGAGCAATATTGACTTTGAATATTCATACAAGGACATTGATTCGAGTGGAATGAAGCAAATTATCTGATAATTGAAATAGTTCGAAGGTAATGTCGAGCAATAATATTTGAGTTTATATCGAATTATTAGTATCAACATAATAATAAGCATCATCATCATCATCATCATCATCATCATCACTATTTTGTCTAGCATACATGAATGTTAATGAGAGATAAAGGGGCTGCTGAGAGTACAAAGCGTGAATCAGAACGAAATTAGTTTTCAAGATGCAGCGCAGACTACACGACTGAATCAGAAGGTGTACAAAAGGCATGCTACAAGAAAACTAATTTTCAAATCTGGGTCTTTGAAAGCAACATTGTTTCTGTTTCATTCGCTATTCTCTTTCTCTCAGCTGATTCCATTGTAATTTAAACAGAAGTTAAATTCAGGCGATAAGGTCTCTTCTAGAGAGCTCTCCTGAATTTCGCAGATAGAGAGTACATAGTAATATTATTCCCACAAAACGTGAAATGAAATCAAGCCTACTGGCTACTTCAATAAGACTTAAAAATGGAAAGGCTGTTATGTTTCTAATCAGGATCACTAACAAGAATTAATTCAGACGCCGTATGAAGACAATCGATGAGTTATAAGTATGAGTATCAGATATGAGGTGTGGGTGTAAGTATGAGGAAAAGTATGATATCGAACAAAAGATTTATCAGTACTTAAAATACACAACTATGGACTTTTCAACGATTCATAAGGACAATATTTTACAGCCTACGACCAACTTGATTTTTTCAATATTTTTTTCCAATTTTTTATCAAACTGACAAGTCTATTCTCTGAGTGAAGACTATTCTACTTTTTTCCAATAATTCAAATAGGCTATTTATTGAATGAGCTCTATTGATAATCGAATGATTTGGTGATATTTCAAATGATTATCAATAAGTAGCTTTATCAATATAGGATTCAATTATGAAGTATTTAGATCTTCAGGTAGTTGCAATCCTGTACTAAGGAAAGGTGATTTGATAACTCAGCCATTATTCAAATCGGACATCTGAATAGTAAGATTTTCAAGTTTAAAGTAAAATAAAAATATAATATATAAGATTGAATTTAAAGTTTTCCAATAGCTGAAAATCAAATTTCCAGATAATGCTGGAGAGATGGATATTCGAAAAATGTTTGTTTCAAGCTGAACTGTGGATCACGATACTAGATTAAAGTGTGTTCAAACTGGATTGAGAAGTGAATAATGGAGCACATTAGAATGTTTATTACTGAACTTATATCAACTGTTTGACATGCGGTTCTTCTAATTTGATAAATTAAGGGAAGTTTTCGGTAGTGGTAAGAGGAACTATTAAACTTTGCCACAATTCTCTAATAATGAAGCATCCTCATAGCTTCTCTCCCAGTATATCGTTCATTTCCTGAGATAATGGATCAAAATAAAGCTCCTCTAGACAAATCTCAAATTCTAATCTTATAAGGTTGGTTTTTGAATTTTAAAGTATAGTAATCTGAATAGTATTGATGTATCTTACAAATAAATATTTTTACGCGTACTTGAGACTTGAAACTCAAAACAGAATTAAAACTTGACCTACATATCATAAGATTTTTATTTATATATTCATTTATTGACTCACAACTTCCAAATAATAAAACAATGGAAAACTGTGTTTCCATACGTTTTAAGAGCTGTTCCGAGTCAACAGAATATTACTTACGTGAGACTGAGTAAGGTAGGCTATTAGTAGGCTAATCTGTATGTTTCTTTTTATTTTCTTGCAAAATCAATAATTTCCTCTATAGGAATATTTTACATTTACAAACAAATTGCACGGTTGAGGATCAAGTGATTGAATAGATCCTTTCATATGCAAAAATTTTTCCAAAAAAAAAGTGAAAACGAACCCTTGATGTTTCAATTACCTTTATTAACTCTGTAAACACTGGGGTGGTCAAAATAAGATCCCTATAGCTTTAAAAAAATTGATTTTAAAAATTGGACTTTAACTCAACACTGCAATCAAAAGGGGATATGAAGCCCAAAGAATTCCCTTAATTAAAAGCAATGGGGGAAATTAAAAAAATGGTTTTCCTCGGTCCCCAAAGTGGGTGTTGGCCCTTTCCTTAATGGAAGGGCCCACAGCTTGCAAGCAATAGCTCTTGGCTAAACACACTTAGTTCTCCTCTTCTTGAGCGAATTAGTTTTTTTTCTTTAAATTTTGGTTAAATTCAAAAACAATTACTCGGGCCCCCTTTTATTGTATTGGGGGGTTTAAAAAAACGAACTTTTTTCAATCATTAATACTTCAATTTCAAATTTTACAAATTAAAAAAAACGCTTTCCCATTATTTCAAATCATAGGGATTTTATCTTGTTAAAAATTCAGCTGTATTAAATGAACTTTGTTTTGTTCGATAAAGTTCATACTTAATCTATTCAAAAATTTAAATAGAGGGGTGAGTGCGTTAGGAAGAAATGAGGAGAAAAAAAGCTGTGGTAAGCCATGAAATTTATAATGATAAATTTATCTAGATTATTTTTAAAAACCAAAAATTCCCTTTATTGTTTGATTTTGAAAATTCTTTAATTTTTTTTTTAGGTTCATAAAATTTTACCAATTAAATCTTTAATTTCAAATTATCCTGCATACTGCAATCATATTTATTGTTCTAGCTTAAAAGCAACATGGAGATATTAGTCATCATATTTTTTTTACACCCCAAAAATTTCTCAAACCCAAATTTGCGAAATGTCGGGTTTTTAAAGGGAAAAGTCATTAAAAAAAGAGGTTGAATGTTGATATGGGGCTATGAGGAAATAGTTGAAATTTTGTAGATATTTTTTAAAAGGGAATTGATTATGAGATGGTGATTATTCGGGGAAAATTCTTTTATAAAAAGGGGAAAGATAATGGTTTATAAAATTTTTCCCTCGTTTCCAAAAAGGGATGATCAGAATTGAGGATTATTATTCATTCACTAATAAAAATTCAATCGGGGTTTTATTTTCGAAAAAATTTAAAGCTTTGCTCAATAGTAGGACAGGGGTTATTTAAAAGGGGTTCTGGGACTCTTTTGAAAGGGAAGAAGGGAGTAGGTGGTGTTGTTGTTTGTGGGGGTACGAAATAAATAGGGAGTAATAGTGTAGGAAAATGGTAGTAGTGGGAGTGGTTAAATGGGGGTAGTGGGAGTAATGGTAAATAAAAAAATTTTTAGTGTGGGAGTATTGGTGAAAGTAGGATTAGTGGGGGACACACAGATAGTAGTAGTAGCGTCCCCACACATTTTTACATAGTGATTCAAGAAGCAACATTTCAATTTTTCTAAAAAATATTTTCCCTTCCCCCGAATAAATCTAATATCATAAGGGTTGGGGAAACTGAATAAAAAAAAATTAGAGAGGGGTTTTAAATGGTTAAAAGAAATATAAACGAATAAAATTTTAATAAAACTAAAGAACTTGTCCCCTTTAACTTCAAAATTTAATGTTTTCCCCCTTCCATTTGGGAATTAGTTTTTCCCAAAACATAAGTAAATTTTTAAAAAGGCTGTGACTGTAACTACTTTGCCCGAAATTCTTTTAACTTGATTTCAACAAGTTTCTAGCTGTACCGTGGCTTCAATTTTTTTTTTTTTAAGTTTTACATTTCTCTTTATCCGGTTTTTTTTATGCTGTTCTCATTTGCCCTTACATGCTTTAGGCTTCCGGCTCTTATTGCGTAATTTTTTCAACTGCATTTTTAACTTTAAATAGACTTTCAAAAGATCATTCATTTGGAGCATTATAAATTAAAACTGTTTTTTTAATAAAAATAAATAAGAAGTAACATATACTCATTACTCATATAAGGGAATAGAGGAGGCAAAGACAGTATGCATTGATTTCATGAACAACTTCTATGGAATCTGTTGTCAGATGAAAAAACATAATCACAAAATAATTTTGAAAGTCTTTTTTTTTCATTCAATTATATTGTCGTATAAGAGGTTTTTATGAGGATTTAAAATTTTTCATGTTCAAAGTGAGGCCTAGGGTGACCGCGAATGAGTAAAAAAATTACTTTTCATCAACCCTCATCCCCCCAACACCTCAATAAGTAATTAAAGGTGATAAACCTTAACTAAGAAATAGACTATTTTAAAATTCACAAAGAAATTTGGGTATTCTGTTTATAATGGGAAAAAAAAAAACTGGGTTTTTTCCCCTTTTTGAAGGAAATCCTTTCCTAGAGTTCAATGAATTTTTAAAAAAAACTGAAATGTAATTAACTTTATGGGTTTTCAATTGATAAAGGAGAATAAACGGTGATTGATTGATTTCTTCTTATTTTAAATTTTTCATCTTTCATATAAAAAAAAAAACAATTTTTGATGCTTTTAAATGTGGGGCTGAATATAAATGAGTAGATGATGGGAAAAATTGATTTAAAAGTTTGAAAATAATTTTAAAATACTTTATTGAAAAGTATTCTGTGATGGTTTCATGACTTCGTTGTGATGGCCCAAAAACCTTTCCCAAAAAAAAAAGGCATCATCTCAGACTTTACAAAATAGAATTATTCGTTGCATTCCCAAATTTTTCGGTATTCCAATGAAGAAACTTGGTTAAAAATTATGATGAATCCGATCTTTCAATAATACCTGTAAAGGGTTTGGGAAAAAATGCCTTCATTACCCTTAGTACTTTCTTTCATTTGTTTGAAAAATTTGGAGTTCCAAAAAAATTTTAATCCCAAATGATGATTTTTTTAAAAATGTGTTGAGGGGGATGGGAAAAATGTTTCCCGTAAATTAAGTTTTTTAACCCCAATCTCCACTTTTTGCGTGATCACAAGGTAACTTTAAATTAAAACAATTTTGAACTCCCCAGCCTGGCTCAATCGGGGCTTTATTTCTGTGGCATGATCCATGGGAGAAAAAAAGGGTTTTTCCCTCCATTTTCAAAACGTTTATTTTCGTTCAGAACAATTTTTGTATGCCCCCACGTTTAACCCATAAATAAAGTCGATAATCAAAATTTTATGGAAAAAGTGAATCGAAAACATATTTTCCTTCACGTTTTGAGCTGCAAATCTGGGATTCAACATTCGATATCCCGAACAAATTTAAAGGAACACATCGGAAACTTAGCTTGGGGCCCCCAAAATTGGGAACTGCCGATTTTTAAAAATTTTTCAAGTCATTTGGGGAAATTCGTTGGTTTCAGATTAATTTAAAAAAGCTCCTCTGAGACCCGAAAATATCCTGGAGGGTATTTCCCCGGGAAAAATAGCTAACCCCTTTTATTAGTTGATATTTATTTTCCCAAAATTTTATGGAACACGTGGCGGGGAAATGTTTCCTCTTTTTCTGGATAAGAAAAATCAAAGGGCATTTTTTTAAATTTTGGCCCCCTTTTCCGAATTTTTTTTTGTGATTTCAGGATATGTGCCATCGCTCATTATTGTGTTTAGGATCAACAGGAGATGATATTTTGAAAATGCTGGGAAAATTTATAAACCCTTTTTCTCTTTTAAAGGGGTGCTGTATTTTACACTTGAAAATGGGAAATTCTTGAAAAAATTTTTAAATAAAAAAATTTTCCCCAATTTCTCTGATTGTAATTATTCAAAGCTTAAATTTAAAATTTTAAAAATTTAGTTTCAATATCCTTGTATTCCCGTCCTTATTGATCTGAATCTTTAAAACCCGCTTGATTTTCCGTTTTTAATTTTGCTTCACGTGCAAATCTCTAGTGAATTTTTAATGATGTATAGATTGAATAATTTTTTTTAATTCTCGTATTTTGGGGGCCCCTTGGAATTTCATAATAAACAATTTTTGTGGGGTTTTTTTAAAATTTTAAAATTTTCCCAATGCTTTTCTCACGAATGGGCATCTTCCAAATTTTTTACGATTGTTTAATTTTAGCGATAAACCAAAAAATCCCGAAATTAAAATCGATTTGATCTGGGAAACCCTTTTCGTATAACTTCCCCTTTTCCCCGGGGGACGTAATTTGCTTCTAAATTTTCTGCTCTCTCGGACGTTGCAAACTGTTTTTAGGGGAAAAAATCGGAATAAAATGATCTAAAACTCTCTTTTCGCTCTTGAAACAGCTTAAAATATTCTTAAATTTAAACCCTTGATTTTCTTCCCTTCCATTAATGTAATATAAACACATAGCCTTAGCTATTTCTTTATTATTAATTTCATGGGGACATCATCATCATTTTATGTTGTTTTTTTGATCATAACGGGGAAAAATCATACCTCATTTGGGTTGGGCTTCCCTGAGACAAAGTGTGATCGGTTGTCATGGTATTGGAAGGGGCGCTATGCTCACCCCCCACCCTCCCCCCCACAAACGACGGCTTGGGTTTAAAAAAACTTCCCCACCACAACCCAAAGCATCGGCAACTCAGCCAAAACTGATAAAGGGTGATAGAATGCCGGGGAAAAGGAAAAGACCGGGGGCGAAAAAGGGAATTCGGTAAATGTAGGAGAAAGCTAAAATGGGGAAAAAAGGGAAAGAATCTGGCCATTTTAAACAACCCAATGAAAAAGGAACGGGGGTTGGGGAACCTTAGAAGAGGCTAAAACCATTAAACCAAACAATTCTCTTTTCTATCCCTGCAAAAAACAGTGGAAGGGAAAATCAAAATCTGTATCTTGATCTATGAACAATAAAAAGGATTGTCAGGAGTGCATAATGTCGGGAAAAATTACACAACAGTATCCGGGAAAACAAATTTATGATGAATCTATTGGCCTTTAAAAAGGGAAAAATTTAAAAATTAAATACCCACTAAAAAACTTTGGGTTCTATTGATTCCAAAAATCACCTCAAATTTTATTTTAAAAACTTGATTGGACGATTATCTTCTGATAGAGAAAGTCGATTAAAAAATTTAAATTTCCTCAATGGGGTCCAAGGTGAAAAATTTTAATTCTAGAAATATTGAGGGGAAAAATATTCTCTTGATTTTCCAATGGTTGTATTATCAAATTGAGTATCAGTACAGTCAATTATTTACTGGAAAGGGGTAAAAGGGGAACTGATAACATGTTGGAGAATATTTTATGAAATTTGGGGCTAAGTTTTCCCAAAATGAATTTTTGAACTCAAAAGAGAGTTTGGAAGAAGTTCAAAACTGAATAAAAAATTTTGGGAAAGTCTATTTATAAAATCCTCTTTGGGATTTTAAAGGGTCTTAATTTTTCTTTTTAATTTCTCTCTCATAGTTTGCAAATATCGTCTCGTGATTTTAAATGCCCATTTTTCTTCTGGCCCTCTGAACGGTTTAGGGGAAATGTTCGGTGAAAACAGTAAATCCACCCCCATTGCTGTGGACTATTCCCGTTTAAATTTTCATCCCAAAATCGACCGGGCCCTTTAAACTTTTAAAAGTTCACTCCTCCCCAAAACACAAATTCACTTTTTAACATTCACTGAACCTTGACATTTACATGAACTTATGAGCATAAATTCATCAAAAATTTTGATTCCTTTTTCTGTCATTAAAATTGAAGTGGAAAAATATATAAAGGGTATAAAATTTCACTCATCTTTTTATTTTGGTGAAAGGGAAGATTTATATTCATTGCTGTATGTTACTGTACGAGTATATTCTCAAAATTTTTCCGGGTTTTTCCCGATTAAAATTTGTTAAAAAATAACAATCCATAATTGGTTAAAACTATTTCAATGATTTGATATAATTCGAAACTAAAAATCCCAAATTTTTATAATAATTCCCCCTCACTTATTCTCCCAAAAAGTTGGGATTTTAATGAAGTTTCAGGTAGTCATTCCATTCAAACCTGAAAGGAAAATTCAAGAGTATCTAATGTTTTAATGTATCAATGTATTTAAAATTACTCATCCTTTTCCCCATCAATATTTCTTGTTTAAACTCTTCCCAAAAGGCCCTAATTAATTATTTTCATTTCCCTTTTTTATCTTCCAATAATTTTAAGGGGACATAAATAATTGGGTGAAAAAAAGCTCTAAGTGAGATCTTGCCAAAAATTTACTCTCATTATTCCGGGGGTTATGAATCCCAAAATAATAAACTTTTGGTCTAATAAATAGTATTATGGGAAAAAATTCAGATCGTGGTAATTGCATCACCCCTTTTCAAATTTATAAATCACGGGCTTCATTCCAAAAACTTTTTATAAATCTTCCTTGTATTTAATCTTTTTAGTATTCCAACATGCTAAAAATGGTTTGGATTTTCCGGCGACGAAAAACATAACACGCATCGCTGAATTGGAAAAAATTTCCCCTCCCGGGTGATTTTTCGCGGGAAAAGGTTGGGTTTTTTCCCGTCAAGCAAAAAATTCCCGAAACGTGGAAAAAATTTTTAAACCAGATTGTAGTTGATTTGGCGGCATTCGGTGGAAAAATCTGAATCGGCCTATTCTCGTGCATCTTTTGAATAAAAACTCTAGTTTCAAAAATTTTCAACCTAAAGCCATCCCCAACAATTCCCGGGGGTGAACGAAACGTCATTCAAGTAGATGAATCCCTTTTATTAAATCCGTGTTAAACTGAGGTTTATTGGAAAAAACCAGTTTTTTTTGGGGCCAAAGGGTTTTTTCTCTCTCAAATGAGCGATGATATGGGGGTTCTACTCAACGGAAATATGTTTTTTATTGGGGGGAAAATTTTTTTTATTTATAGATATCTGTCCCTTTAACTTGGGGGAAAAATTTCCCTGACCCGAAAGGTAGTATTTAAAAATGACATTCCCAATATGATATATCTATTCAATGAAACATAATCATACATTCAAATAAGTGGACTTATAAAAGAAAAAAAGGGCATTAATCCGATATAGAGTTATTTGAGAAAATGGAAACAGGATGTGCCAATTTTTTAATATTTTTAGAAATAAATATAGTTGGGAAAGAGATTATGATATCATGTTTCAATTATTGGTGTTTCCCATTGAATAACAGATTTTAAATTTTTCTTGACTTTCTGAATAGTTGTTTTCCCAAATTTGGGTTTCTCGGGTCCCCTATATTTTCCTGTTGGACTGTGGGATAAATTGATAGAAAGCAGTCCAAAAGGGAAGGGGCCTATTGCACTCACTCTGTGTATTTTTCAATGAATGATGATTGAATAATATAATGAAATATGCATAGTTTGGGTTTTTTGATCAAATTTAAAAATTCGGGATTCCCGATCATAATAGTTTGACTTTTTTTTTATTGGACGTTCAGGGTCTTCTTCCTTCTTTTCCCATTTAAACTCTTTATTATTTAACCCGGGCAGGCTCAACCGCTCGCCTTTTCCCAGGGGCCCCCCCCCTGGACCCCCGACAGTATCAGCAGTGTTGTGAGTCAAAAAGGCCGCTTCGCTCCCTCATGACCTCTTTGTGGCTGAGATAAACAGGCTCGCTTCGCTCGCCGCAAATTCCTTTCAGATAAAGGGGTTTAAACTTTTTTGAACACGAATTTTTAAAACTAATCTGGATTTTTAAAAATTTTCCCCATTTTCTAAATTTTTTTCTCAAAAAAAAACCCAAAAAAAAAACTCTGAAAAATTTCCCAAAAATGGGGAAAACCTGATAATTTAGCGTAACCCTTTAAATCCTTTTCGGACATAATTTGAAACTTGATTCCCAAAATCTTCCAAAAAAATTTTTTCTATAATCTCCTTTTAACCATTAATTTTCAATAAGGTTGATCGTATAAAAAGGGGGAAAATATGCAACCCCAAAAAATCTCAATTTTTGAAAAAAACCCGATTACTGGCGTAATCTTGAAAAATTAAAAACCGCCCCCAACTTTGAGCCTTATCGAATCCCTTCCCAAATATCAACATTTTCTACCGATCGGTTCTCGAAAAAAAGAAAACGCCGAAAAACCCATAAAAAAAACTTTTAAAAATTTCCCCGTATCCTTGAAAAGTTCCCAAAAAACCGTTTTTTAAGCGCGTCTAAACGTCCAACTGAACATGCCTGCCCAAAATTTTAACGCATTAGGTTCAGTGGATTTTTATTGATGAATCTGTGATGGTGATGAATCAGTCAATTTAGTCAGTTAGTCAGTGCCTTTTGCTTTTTTTAGATATAGATGATTGAAAAATGGGGTTTTCATCGGAAACTTCCATTTAATATAAACAAGCTAATCTCCTATTATACCAAAACACTGAAATAATTTTTCTCTTTTTAAAAAAACCTTTAACCTCAATATCATAAAAAATAGAAAAGTAGGGCCCTCGCTATCTCCTATGTGAGCCAAACTGATAACGTAGGTGCCTTTTTAATTTAAAAATATAAAAAGAATGGTTCCCGTCTCGCTTTGGGTTTCAGCCAAGTAACAAAGGGGACCCAAGGGGACATCAGGCAATTTGTTTTCTGACTTCCTCTATAGAACAGGGGAAAAAATTAAAATCTTAATGAATGTTTTTAGGAAATCCCCCCGGCTGCCTTATCAAAGAGTTAATTTCTGAAACGCGCTCTCTCATCACCTGACCTTTCCCCAGCCCGGGGGGGGGAAGGACAACGGGGAGTCTTCAACCCCGGCGAGCTCAGCTAGAACAGGAAAGGCCCAAACGAAAACACAAAACATTGTGCAACTGTGTCCACCCCCCCGTCCCCCTCACCCTTTTCGTTTTGGGCTAAATATCATCCAAAAAACAAATAAAAATGGTTTTCCCTCAACTTTCTTCCCAAAACCAAACATTCTTCATGGTTTGGGGGCACCGCCGGCTCCCCGGTCAGGTCTTTAATTGCCTTCGTTGGCGCGCTTACCTAAAATTTTTAAAGATATTAAGAAATTAATTTGAGCCCGGCTTGGAACAAACGAGATGGCATGATGAACTTTGGCCCAACCGCGCGTTCGCTGCTCTTTTACTCCTGCTGCCTCGTTTGGCCCCCTCGAACCCCAATTATTGTGTTAAAATTATTTTTTTTAATAAAAAAATTATTCCAAAGAAAAACATTTTTTTAAATTTTTAAAAAGAAAATCTTCCAAGATTTTTTTAATATTTCCCTTTACCCGGGGTTTCTATTCAATGTTGTCAGTTTAGAAATCGGTTGTTACCTAAATTTGCCCCGAAGATAAATTAAAAAGAAGAAAAGGGGGCGTGAAGAGGTTTAATATGTTTTTAGAGATTTTGGGGTTAACCGATAAAAAATTTTTCCATGTAAGTCACTGTGTTTGGGTTTATTTTGGACTTCATGAGAACGTGAATTTTTTTTTCAAGGTGAAAACATAGTAATTGTGTATTGCCAGTAATTATGTTTTCTAAAGGTTTTTTTGTGAGTCATCTTTGCAGTTTTTCCAAGAAAATATGAACTAAATCCTTATACACAGTTTTAACCCCGGATATTAGAGCAAATTTTTTTTAAATCATCATGGAAGGGAAAAGCACTTTAAAATTTCCCTTTTATCAAACGTTTAAGGGGTTTTAATAAAACCGATTCTATCGAACACCCGTATTATTAGATAAATTTTGCCAATGTCATCCCGCCTTTGGGAAAAAAGGAAAAAATTTTTATATTCTTTAAAGGATTGCTTTTCCGTAATAAAGATCCAGGGATTGCACTTTTAAAATTCTAGTAAAGAAAAAAATTCCGTCCCGTTATTAAGGGAATAAATTTACGCTAAAAGCTTGAAAACCCCCAAATTGTTTTTTTTTCTTCACAAAAAATACTTATTGAGGAAAAAATTTAAAAAAATTTTATTTTTTTTTGTTTATTAATTAAAAGAAAAAACCCATAATAGAATTTATACCAACCAAATTCCTTTTTTCCGAGGGGATTTCATTTTGATAATAAAATTCCTTTTTTTTGGGAGTGTTGGGAAATTCGATAAAGAAGAAAAATTAAATTGGGGTTTTCCTTTCTAAAAGGGGTTAAATTATCTAGAAATCAAAATTTAAACCCCCCGGGAAAGGGCAGGGATTGAAAATGTTGTATTGAAATTAAAGACTGCTTTTTATAATATTGGGGGTTCCCCTTCCGTGTAAAAAAGGGGCCCCATTTTTTCATATATTTTAAAATTAAAATTTTTTGGGTAATGTAAATCTTTTTTTTGAAAGGAAATTTATTGTTTAAATTTCTTGTTTTTCAATTAAATAGTTTATATTTCCCCTATTTCAGACAAAAAACGGGTTCTTTTTAACAGTTTTAAAAATCCACTGATTATATTTACAAAAATGACTTTTAAAAAGGTTTTCCAATGTTTTTTGCTTCCCCTTTGGGGAAAAGTTTCACGAACGTTGGTTTTTGGTAAGAACGTCTTGTAAAAAAATTTTTTCAACCATGAAATTTTTTACCTTTTTCAATAGACCTAATTTTAAGTTCCAAGTGTTAATAAATATGTTTTTCAAGGTTTTAATATTATTTTCAATGATTAGAAATATTTTATTTTTTTTTTTTATTATAAAAAAAATCTAGAAATCTAATTTAATAAAAATTTTAAAAAAACACAGTTTAAGTAGAATATAGGCTATTTTATCATGGAGTTTTAGAATAAGGTACTTACTTAATAATTTTTTTTTCTTTAAAAGGGGTTGAAATGTCTTATTAAATTTTTTATTTTTTAATTTCACAAAGATTTGGGTTTAATTTTGGGTTTTTTTTTTCTCTTTTTTCAATCTAATTTTAAAAAAAATTAAATTTAACCCAAAAAAATTTTAACATGCAAACTATAGGAAAAGGGGGGAAAATTTAAATTTTTTTGAAAGGGAAATTTAAATTTAAAAAAACGCCAAAATTTTTTTACAAGGTTTTTAAAAATGGTTAAGGGGAAAGTTGTTTGTGAAATTAAATTAGCCGCCAAAAAGAGAAAACTGGGTTCCCATTAATATTTTTTTATAAATATCACTGATGATACTTTGGGAAGGATAAAATTTTCAAATGCCCCCCTTCCCCTAGAGGACATATTTAAGATCCCCGATTTTGACGGGGATTATAACCGGAATACCAATCATAATTTTGATGTATTAGTAGTGTTCGGCCTCAACAGTGAAAGTTTAAGGTTCCAAGAATTTAAGGTCATGTGGTTATATAAATTTCGTTTTAAATAATTTTTTTCAAAATTAATTTAAAAAATCTGAAAATGCTTTATTTGTTTTTTCATGAAATAGCCCTTTTAAATTTTTATAAAAAAAACTGGTTTTCTTTCCAAATTCCGAGAAAAAAAAGAGGTTTGATATCATATCATGATCAATATAAATATATCATGTTATCACAAGTTTACAGTTTTTCTAAGTATTTTCCCCAATAAAACAATATTGAATACACCGGAGAGAATGTCTCCGATTATTGACGGGTGGGATAAAATTTTAAAAAATAACGTTATTTTCAGGTGAATAGGAGAAATAGTTCATTTTTTTTATTCAATACATGGTTCAAACACTGAGGAATTGTATGAAAGGAAAATTCCATTCTGATCTGATTTTCCTTCATTTAGTCTAGAAACTTCAATTTAATTTTGAAGAAAATAATTTATGTAGTATTTTATTAACGTTTCAGTTGAGGTAAACTGCAAAAAGATAGAGAGACAAGGAAAGAGGAGAGGGGAGAAAGACAAGCTGTCTGAAGTCTAAAACACATCATAAAAGATATAAGGGAATGTTGAAAATTTGGGATAGAAGAAAATTCCAACATCAATTATTATAAATTAGGAATTTAATTATATATTTATGTGCTCTTAACGTTCTGAATTTGAAAAGTTGATCTAAAAATAATATGATTACATGAGATCCGAGTGTTTTTTGGTTTCTATCAGGTATAAATAACTTTGCTGGTTTGTTATTTCTTTTCCCACTTTCATTATTGATTTCCCCTCTTTATTGGCTGTCGTTGTAAAGACAGTCAGCGTTTCCGTTTCGGGAGGAATAGTAATTGTTGCTTTTAACTTAACCGATTAATCCGCATGCTTCAGAGGTGCCCCAAAACTTTGGGGGGGCTTTTTAAAAAAACCCAACCCCCCCCCCCCCCCCCCCGGGGGGGGGGGGGGGGGGGGGGGGGGGGGGGGGGGGGGTATTGCTGGGCTAGGTCGATTTCCCGTCTTGCCGGGGTGGCTTTTGATTGGACGGACTTATTTTCTTGGTTGAATATGGCTGGCACGGTTGGTAGGCAGGCCTTCATGGGGTGTTGCCCATTGACAAACGAAGAAACAAATTGTCACACATATGAAGTCATAATAAAAATCCTGTGAGAATTATCATCTAAGAAAATACATATAACAAAAAAGTGAATAGAAGAATTTTTATTATAATAGCTGATAATGCTGTACACATGAACATTTATCAAATTCGCGCAATAAAAAATGATATGTATGTATATTTATTCAATACTATTATTATCAATCAATTAACAAATTTTGAAGATGAATTAATCGACAAAGTATATTTTCCGATTGATTATTGGAAACATCCTTATTTGTCACTGGAAATTGACTAATGGATAAATATGTACACGAATAATAATATTTGTATAGAATATTTCTCATCAGTATAATTAAGGAGCCAGTTTTACAATGAGAATTTGATAGTAATGAGGGTAAAAACTGAATCAAAGCGAGTTTGTCCGTACCTCCAGTAAGGAACGAGTAGTCTAAAATGATTGATTGAATTCCCTTTTTTTCAGAACATGGAACTGATTGATTCTACAGTTGATAAAAAACCATCGCAGATGAAAATTGTTTCCCGATGAGCTCATATTACTTTGTCATATTTTATCTTTCAAGAGCCACAGATGCCCTTTTTCATGTGTTTTTAAAATCCCGCAAAAAAAAATTTTTAAAAATTTACCCGCTGGGGGGATATGAAAGCTTGCGGGAAAAGTTTTGGTGCCCTTTGTTAGCTTTGGGGGCATGCATTTTTGATCATAAATTTTCATTTAATCTTCATCACATAATAACGGGGAAAAATAAAACACAAAATTTTTTTGGGAATTTACTTTTTTTTATATTTTTTAAATTTATTCAAAATTTAAATAACATAAATAAAAAAGGGGTTTAAAAGCTTTCAATAAATTTGGCCATTTGTTAAATTTCAACTTCATCCCCAAAAACATAAATATACCGTTTTTAATAAGTTTGGGGGTCATTAACACGATTTTTTAAAGGGAACAGAAATATAATTTTCCAAACCCAATTAAAAAGGGGTTGTTTAGTTCAAGAAAACTTTCCCTTGATCCGGACCGGGAAACAGCAAAAAAAGGATTCCCGGGTTTTCCCCCTTTTTTGTCATCCCTTTTTGGGCGGACGCTTAATCATCACTCAAAACTTATTCCCTTCTTTCGGGATTCTATTTTTAATATTTTCAAAAGTTTGGAATATTTATTTTTAAAATTCTATATACAATGGCATTACTTTTCACTTGTTTATTATGATCGGGGTAATATTCGGCAATTTAAAGAAAAATAATAGAAATTTCAAAATTAAAGATTGATTTGCCTAGTTTTGATTATTAATGCAAAATTTAATTCGTTGAAGATTCATATTAAAGGGTTTCATTTCTCTTTGGGTATTACAAAAAGATAGGAGCAAAACAAATAACTTTAATTTTCCCAAACCGGGTTGGGATCCAAAAAAAAAAGGGAGCATTGAATTTTTTAAATGATTTGTTAGGCTGCTTTTTTTTTTTCCCAGTAAAAAAAAATTGGTAAATTTTAGAAATTTGTCCACAAAAGTTTACTCAAGGTTTTGGGGGGTTTTTAATTTTTCAAAACCGTTAAAGAACCTGAGATTTTTTTTCTTGCCCAAAAATGTCCTTGATGGGAAATGTTTTCATACAGTAGAGCTTGTTTGTTTTGGGGAAAGAATCATTCGTAGGGAAAAAGGGAAATTTTCAAGAAGATTTTAAAAAGAAATTTTAAAAAAAGGGAAAAGGTTGCTTTTCCCAATAAAAGGGGAAAACATTTCTATTTTTTAAACTGAATACTTCCGGTTTTCCCTTTGTATAATTGAAATCAAAAAAGATTTCAATTTTTTCCCAAGGGTGATTACCCATAAAAAATTTTTTTTTTAATCCGGTTGTTTATTTTTCCTTTTTTGGAATTAGATTTTGAAAAACAAAAAAAAAACCTGATAAAAAATAAATTTAAAAATAAAAATTCGAAAACCAAATTTGGGTTTCTTTTTCCATTTTTTTGGATTAGAAATTTTTATTCCTTTTAGTAAAAAAAAAGTTACAAAATGAAATGATTTGCCCCTGAACAAATACTTCTTTTTAATAGATTCTTGAATTAAAACTAGTAACGGTCTACTTCCCATTTTTAGAAAATTTTTCAAAAATTACCCCCATTTTTTTAATTTTATTTTTTGTAGAAAAAAATTTTTCTTTTCGTTAAGCGAATAAAAGGACTAAAAAGGGTTTTTTGGGCAAAAAATTTTTTTGGGGCATTTTCTTCCTTTTTTTCCCCGCCCCAGATTTCTCTTCACTTTTTTTTGTTTGGGGCCTAGAATCTATTATCACTGAAAACCATGAATAATAAAAAGAGGATTTAAAATTTCTTTGTTTGTTATCGAAAAAAATTTGACGGCAAACTTATTTATGTCTGAAATAAAAGTTTCAGAATCTTTCCCAAAAACTTAAAAACACCCCAGGGTGAAATTTTATTTTCTGAAAATTTTCTTTTTTTCAAATTTTTGGCGTGATTGCGACTGCATTTAACATTTTTTTAAAGGGGTTTCCTTTTTTGGGTTTAATCTTTTTTTTTTAAATTAAAAAAAAGGAGAAAAAATTATTTCCCTCCGTAAACAAAAAAAAGAATTTGTGAAATGCCAAAAGGTAGAAAAAAAGGTAAAAGTGCTAAAATTGATACGGTTATTACCGATTTTGAAATTTTGGTATTAAAAATTTTGACCTGGAAACCTTTGCCAAATTAAAAAGTTTGTCACCCAGTTTCCATGAAAATTCATAAAATTACTAAATTTTTTATTTTTTTTCCCCCAAAATTTTCCCCTTCGCAAAAAAAACAAAAATTATCAAAAACCCTTGGGAAACTGGGAAAGTTAATATTGATTATTGATTTTGGGTTTCCCCCTTTTATTCTCAGAAATGTTTATATTTAAACCCTGGGGAACGTTGGGGGAATACCCAAATTTTTTACGGGTTTTAATATCTTTTTTTTGTTTCAAAAAAACCCCAAAATTTACGATAAAATTTAATAGTTTCCGGTTTAAATTGGCAAAACTGTTTTTAAAAGAAAAGAAAATGGTTGCATTCAAAAAAGGAAAGGAAAAATGAGGGGCCAGAAAGTGGTGGGATGGAAGAGGGTTTTTGGAAAGGGGAATTTGGGAGGAGGGAAAGTGGGGGGTTGGTTTTTAAAAAAGAGGGTTTAAAATGGGGCAGAAGGGGGGGGTTGGGGAAAGGGAAAAGGAGGAGGGAAAAAAGGGGGAAAGAGAAAAGGGGGGGGTTGAAGAATTTGAGCAGAAACAGGGGCAATGCAACGAGCGAGCGAACGCCGGAGAAAGTTTCAGCCGTCCCCCAGGGGGCTCAAACTTTTTTTCGTTTATCTTTTAAAAATTTGGGCCCCCTAACGAAGGTACGGAGCTGACCCGAGAGGGGGCTGCCCCATTATTCATAAAAGAATTTTGGGGGAAGGTTTGACGCCTTTATTTTGTTTTTTTGGGGAGGGATTTCATGCCTAAAAGCACAATAGTGACGGGCCTGCCCTTTACATCACGTTTTGTGTTCCCCGTCTCTTTTCCTTGGCTAAAGCTTTTGCCAGGGTTTGAAGACTACGTTAAAACCCCCCTTCCCCCCGGCCCGCGGCGGGCAGATAGAAGGGTTTGGTTATGGGGGGGTTTTAAAATTTTAAAGTTAAAATTTTCCCCCGGGAAAAATCAGACCTCCCCGTCAAAAAATCCCTGCCCAATTTAAAAACCCAGAAGGAATCCTTTCCATTTATATGTTGTTTTGATCACCCCAAAAGGAAAAATTTTTTTAGCTGATATTATTTATTTCCCCAAAAAAAAATTTATTTTTTTAAAATAATATTATTCCAGTTTCAAAATTTCCCCCAAGGGGGCTTCCATAAAAAAACCACTTTTCAACCCCCCCTAAAAGGGAAAGGGACTGACGACGATTTTTTCCATCATCAAATTTATTAAACTAATCCCTTTTTGGAGGCATACCTTCCGGACGGGGGCTAAAGATTTTGGGGAATTTTCGGATTCCCCCCAAATTTTAGTTTTCCATTTTTCTCGGCGCTCTCATTTTCGAAACCAAAAGGGTAGAAATTGTTGATTTTTGGGAAAAGGGTTTGGGGGAAAAGGGTTTTGTGTTTAAAATTTTAATTTCCCTTTCGGGGTTTAAAAGTAATAAAATTTTAAAAAAATTGTAGATTTTTTTTTTTAATATTTTTCGTTTTGATACGATTTTTTTATTGAAAATTTTAATTTCAAATTATAGATAAATTTAATTTTGAAAATATAACCCAATTTAAAAATTTATTTTCCGATAAAAATTTCCGGACAAAAAATTTTTTTGGAATTTTCGTTTTTTGGTTTTTTCGAGAAAAATTTTAAAAAATGGAAATTTGGGAACGGGTAAATTAGTTTAAAATTTTTTCTTTACGTTTTTAAACCTTTAACTGAAGGGGAAGGGAAAAAATAAAGGAAACCCTTTTTATTCTTTTTTCCGGCGGGTTTGGCCGGGAAGGAGCCCTTTTTGACCACTGGCACTGCTGAACGCCGGGGTCCAGGGGGCCCCCCGGGAAAAGGAAAAGGGGCTTTAAAAAAGATTTTCCCGGGAAAAAAAGAAAGCTAACCCGGAAAATTTTAAAAACCTTTTATGATTGAATCCCGAATTATTTTTTTCATGCAAAAAAAATTCTCATTTTATATTATTCAATCATCATTCATTAAAAAATTTTAACAGGCAATTTTTTCCCTTTTTGGATCTTTTTTCCCCATAAAGATTTACAGCCCAACAAAATTTAAAAAAGGGAAACCCTTTTCGAAAGTGGGGAATCCCCTTTTTCCAAGGGGAAACACAATAAAAACATGATATCAAAATTTTTTCCCCGGAACTATTTTTTTTCCTTATGAAAAACAAAAATTTGGAAAAACCCTTTTTCCTTATTTTCAAAAAACTTTGCAAAATTTTTCCCTTTCATTATAAGTCCATTTATTTTTAATGTATGATTATGTTTCAAAAAACTATAAAAAAACATTTGTTGAATATTACCTTACCGGGTCTTTTTGAAAAAATTATAATAACAAAATTTCCCCCAATAAAAAATACCTTAAAACTTTAAAATTGCTCATTTAAAGGGGTGACTATAAAAAACGGGTTTCTTTCTTTAAATCCTCATTTTTAACACGGTTTTAAAGGATGGGGATGGGTTTTTTCAATTTGAATTGGCCCATTCCCGGGGCGAAATTTTTTCGAGTCACTGATTTTCACCAAAATTTAGATGACACAATAGGCTCGATTCAGTTTTACTACCCCCCAAATCACAAAAAATTTTTTGGTTTCAAATTTTTTTCCTTTCTAAATTGGGGTAAAAACCCCAACCCTGAGGGGATTTTTCATTGTTGGTGCGTTCTTTTTCGTCGTCGGGAAATTTTCCCACCATTTTTAAGGGCGGGAATACTCAAAGATTAATATAAAAAACGATTTATAAAAAAGATTTTTTTAAGAATGTCTGTAAGTTTTAAAATTTGTAGTAAGATGATTATTAAATCTAACCTTTCCATAATACTTTTTATTAGCCCGAAAAAGTTTTATTAGGATTCATAATTTCATAAAAGAGAAATTTTAAAAAGCAAAAAACCCTATCTTTGGGGATTTTTTTTCCCAGCGCAATTATTTATGTCTTTTTTAATAATTTTTGGGAAAGTTTTAAAAATGTCAAAATAAAAAATAATTATTATGTTTTTATATGCATAGTAGTTTTTATAAAGAATATTGTTTTGAGGAGGAAAATTTTTGGAATTTTTCAAAAAATTGGAAAAATTTTCCCTTTTTTCGAATCCCTCTGAAACTTCAATAAAACCCCAAAATTTTTTGGGAGAAATGAAAAAATTTAAATTATAGAAATTGATTATTGGGATCTTTATATCAAATCACAAAAAGATTGGACAAATTTAAAGGATTAAAGAATTGTTGTAAAAAATTTTAAAAGGGGGAAGAAAACCTTATTAGAGAATAAAAACGTAAAAAAACAAAAAAATGAAAAATAATATTAAATTTTCCCTTTAAAATATTAGAGTTTTAAAAACCCCCCTTTTAAAAAGGTTGAGTTTTTTTTTAAATTTCAAAATGACAGAAAAAAGTGGAACCCTTTTTGATGAATTTTGCTCATAAGTTCATGTAACATGTCAAGGTCGGGAAATTAAAATAGAATTTTGGTTTTGGGGGAGGATTTAATCCTAAAAGTTCTCAAAAAGTGTGGCCCTGAGGGGGGTTTTATCGTTTCATTAAAAAATTTTAAAATTGGCAAATTCAAAAGCTTAAGGGGAAAAAGAGCACGATATTTGCGAATAGGGCAAAAAAAAAAGAACTAAAAACCCAAGAAAGGAAATTTTAATAAGAGATTTTCCCAAAAAACCTTTTTTTTTCCCAGTTTTTGAACTTTTTTCCACAATTTTCTTGCGAGCCCCTAAATCTTAAAATTAGCCCCACTTTTATAAAATACCCCAATTTCCACCCAAATTCCTTAAATTTAATTGATATTTAACTGAAAATTCCCCAACTTACTGGAAAATCAAGAGAATATTATTTCAAATTTCATGTTAAAATTTCCCCTTTTATCTCCTTTTTAGATCATCTTAAATTTATTTTCAATGGTTTTTATCTTCAAATTTTGTATTCCCACAAGTTATAATTTGGGGTTTAACGTAAATTTTCCCGGGTGAAATTTGAATTTTTTTTCACTGAAAATTAGACTATAATATTTTTTTCCCGTTTGTTGTAAAATTTTTTCCCGAATTGCACTTCCAATTGTTTTTTTTGGGATCATAGACAAGAAAAGATTATTAAGTTTTTCCTCCCTTTTGCAGGCAAAAAGAACGTTTTCCCATTACCTTTTTTAAATTTCCTTTTTTCCCCCGAAATGGCTTTAGTTTCTTTCCCCTTTTTCCCTTTTTGGTTTCCCATTTCCTTTAATTTCCCTCTTCTCGTTTTGGGGGTCTCTTTTCCCCCCTTTTATAAATTTTTTTTCTTTTTATTGATTAAGGAGTTTAAAAGGTTGTGGTGAAAATTTTGTTTAACAAACCCCGTTGGGTGGGGAAGGGGGGTTTATTTTTTTGGGGAAAAACCCGCACCCCTTTGTCTGGTTGGAAAATTTCACTCCCTTTGAGGTAAACTTTATTTTTCCATGACAATAAAAAACTTTAGAAAAGGGGAGTGATGAAGTCAGCCCAAAAATTTTAACAAAAACAAAAATATGAAAGGAAAATTTTTATTTTTCCACATTATATAAAATTAATTTTGCGGGGTAGAAAACCCGGTTTTGGCGAAAAAAACGGGCCTTTTCAAGAAAAAAATAAAATCATTACTTCTTCATTTAGAAAATTGATCATTTTCCACCCCGATGTTCTTCCGGGAAGTTTCAATTTGCCCTGAGAAAAGAGTTTTGGTAACAGAAATTTAACCGCTCTGGGGAAAGGAAGCATACAAATTCTAAAATAAATTTGACTTAATCGCCCTTTTGGTTTATCGAAATTTTCTTGTAAAAAAATTTGATGATGATTATTCGTAAAAGTTATTCCGATAATTTAAAATTTTTAAATAATGCCATAAAAATTATTCGATATGCAATTAAATGAAATATTTTTTTTGAAAAAAATTTATTCAACTAAAATTAAAAAAAAATTGGTTTGCACGTGAAGAAAAAATTTTCGTAAAAAGCTTTACCAAAAAAGGTTTCGAAAAAAGGACAAAAGGGGAATTTTAAAAGGGAAATTTTTTTAAATAATTTTAAAAAACCAGAGTACTTTTAAAAATTTTTACCTCGCCGGACCTTTTTTTAAATGTAAAAAAAAATTCTAAAAAAATTTTGGTTTTACTTTTCAAAATATCATCTCCTGTTGCCCCTAACAAAACCGAATGGAAATATCCTTCAAAAAAATTAAATAAAATAAAATTCAAAAATGTCCTGTTTTTGGACCAGAAAAAGGGGTGAAACTCAGCCACCCCCATGAAATTTTGAACAAAAAAAAATAACCAAAAAAAGGGATTACGTTACCCATAAATTTTAAACAGGGTTTTTTTCAGGGGTTTGGGGTTTTCAGTTAATCTAAACCAAAAAATTTAAACTCGAAAAAATTCCATAAAAACCTGGCCCAAAAGGGTGGGCCCCCTTTTTCGGGGGCCCGTGTAAATTTGTTCAGGATAGTCGAATGTAATTCCCAATTTTTTCCCCAAAAAATTTTTTTTCCTTGTTTAAATGATTTTTTTTTAGGGGTTAAACGTAAATTTTTTAAGAAATTTTTTTAAAGGGAAAAAAAAAATTTTAACCCCAAATTTTTAATTCCCCTACAGTGGCACCCATCCCTGATTAAACCCAGGGGGCTTTCAAAAATTGCCTTTAAAATTAAATTAAGCAAAAGATTTTTTAAAACTCTTTTTTTGGGGAAAAGTTTTTTTTCCATCCCCAACAAAAAAAATCATCATTTAGTTTCCCTTTTTTTGGGAACCCCAAATTATTCAAAAAAAAGATTTTTTAATTTTAAAATAATTATTTTTCACATCATTTACAGGTATTGTTAAAAATTGGATCTATCAAAAATATTCAATCAGTTTCATTAAACCGAAAATTGAATAAAAATAATTCTTTTTTTGTAAAAAGATGATTTTTCCCCTTTTTTCAAAAGGTTTTGTCACAAACTAAAGGTTTAAAATTTCATCAAGAAAAATTTTCAAAACAGTATGTGAAACCTTTTAAAATTTTTAAATAATTGACCTCATCACCCACTTTTTATTCATGCCCCCTTCCCACAAATTTTGTTTTTTAAAATATCCAAAATTTGCATTTTCGTGAAAAAGGGTTAAATTTTAACTAATAATTACTTTAAACCCCAAATTTTTATTTTCCAGATTTGCAACCCCCAAAAATAAACGAAATAGTAAGGGGGTAAAAGGATTTTCCCGTATTTAAAAATTAAAGAATGGCCCCCGGGGTTGATCCTGTATAAGAAATTGCCAAAGGGTAGTTTCCCCAGTCAGGGGAATATCCCCTTTTTGGTTATTTTTTGTCTATATCAATACTGCGGGAAAGGGGATTAGTGTTATTTTTTTTCGGAGTTTTTAAAAAATTGGGATTTATGTTATGAAAAATGTTCATTATTGTTAAAAAAAAACCGGGTTTTTGAATTGCTTGAATACGTGATCCAAGGGATTTTGGGTTTTTTCCCCAAAAAGGACTAATTTGGGCTTTTAGAAATTAAAATAATTTTTTGGGTTTTTTTAAAATGTGAAAGTAATTTAATTTTTAAACATATTAACTTTTAAAAATTTTTACTCTAATTCTGAGATTTTAAAATTCGAGTTAAAATGAAATGAATTTCACATTTTTTTATTATTTACCCTTTTATATGTAAGTTAATATTATAAAGAGTGGGTTGAATGCTGATAATTAAAGCAACCCTTTTTACTTTAAAAAAAAGTTTTAGGTTCAAACCAGCCGGTTTGGCCAGCCCAGAACCTGAATTGAAATTCAGAAGTGGGGTTCCCGCTTTCAACGCTGATGTTCATCAATTTTCAATAAAGAAGGAATCCCCCCCCTAATATTGCAATTTTTTTAACAAAGTTTAAAATTTCTGGTTTTGGTTTTAGAAATTAATACTTTTGTTAAGGTATTTAGGGTAAATGCCCGGTTTTGAAAGAAAAATTTTTGCCAAAATAGAACAAAAATTTTTTTCCAGAAAAAAAATAAAAACAGATTTACAGGAAAATAGTTATTTATTGCCCTCTTAAAGAAGGAAAGGGTTATCAAATTTCAAAAAGGGAAAATTTTTTTATGGGGTTTCACCCCTTTTTAAATTCCCGAAGATTTCTAAATTTTGGGGTCCCCAAGGGATGGTGGCCGGTTTTGGTTTTAGGGGAAGGGGGGAAGGGAAATTATAAATGTAAAAAAGGATTATGAAAAAATCGGAAAACTGGAAAAGCTGTTGTTTTGAAAAGGGGTGGGGCACAAAATTTTTTTAAATTTAAGCTGAAAGTTTTTAAAGGCGGGGAAATAGCACGTTTTTGGGGTCGGTCTAATAATGAAAACCAAAAGGGAAAAGGTAAACGGGTTTTCTCGGAAGCCAGGCCGGGGCATTAACCCAAGGGGGGAGAAGATTTGAAATCTTTCTGTTTTCAAAAGGGAAAAATAAAACAGTCCCAGGGGGGTTTTTAATTTTTAAAAAAAAACATTTTTCCAATTAAAAAAAGGCCCAAATTTTTTCCCCGGCAATGTTTTAATCGTCTTTTATTTTTCCAAAATTTTACGAAAATTCCTCCATGTTAAAAAATTTTTCTCAAGAAATTTTATTTTGCCATAAATATTGGTCCGGGTACCCCACAAAAACCCGGCCTTTTTTGCCTTCTTTGGAATTGGAAAAATGGGAAAGTTGACTTTAACCCAAACATTTTGGGTCTTTCCAAGGGGCCGGTTAAAAAATCCCCTTTTTGGAAAAAAAACCAAAAGGTTTTTTCACTTTTTTCTTTCCAATTAATTTTCAAAAACAAAATTCCAAAAATTTTAACTTTACCCCCCCCCTAACTTTTCCGGGTTTCATGTTTGGACAACCCTACTAAAAAAAATTTTTTTCGAAATTTTTTAACCCCTTTTTTGGGTTTTTCTTTTTTATTTTCCCGATTCCCCAAAAAACCCTTTTCATCCTCAAAGAGTTTTCACAACCCTTTCCCTTTCAACCTTTAAAATGTTCCCCCAAAGGTGGAATTTGTTTTTTGGTTGGGGGCCCCCCCTTTTAAATCCCCCAAAAAACCCCTTTTTTTCCCTTTGTTTCAAGCCTTCCCTTTTCCTTTTTAAAACCCCAATTTTCACCAAAACCCTTTTTAAAAAACCCTATTTTATTTAAGTTTTATTGGGCCCTTTGCCCCCCTTTGAAGCCCCCCTCAATTTTTCCCCCAAACCAAAAACCTTTTCAAAATTTTTAATCCACTTTTGGATTTTTTTTTAAAAAAACAGAAAATCTTTTCTTTTTTTGGTTCCCCCCAAATTTTAAATTCAAACCCCCATTAGGGGGTTTTAATTTTCAAAATTTTTTAAATGATTAGCCCCCAATTAAATTTAACTTTAAATTAAGTTGCGGGGTTTTTTTTGAAAAATTTTTTTTTAAAAATTAAACCTTTTTCATTTAAAGTACCTTTGTTTAAAAAATTTTAAAATTCCTTCTGGGAAAAAAAAATTTTTGTTGCCTTTCAAATTTTTCCCCTTTTTAAAAACAAATTTTAAAGGAAAATTCCTATCAGTTCCAGCAGGTAGGCTTTTGATTGATGCAACCTGCAAAGGGTTAGGCTATCTATATAGCATAACAGCTAACTGCTTCTATGTTAAAATTATGCAAGGTTACAATTGTATTGCTCATGATTCTCAGGGGCTTTATCATGCTTTTATGCAAAATTATTTAATGTTCTGTCACCTGCATTGAATAACAGAATCCTACTTTTTGAATTAAGTGCAAGGTTCAAAGCTGAACCAGCCCAAAAATGAGACTGAATTGAACTGAAACTGTAATTTAATGATAGTATTAAATTAGAGTGTCGATTTACCAGAATTCTATATCATGCATTCAACCACTTTCAATTTTAATGTATATTAACTTACATATATGGTGTTGAAGATTAAAATTAAATAAATGTGATGAGTTCATTTCATTTTTGCTTTTTTATTTTCAAAATCTCAGTAATTATGGTGCCAGAGTGTTCTTCAAAGTTTTATGTTTTAAAAATTAAGTTACTTTTAAAAAATCATAATAATGTATTTTGCCACTGAATTTGATACCAAATTGAGTCAACTACTGGGAAAAAAGAACCAAATTCAAAAATCCCAAAAGAAATCATCTCAATATTCAAACAATTCAAGCCCAGGTTTTATAACCAACAATAATGAACGGTATTCATAACATAAATCCCTAATCTCATAATTATTATAAAAGCTCTGAGAATAAATAGAACTTTTATCCCGTAACTGCCATAACTTACCACAGTATTGATATAAACAAAAAATAACCTAAAAAATTTTGAGGATGGGCCCCCCGGTCTGATGGGGATCACCATTTGGTCGCAATTTCCCAAATTGCCCCCACCAGCTGATCGACCGTTTTGGGGTCAGCCAGGGCTGCCCCTTTTTTTTAAAATTTTAAATACAGAACATCCATTTGATACACTTACTATTTCTTTTTGTTGTAAAGGAATTGGAGGCGAAAAAATTTTAGGGACGTAATTTTTTCTTTAAGCACGCTAATTATTAATAGTTTAAAATAGACCGTTTTACACACCCCCTTTTTAGTGCAAAAAAGCAATTTTTTCGGATATCTGTAGGAAACAAATTTGATGCTTTTTTTAAATGTGGACATGAATATAAAAAGAGAGATGATGCTGGGTCGATTTAAAAGTTTAAAAAAATTTTTCACATACTGTTATTGAAAAGTATTCTGTGATGAATTGATAACTTCACGATGTGTGATAGACAAAAACCTTTTCCCAAAAAAAAAGGGGAAAAATCATCTCAGACTTTACAAAATAGAATTATTCGTTGCATTCAATTTTACGGTATTCCAATGAAGGCTTGATTGAATAATTAGGGTGAATCCGATCTTTTAAATTCCCTTTAAATGATGGGAAAAAAATAGCCTTCATTACCCTTTAGTAGGCTAATCTTTTATTTGTTTGAATAATTTGGGGTTCCAAGAAAATTTGAATCCCCCTGGGTGATTTTTTTCAATGTGTTGAGGGTGATGGGGAAAAAGTTTCCAGTAAATTAAGAGTTTTCAACCACCAATCTCCACTTTTAGCTGATCACAAGGTAGCTTGTAATTAACAGCAATTTTTTAACAATCGCCAGCCTGGCTCAAAGGGGTTTTTTTTAAAGTCTGCCAGCATGATCCATGCAGTTAATAAATGGTTTTCCCGTCCATTTTCAAAAAGTTCATTTTTCGTTCAGAACAATTTTCGCATATGCCCTACGTTTAACCCATAAAAAAGTCGATAATCGATATTGATGAAAAAAGTGAATCGAAAACATATTTTTCCTTCACGGGAGCTGCAAATCTTTGGGATTCAACATTCGATATCCTGAACAAATTTTTCACGGGAAAACATCAGAGCTTAGCTTGGCCTACTTCAAGCAAATGCCAGATTTATAAGATTATTTCAGAGTCAGGAAGTTTGTTGGTTTCAGATTAACCGAAGCAAGCCCCCTGAGACCTCTGAAAAATCCTGTTGAGAATTTTTAGTAACGTAGCTCACATTTTATTTTATATTTTTGTTCCAAGTTTCATGGAACACGTTTGGCGAAATAGCTTTACCTCTTTTTTTGGATCAGAGAAAGACAAGGGCATTTTTTCACAATTCTAGCCCCTTTTACTTGAATTTTTTATTGTGATTTCAGGATATTTCCAAGGTCATTATTGTGTTGAGGATCAACAGAGATGATATTTTTAAAATGCTGAAATTTACTTTAAAACTTATTCTCTTTTAGGGCTGCTGTATTTTTCACTTGAAAATGGAAAAAATTTGGGCCCAAAACCCGGGGTGGGAAAAAAAAATATTTTCTCAAAGGGTATCGATTGTAATTATTCAAAGTTTAAATTAACAAAATTCAGTTTTAAATCCCTTTATTCCATCGTCCTTTTTGATACTGAATCCTTTAACCCGTTGATATTATACAGAATTTTATGCTTTACGGGAAATTCTAGTGAATTTTTATTAATGTATAGATTGTAATTTCTTCAATATACTCGTATTTGGGCACCCCTTTAATTGATATCGAATAATTTATTATGGCATTATTTAATATTCAAATTATCGGAATAGCTTTTTTACGAATAGTCATCATCAATTTTTTTTACAGATTGTTTAATTTTATTATAAGCCAAAAAATCCTGATTAAAGTCCCAGGGTTTGATCTAGAGACCTTTTTCGTATAGCTTTCCCCGTTCCACAGAGGACGTAATTACTTTTTACTAAAACTTCCTTCAGGACAGTTGACAAGCTGCCCCGGGGAGAACATCGGGAAAGGAAGTGGGGTCTTTAAAACCTCTGGGTAATAAGTAGTGATCTCTATTTATTTGCTCTTGGAAAACAGCCCGACTATTCTTTCGCCAAAGCCTTGATTTTTGTTTCCACTTATACACATTAATGTATATAATGTTAATTTTGCATTAATGTTTAATTAAAAACATAGCCTAGCTATGTTCTTTTTGTTAATTTCATGGGTTGACTTCCCCTCACTCATATCTATGTTGTTTTATTGATCATGAACAGTAAAGTCATCACACTCAGGGTGGCTAATGGGCTTCTGGCCTGAGACAAAGTGTGATGCGGTTGTCATGGTATTGGGAAGGGGGCGCTATGCTACCACCCTCCCCCCCCCACCACGCGACGGCTTAGTTTAACAAACTTCTCACCACAACCTTTCAAGCATCGGCAACTCAATAGAAAAGGGTAAGGGGAGTGATAGAATGCGGGAGGCAGAGACCGGAAGAGCGAGAAAGAGAGGGAAATTTCGGAAATGTAAGGGGAAAGCTAAAATGGAAGAGAAAGGAAAACGGGTATTTTGTTTCCAAATAGATCGCAAATGGAACTGGGGATTAAGAGAAGTTTAAAAGAGGTAATGAAAACCCCGGGTTCTCTGTTACTATCGCCTGCAAAATACAGTAGGGAAAGGGAAAATTAAAACCCCTATCTTGATCTATGATCAATAAAACGGATTGTGGGGGGAATTTCAAAAATTCACAACAGTATCGGAAAAAAAAAAGGGTGAATCTATTGACGTAATGAAGAATTTAAAAATTCCCAAAAACCTACTGAATATGACTGTTGATTCTATTGATCCGATATCACCCCCAAATTACTATTTTACCCCGTAGTAATACACTTGATTAGACGATTATCTTCTGATAGATAAAGCCGATTGAAATAAAAATATAATTTTCCCCCGGGGATCTAAAGGTAGATAATATGAATTTAAATAAATTTTTTTTTTTGAAAAATATTCTCTTTATTTTCCAGTAGTTGTATTATCCAGTTGAGTATCAGTACAGTCAATTATTTACTGGGAAGGCGTGGTTTGGGCATGATAACATGTTGGAGAATATTTTTTAAAAATTTTCGTGCCGGGGTTTTCCCAAAATGAATTTTTGAACTCAACAACAGAGAGTTGTGGGAAAAAGTTCAAAGCTGAATAAAAAGGTTTTTTCGGGGAAAGTCTACTTGATAAAATTCTCTTTGGGTTAGCATTCAAGGATCTTACGTGCTTTTTTGTTTCTCGTCTCATAGTTGAAATATCGTGCTCGTGATTAACTGCGCCACTTTTTCTTCTGACAAAATCTGAACGGTTTGAAAGTGTTCGCCAGTGAAAACGATAAATCCACCCCCCATTGCTGTGGACCATTCCCGTTAACGTGTCATCAATATCGACCGGACACTGTGAGAACTTTCAGAGTTCACTCCTCCCACAAAAAACAAATTCACGTTTGAAATTCACTGAACCTTGAAAGTTACATGAACTTTTGACTAAATTCATCAAAAGTTTTGATTCCCCCTTATTCGTCATTAAAATTGAAGTGGAAAAAATACTCAGGCTATAAAATTTTACTTTATCTCTATTATTATTGGGGAGAGGTGAAGATATTATATTCATTTGCTGTATGTTACTGTACGGGGATTTTCTAATATTACGTTTTCTTCCCGATTAAAATTTGTTTCAACAATAACTGTAATCCATAATTAGTGCCAATCTATTTTAAAGATTTGATATAATTACAGATCTAATAATCAATTTCTATAATAATTCCCCCAATCACTTATTCTCCTAAAAAGTTGGGGTTTTATTGAAAATTTCAGAGTAGTCATTCCATTCAAGCCTGAAGAGAATTCAAGAGTATCTAATGTTTTTTAAAGTATCAAGTATTCCAAATTACTCATCACTCCTCATCAATATTCTTGATAAAAATACTATGCATATAAGAACATAAAATTTTTTTCATTTCGACGTTTTTTCATCTTCCAATAATTATTAAAGGTGACATAAATAATTGCGCTGAAAGAAAAACCTAATGATGAGACGTCTTGCTTTATAATTTACTCTCATTATTCATGAGAATTATGAATCAAAATAATAAACTTATTCGGCTAATAAAAAGTATTATGGACAAGACCCGATCGTGAATAATTGGATCACCCCCCTTTTCAAATTTATAAATCTTACAGACATTCATTCATAAATCTTTTCATAAAAACGTTCCCTTGTATATTAATCTTTTTAGTATTCCACATGTTAAAAAAGGATGTGGATGTTCCACGGGGCGACAGAAAATCATAACACGCATCGCTAGACTGGAAAAAATCCGCTCAGGGTGATCATTGTCGCGGAATAGGTCCTGGGAAATTTTTTCCACGTCAAGCAAAAAGGGTTCCGAAAAAAGTTTAAAAAATTTTAAACCAGATTGTAGTTGATTTTGGGGGATTCAAGTGGAAAATTTTGAATTTGAGCCTATTCAGTCGTGCATTTTAAGAATGAAAACTTTTAGTGACTCGAAAAGCTTTCAACACCCCCCCTTGTCAAGAAGCCATCACGCAGCAACCCCGCGGCGTGAACGAGCTAGTCATTCAAGTAGATGCCGATCCCTTTTCCATTAAATCCGTGTTAAACGAGGGTTTATTGAATGAAGCCAGTTTTTCATGAGTCGAGTTTTTCTCTCTCAAATGAGCGATGATATAGGAGTTCTACCCCAACGGAAATATGTTTTTTTTTTAGGGGAAAATTTTTTTTATTATAGATATCTGTCCATTTAACAATAGATAAACTTCCATGACCTGATAAGGTAGTATTCAAAAATGACATTCTAATATGATATAGTCTTTTTTCAATGAAAAATAATCATACATTACATAATAAAGTGGACTTATAAAAGAAAAAAAAAGACATTTAAACAGATATACGAGAGTTATTTGAGAGATGGAAACAGGCTGTGCCCCAATTTTCAATATTTTCATAGAAGTAAATATAGTTCGAATGAGTTATGATATCATGTTTCAATTATTGATGTTTCCCCTTGAATAGATTATTAATTTTACTTCCCGACTTTCTGAATAGTTTTTTCCAATTGGGTTCTCCTTTTAGATCCCCCATATTTTCCTGTTGGACTGTAGTATAAATTGATAGAGAAGCATGATCCAAGGCAAGAGCCTATTGCACTCACTCATTTTATTTTTCAATGAATGATGAGAATAAAAATAATGAAATATGCATAGTTTGATTTTAGATCATAATAATAATTCAGTATTCAGATCATAATAGTTTTTTATATTTGTTATGAGACGTTCAGGGTTTTTCTTCCTTCTTTCCCGATAAGCTCTTTATTATTAATTAGCCGGGGAGGTTGTTTTTGCTCGCCTTTCCGCAATTTAGGGGGGCCCCGGGCCCCCGGACCCCCGGGCAGTATCAGCAGTGTCAGTGAGTCAAACAGGCCCGCTTCGCCCCGCCTGCATGACCCTGTCAGGGAAGCTGGGTAAAACAGGGCCCCCCTTTTGCCGCCCGCAAATTCCGTTCAGTTTAAGGGGTTCAAAACTTATTGAACACAGAATTTCTAGAACTAATCTGGGCCTGTTCACCAAATTTCCACATTTTCACCAATTTATTCTCGAAAAATCCAAGAAAAACTCTGAAAATTCCGAAAAATAGTAAAACGCTGATATTGAGCGTAACCTTGGGAACTATATCGGACATAGTTTGAAACTTGATTAAATATCTTCCAAATTCGTTTATCTATAATCTCGCTGAACCATTGAATTTACAATAAGGATTGGTCGTATCAAGGCGAAAAATATGCAACCCGCAAAACATCTACAATTTTGAAAAACCTGATTACTGGCGTAATCTCGAACGGAATTCAAAAATATCTCAACACAACATTTCTAGACCTTATCTGAACCTACATTCCAAATATCAACAATTTCTACCGGTTGGTTCTCGAAAAAAATGAGAGAACGCCGAAAAACTATAGAAAAACTAAAATATTTGGCGTATCCTTGAAAAGTTCCTAAAATCCGTTCTTAGCGCGCGTCTAAACGTCCAACTGAACATGCCTGCCAAATTTGAACGCATTAGGTTCAGTGGATTTTTAGTTCTGGTGATGAATCAGTCAGTCAGTCAGTTAGTCAGTGCCAATTCGCTTTTATAGATATAGATTATTGAAAAAGGAGGTTCTCATCGGAAGCTCCCATTGGAATATAAATTTCAAGCTAGATCTCAATATTATACCAAAACACTGAAATAATTATTTCTCTTGCGAAGAAACATGAACCTCAATATCATGAAACATAGAAAAGTGAGAATTTCATCAGCTATCTCCTATGTGAGCTGACTGATAACGTAGGTGCCTTTCCAATTACAACTTATAGAAATGAATGGATTCCTGTTTCGCATTACAGCTTTCAGCCAGTAATCATGAGGTGGCGACTGAGAGACATCAGACGAGCATGCTTGTGTCTGACTTCCTCTATAGAACAGGGGGAAAATTACACATCTTAATGAATGTTTCCAGGGAAATCCTCCCGGCTGCCTTATCAGAGCGAGTTAATTTCTGAAGCGCGCTCTCTCATCTGCCTGACGCTGCCGCGGGCCATGGGAGGGGGAAGGGAGGTTTCAACAGTAGTCTTCAACCCTGGCAAAGCTCAGCTAGAACGGGAGAAAGGCCAAGACGAGAAGACACAAAGCATTGTGCAACGAATGTGTCCAGGCTGCTTAGTCGCCTCACTGTTGCGTATTTGGGCATGAAATATACATCCAACAAAACAAAGTAAACTGGATTTCGCGTCAACTTTCTTCAACACCGACACATTCTTCATGAATAATAGCGCAGCGCCGGCTCTCGGGTCAGCTCTTTAATTGCCTTCGTTGGCGCGCTTCACCTAGAATTTATAAAGATATTAACGAAGATTAAGTTTGAGCCCGGCTTGGAACAAAGCGAGATGGCGCATGATGAACTTTGTCTAACCGCTGCGTTCGCTCGCTCGTTGCAGCTCGCTGCTGCCGTCGTTGTGCTCACTCGACTGGATCTTCGCCTCAACTTCCACCCTCCTTTATTTCTCTTCCAACCATCTTTCTCTCAACTAACCATCCTCCTTTCACACTTTTCCAACCCTCCTTCTGCCCTATTTCAACCATCTTTTCTACAACTTACCAACCTCCTTTCACATTTTCCCTCCTCCAGCTCTCTTTCAACCTACCCCTCTTCCATCACCACCACTTTTCTGGCCTCATGCATTTTTCGCTCTCTTCGCTTTCTTGAATGCAACCATTTTCATTCTCTTCCCTGCTAAATCAGTATGCGGGATTTAGCTGGCTTCCTAGTTCTGCAAACTATTCAAGCCTGACCTCGTATTATGGAATTTCTTTGAAACTAAAAAAGAAGATATAACACTGTAGACTTGGATATTCTCCAGCGTTCACTCAGGATTTAATATAAACATTTCTGAGAATAGGGTTATCCAATATCAATAATCAATATTAGCTTTCGAGTTTCTCCAGCAGATGATTGTGGTGATAATTATTGTTTTATTGCGTAGGAAGATATTTTAAAGAACAAGCAAAATAAGGTGAGTGTTATATGTAGTTATCTCATGGATCATAGATCATCCTGACAGGCTTCCTAATTTGATAAACTGAGTTCACAGGTCGCTGGTATAATACCATTGGCTGCTCGTCAGGTGAAGTGCTCGTATCATATATACTGTACACTTCACCTTTTCTCTACCTTTGCTGGCATTTCACAAGATACCTCTTGTTTAGCTTGTTTACGGAGAGATTAGTAATTTTTGCTCCTTTCCTATAATTTATGTAAGAAAAGATTAATCAAACAAATCCCTTGAAAAGCAATGTTAAATGCGAGTCATGACCATTTTATCACACCAAAGAGATGGTGAAATAAGGAAAATCTATCCAGAAACTCGAATTACACGCATGGAATGAAAATCGTTTATTGGAAGTTTTGAGAACGATGTCTGAAAAATATATTTCAGACATAAATAAGTTTGCCGTCAAGTTTTTTTACGATAACAAGCTTTAATCGATGGGGTTGAGTCCTCTTATATTATTCATGAAAGTTGTCCAGTGATAATAGATTCTAGGCAAGATTCCAAGGCACAAAAAAGTGAAACGAACTCTGGCGGTTGAACGGGAAACGAGGGCAAGGAGCCTAATGGTCTCCAGGGAAACTTGAGAGTTTACCCGGTTTCCATACCTTACCCAAGTCTGCTACTTCTGAACTGTTAGTCTCTTTCATTCGCTGCTATTTACGCAGAAAGGAATACAACTTACAAAGGAAATATCATATTACAGATAATGAGGAATAATTTTGAATGTTGCATAACTGCTTGCAAAGTGGGAAGTTTCTTTTTGTAGACCGTTACTAGTTCAATTCTAGAATCTATTAGAGAAGTATTTGTTCAGTGCAAATCAGACATTTTGTAACTTTCTTATACTAAGAAGGGAATGAGATTTCTGAGGTACTTCAAAAAAACTAGAAGGGAAACGTTTTTAGGTATTCGAAGTTTTTTATTTTTCATCATTTTTAGTATCCAGGTTCAATCGTTATTTTTATTGTTACTTTCAAGCTAATCTAAATCTAATGGGAGTAAGCCGTAGCGAACGATTCAAGTGAATATAAAAAAATTGTTATGATTCAATGCACTAATTGTAAAAGAAATCTTGAGATCTTTTAACTTCCATGATTTCAGATTATGCAGAGAATACAAGTTGAAGAACCTATCCGGCTGTGTTCTGAAGTTAAAATAGGAAAACTGTGTTTCCTGCTCATTGGATAGAGCAACACTCCATTTTAAAAATTGCTCCATGACCTACTTCTCTTTGTTCAAAATCTTGAAAATTGTCCACTTTGTATTGATACGTGATGATATATATCTTCCTCAATCATTACAAGCTTTACTGTATGAAGCGACTAGTATTTTCCGTATCAGATTGGTGTAGACTAAATTAAATAATCTCCAGGTCTGTGCGGTTTGGGATTATTGGATTGGAAGCTTCGTTCATACTTGAATATCCATTAGAATACTTTAGTGGACAAAACTCTCTAATTCACCAATTTTTATTTAACTGGAAGTGGAGAAAGCAGCACCAACTAAATTGTTAACAATTATTCAATGCTCGCGCAATATTTTTTCTGAACCAACCAGGATGTGGGATGAAATAAGGATGATAATAATTATGTTATGCTCGGTATCTTTGTGTAATACTGCTACAGGAAGATCTAAATGAAACTTCAATATGAGATCCTAATCAAGCTTAATTGAATTCTGCATTAATAATCACAGCAATAGGCCAATCAATACTTTGGTATTCAAGAGCTCTCTATTATTTGCAAATAAGTGCTACTGAATATTACCCCGATCATAATATTAAGTGATGTATTGATAATGACATTGTATATGGAATTAGAAATGTTTCATCATGAATATTCCAAACTTTCAGGCTGTGATTATAAAATAGAATCTGAAAAGAGAGATGAATAAGTTTTTTTTAGAGTGATGATTGATGTGAGCGTCCGTAACTAGAGGGATGATGACAAAAGATGACAAATAATTTCCAAGCCAGTCGGGATCAAAGACGTTATCTTTTTCATTGTGCTGTGTTCCCCGGTCAATGATCAAACTCTGGACCTCCGATTATCAGAGAGACGCGTTATTACTTGAACTAAGCCACCCATTTTGAGTTGGTTGAACATGCTATATGGTCTGTTCCTTGAAAAAATCGTGTATAGATGACTTACTAATCAATACGGTGTATTAAAAATCGGTATATTTTTATTCTCTTCAGTAGTTTGTTGTAGTGAGTTGACGTTGAACAAATAGTTAACCACTATTTTAGTTTGAGTTGATTGATACTTGTTACTCACGATATGTTATGTTATTTGTTATGAATAGAACTAAACAATTTAAAAAAAACAAAACAAATTCCAATAACAATAAATTACCGTATGTGTTCATTATTTCCACGTTATCATGATGATGAAAGATTAAGATGATAAATTGATGATCAAGATGCATGCGGAAAACTGCTCAACGTTGACCTACATGCAAAACTTTCCACTAGGTCTAGCACGTACATATCCTTCAGCAGCCTATTATGTAGATTATTTTTGCAGCCTTGTCAGCACTCGAGAAAAAAAACACATGAAAAGGGCGTCATCTGATGGCTCTTGCGAAAGATAAAATATGACAAGGGTAATATGAGCTCATCAGGAAACAATTTTCATCATGCACGATGAAGCTTTTTATCAACTGTGAGAACATCAATCAGTTCCATGTTCTGAAGATTTCTCGAAGGAATTCAACATCAATCATTTTAGACTACTCGTTCCTTACTGGAGGTACGAGACAAACTCAAGCTTGTGATTCCAGTTTGTTACCCTCATTACTATCAAATTCTCATTGTAGAAACTGGGTTCTCCTTAATTATTCTGATGAGACAAATATTCTATACGAATATTATTATTCGTGTACATATTTATCCATTAGTCAATTTCCAGTGATTAAATAGGGATGTTTCCCAATAATCAATCGGAGAAGATATACTTTTGTCGATTGAATTCATCTTCAAAATTTGTTAATTGATTATGATAATAATAGTATTGAATAAATATACATACGTATCATTTATTTATTGCGCGAATTTGATAAATGTTCATGTGTACAGCATTATCAGCTATTATAATAATTCAATTCTTCTATTCACTTTTTTGTTATATGTATTTTTCTCTTGGATGATAATTCTCACAGGATTTTTATTATGACTTTCATATGTGTTATAATTTGTTTCTTCGTTTGTCAATGGCGCAACAGCCCCATGAAGGGCCTAGGCCTACCAGCCGGTTGCCAGTTCCATATTCACCAAACTATACAGTCCGTCCAAGCAAAGAAGACACCCCGGCAAGACGGGAAACCGACTCCAGCCCGGCCAATACCGGCCCAAAGCCATAAATTCTCGAAAGAACCCACAGCCCCCGAACCAACACCGACCGAGCCGAAGCCATCCCCACCCCGCCATGCCAACCCAGCCCGAACAGAAAATACAGCAGGCGAATAATCATCAACCAGGATAGAGGTAATGTGTGGTTAGCACGTCGATCCTCTCAACCATAAGCCAGTCTCCACAACCAAGTGAAGATGCAGAACACCTCTGAATGACATGCAGTTAATCAGTTAGAGTGTAATGCAACAATTACTATTCCTCCAGAAACGGGAAACGACTGACTGTCTTTACTAACGACAGCCAATCTCCCAAAGGAGGAAATGTGTAGGCCTAATAATGAAAAGTGGAAAAGAAATAAAGGTCAAACTCATGACCAACAGTTATGTTATACAGTAGAAAGCTCAAAAACAATAAACTCGCCAGTCTCATGTAGCTCTATATTATTTTACGTCAACTTTTCAAATATCAGAACGTGAGGATGTCAAGAGCACATAAATATACTGTATTAAAATGGTCCCTATTTTATAATAATTGATGTTGGAATTTTCTTCTATCCAATTCGCAACATTCACGGTATATCTTTTATGATGTGTTTTAGACTTCAGACAGCTTCTCTCTTCTCTCCCCCTCTCTCTCTTTCCTTGTCTCTCTATCTTTTTCGCAGTTTACCTCAACTGAAACGTTAATAAAATACTAGCCATACAAATTATTTTCTTCTAAGAAATTAAATTAGGAAGTTTCTAGACTAAATAAAGGAAAATCAGATCAGAATGGAAGTTTCTCCTTACATACAATTTCTCGGTGTTTGAACCATGTATTAGAATAAACAAATGAACTATTTCTCCCTATTCACCTGAAAATAACGTTATTTTTAAAGTCTGTATTCTATCAGTCAATAATCGGAGACATTCTCTCCGGTGTATTCAATATTGGTTGATTGGGAAACTACTTGAAAAGAAGCTGTAACATACTTGTGATAACATGATATATTTATATTGATCATGATATGATATCAAACCTATTTTTTTCTCAGGTTAACTCTGGAAATGAGAACCAGTTATATTTATGAAAATTATAAGGCTATGTTCATGAAATAACAGAATAAAGCTTACTATTGAACTTGGAGATAATTTTAGTGAAAGCTATTATGAAAAACTAATGACATTATTTATACTGCAATTATATAATCACAGTGAAGCTTCTAAATTCATTGTGGGTTGCTCACTGGTTCACTGTTGAGGCCGGCATCACCAACACCTACTAATACATCAGATGTATGATTGGTATTACTCGGTTATAATCCTACGTCATACATCAGAGATCTTATAATATGTCCTCTATGGGAGAGAACACAGGCACAGGCATTTGATTAAAGTCTATCCATTGCACGGTAATATTAATCATCAGTGATATTTTATAATAGAAATATGTCATAGAACTATCCAACGTAGATACCCGGCTTCTCTCTTTTGATACTGACGGCTGGTAGTATAAGCTATTCAGTTGAAAAATCTTTGACCCGAATTAATCAATAAATTTCCTTTCAAACTCAGATGACATTACACCAGACATACAGTTAGTACATTTCAAAATATATGAAAGAAATAGGCCACTTGTATTTTACAGCAAGATTTCACTTGTGAAGGGCCCTATTGTATTATAGTAGCAGTCTTGTGCAATACAATACAACATTTTTCCAATCCAGGCTTCTGCACTTCCTGGAAAAGTGTAAATTAAGATTTCTAGATATTGAACCTTCTAGAAGAGTAGAAACTCAATGATTTTCTCTTCTTTATCGAATTTCCAACACTCAATAAACAAGGCAATATTATCAAATGACAATCCTCTCAGAAGAAATAATGGTGGTTGATTAAATTTTATTATGGGTTATTTCTTCAATAACCTGAAACAAAATGAAATATTTTGAAGCTACTTTCCTCAATAAAGTTATTTTCTGTGAAGAAGCAGAAACAATATTGGGGTTCTCAAGCTTTTATTTCCTGTGTAGGCTATTCTGTGCACCTGCCTAAAATTGTACTGTGTAACAGCACGCACGCCTTGACGTTATGCAACCAGCAACACTGCTCCAACAAGATCCTGTATAACATCCATGGATCTCATTCACTTTTGGTAAGAGCGAATGGCCTAATGGTACGAATATAAATAAATATATTTCCTTTATCAATGACGGAGGTTCCCTCTTGATCTGTTTATTACTTGGATCATAAATTGATCTGATAATACAAGGTGTTCGATAAGTCAGTTTATTGGCTATCTAGAACCGCATGACAAACGTTTGATAAATGAGAAAAAATCTATATCGTGCTCCATTCCATGATGATTTAAAAATAATTTGCTCTAATATCGCAGCTCAATCTGTGTATGGGATTTGGATGTATATTATAGTTCACTATTTTCTTAGAAATCTGCAAAGATGACTCACAAATAACAACTTTAGAAAACATAATTACTGGCAATACTAAATGAGACTAAATTTTTGAAGATTTTTAGCTCAAAATTTCTAGACCTGTCCACTAAAATTCCATTATTTTCTGATTGGTTCTCGCAAACGCAAAAACGCTATAGAAAAATCAGTAGAAGATCCAATTCTCTTCCACACAATGGCTCCAATGTACTATGTTTTGACCTTGAGAAACAAATAATCTCACGTTCTCTCATGAAAGGTCTCAAAGTTAAGCCAATCATAGTGAGCTGCACATGAGAGTAATATTGTTATCAGTTGAATTCCTGGAAAGTCATCTCTGAAACATCATACAGTATTAAACCTCTTCACACCAACACCCAACTCTTGTCTTGTCTGAGAATAGTGTTATCTTACGGGACAGCTTACTTCAGGTGATCGGATCAGATTTAACAAGATCTAAGCTTTGGAATAACATTGAATAGAAGCCGTGAGTACGAGTGGGTCTTAAGGAAGCTCATTCAAAGATCACAATTGGGAAGATTTCTCAAACATCTCTAAAATTTTTATGATATCTGTGAAATAGATAATTTCTCTACAAAATGAATGTTATTCTATTAACGAGCATCATAATTGTTTAGTTATGCTAAATCAATAACTATACTTATTGTAAAGTGAATATGGGGAATTGGGAAACTATGATTCAGTCAGTAACTTATGATCGTCAGTTTTATTCGAAGCAGCAACCCGACTCTACGCAGCAGCATGACTGGACGCGGTATGAAGGAGGAAAAGGTTTGACTAACGAGAGCCTTCAAACATCGAAAAAAGTGAAAAGGATGAAAAAATGATGACTACGACTACCACTTCAGAGCTTAACACTTTACAAGAACAGTACTTTTCTGATAGTAGTGATATGTAATAGAAATGCAATCAATTTTTATTCGAACTCTCCTGCTTGCAGCTTCTTCAGATGGAATAGTTGTCATGGAATTTTCCGACTCTCTTCATCAAAAACTCTTCTCCGTTCACTTTTTCAACGTCATTTGAAAGCTTGGAAACACTATAAACAACAAAGCTTCATCCCTATCCATAGAAACTCTATTTATATTCGAAATCAAGGAATAAGCAATTAAATTCAAGGGGTTCATAAATTGATGATATAATCAATTGAAAATGAAAATTAGTGATCTTTATTCTAATTAACCTATCGATATAGTTGATAGGGTTGTCTATCTTCACAGTTGTCTTGTTGTCTATAGTTGTTGAACCATCTTGTCGAATATGACTTTTTCACACCTTTCTTTTTACAAAGTGGCAAAGTATGGACAATGATTTCCTCTCTACCATCGTTTGATCTCGAGTTCACAGACATATTGTTTATTGGTGAAGTTTCAAATTTCAAGACAGTACAACAATAGGTTACACAAACTTTCCTTAATACTGTAGAATCATAGAAATATGATCTAGGTCTATTCAAATATTGAACACTGAACAATTGCATTATTCTCACTAAATTAATTGATGATTCCTACAACGTAACCAATCATCATTGGCTTATTATACTCATTTGTTGTTTTAGAACTCGATAAAATATCCAAACCTTGAGGTTATTCCACTCTGTGCTTTTTAAATTTGGAATAATTTTTCTCCCCTGCAGAAAATTTAACACTTAAAAAATACGGTATAAAAGTCTTATTTCCAGCAAAATAGGTTTAAAAATACAGTGAGTATTGTGCAATGCTATTCATTTCTTCCAGTTCAATTTGAATCAGCTTCTCGTTGGATCATGGAGTTGTTTTCCGTTCTCAACCACGTCGACTCAGTCTCGAATCCTCATCACGTCTGTCAGAGGAGAAAGAGGGTGATAGATAGAGGGGGAGAGAGAAAGAGTGAGTGAGGGAATTCTCGGCAAACATTTACCGATTCTTTCAGGCCATTTCCATCAGACCTCTCGCTGTATTTTCAAGGACGACACAGCGATTCGCCCCGAGGAAAAGAGCAGCCGTGATGTTCCATTGACTTTGAGAATATTCGAGAATAATCTGAAGAGCCGGAAAATCCCGGACTTCATTCTCCACCGCATCTCATCCCACTTTGACTGCCTTCTCCTACTCAAAATTCAAGGAAATATCCCTCTTAGACTTGTGATAAATTATTTACATTCAACGTAGAGACTTCGGAGTCTTGTAACTGACGTAGTGACCTTCTAGTGGTACATCAAGGAGGAAGCTCCGAAACAAACTTTTGAATACCTTTGAAATGCCATCAAAGTTTATTCGAACTCTGTTGCAGTTGATTCAGTTGGAATTGTTGTTATAAGATTTTCGGACTTTCTTCACCAAATACTCCTCTCCGTTTACTCTTTAAGCGCCTCACTCAAGATTTTGGAAACATTATAAACAACATTGCTTCATCCCTATTCATGAGGACTCCAGAAGTCTCTAAAAATAATCACAAAGTTTGGCTTGAATTGTGGATGGTTTTCAATGGAATGGTAGATCCAATAAGCTAAACGTTACTGTTATGTTCAAATAGATGATAAAACTCGAAATAAAGTCTCAATTCATTGCACGTTTTTTGGATATAAATGTGTATAAAACTGTAAACATCAACTACAGTTTCTATCGAAATGCCTTCTAAGAAAAAATGATTAATGTAATCTGTTTATCTATGGTAACTCTCTTGTTACCTCATCTAAGTTACATGACTCATGATGATGCTACCACTGTACACTACCGATTATGTGCAGAATTGACGGACATAAATACCTCGGATAATGAAGGGTGACTTACGGGAATCGGACGTTTTTCAATGAAATAATACTTGGCCATTTTTGAAATTATTGCAATTATTCCGTGTGAGGGAGGATTTTGAGAGAAGAGTTGAGTCCTGCATTTTAAATGATGGAGATTACCTTGACGACATTCTTTTTCACACATAACTAAAATTGCAGGTTTGTTAACTTAATTAAATGGTATAATGATGAGCTTTGATTTCGAATAAGAAGATATGCAATAATTTCAAAAATGGCCAATTATTATTTCATTGAAAAACGTCCGATTCCCGTAAGTCACCCTGTTTAGTGTATAATCCAGTTCAGCGGATAACTTACCAGTAATAGAGAATGGCTCAAGGCAATAGAAAAAACATTGAAGAGTGGAAGAACTTTGATGCTGTCACAAATCTACTTAATTCAATCAAAAATTATACTGCAACATTTTTTCATGTGAACTCACACATCCTCTGTGTTTGCCTGATAGTAAGAAGCTGAACCTACTCTCTTATGCTTGCACAATTCTATAGTCCATTCACGATGGCTTGAGACGAGATAAACCAAAACTCTGCATGTGTGTGTGTGTGTGTGTGTGCGACTGGAGTGGCTTTGTTTTAGCCATGACATTAACAAGCCACACCAATGAAGAGATCCCGAATTGTATTTCATATTTAAGTAATATTTTTTATATAGCCTATACACATTGGGAAATTGCTTGTTTCGGTTGTCCCTCGACTGCATGAACCTGAAATAAATAATATAGTAAAAGTTTTTGTGTCAATGCTTTGGTGACAGTCTCGACAACAAAATTCGGGACAACAAAATTTTCGATATGAAATCACTTCTGGTAAAAATTGAATTTATAGCACGAAAAATTGATGAAATGAGAACCAATAATAGAGCAAAGCTCAAAGATCAAATTGGATCAGAGCACTAGCACTAGCATTTAGTGATGGTTTCGAGTGGTCAATGCTGTTGATGTGAGTGGGAGGGAGACTGAAACGTGAGAGTGGTCGAGTATATTTGCGTCGGCTTAGTAGTAAATTTGGCAAGCAACGGATTAGAACAGTTGATAAACGTGATCTATGTAATTCTGTATTCCCTTACTCGAATCCATTATGTGCTCACCATCAATTCGGAACCAATGGATTATCTGTGTCCCACAGCAGAATGACAAATGGGATTAACATGTCGAATCCCACTCAGTGCTTGTAACAACATTTTCATTGCTATCGGCACCTTCTACGAAACTCATTACAATCAAGAATCAAGAATCAAGAATTTTATTAGCCATAAAACAATTACAGAAATAGGCTTTGTCATTATTATATCATAGGTAAGTTACATAAAGTGATCAAAACAACGGATAAACGTTGAAATATTCCAAATAGTCATTCACAGAGTAAAATGCTACAGACTTTAGCCAGTTATCCACAGTAATACAGAAAGTTCTTAATGGTAACTGGTTGACATCTTCTGGTAATACATTAAACATACGAATCTGCAAATACTTGTGACTCTTCAAAGATTTAGTCAATCTAACTGTAGGTCTAGTTACATCATTCTTATGTCTAGTGTTGTGTGAATGTACAGATGTATTTTTATTGAAATTTGACAGATTTTTCTTAACAGAGATTCAATTATAATATATATATAAACAAGGCAAAGTCATAATTTTGTGTTGAACAAAAATTCCTTTACAAGATTCATTGTACTTAAGGCCAAAAATAATTCTAAGTGCTTTTTTTGCCATATAAAGGCTTTTTTTGAAGAAGATGAGCTGCCCCACAATTTTACTCCATAAATCAAATGAGAATGGAAAAGACCAAAGTATATCATTTTAATTACATCTAGGCTAACACAATATTTCAGTCTTCGCAAGAGAAACAATACTCTAGACAGCTTTTTACATAAATTCTCTAAATGGTAGTCCCAACTGAGTTTACCATCTAGTGAAGACTAGAGTTTACTATCTAGTACATACCTAGTAGTTTTACAGGTTTGAAGAAATCATCATTCAAGTTCAGATTACCAGTACTTACATTATTGTTGAGAGAAAATATTATTTGCTCTGTTTTGCTCTCGTTCACCTTAAGTAAGTTGGCATTGAACCACACCTTAGACTCATCCATAGCTCTTTTAAGTGAATCCTGAACAGTTCTTACATCAACATCATTATGTACCAAAGTAGTATCATCTGCATATGATATTGAAAAGACAGAAACATTTTTAGCAAAGTCGTTGACAAAAACTAGAAACAAGAAAGGGCCAAGGACTGATCCTTGAGGCACCCCTACAGTCACATCAAGGAAATTTGAGTTTGTACAATTCAGGCTAACCATTTGTTTCCTATTTTCCAAATAACTTTTAATTAGCATGAGCTCCTTATCTATTATACCATACTTTTCCAGTTTTTTACAAAGTATTGAGTGAGAGACACAATCAAATGCCTTACTTAGGTCTAATAATAGAGATCCCACTGGTTGCTTAAGTTCAAAGCCATTCAAAACATATTCAATAAGTTTCTCAACTGCATCAACAGTACAATGATTTGGTCTAAAGCCAAACTGATGAGGATAAAACAGTTGGTTTTCAACAAAGTATTCATTAAGTTGAATAACAATACATGTCTCAATGACTTTACTTAATATAGGTACAATTGCAATAGGCCTGTAGTTGTGGGGTTCATTAGGATCACCCTTTTTATAAACAGGTGTAACTTTGGTAACTTTCAAAAAGTCAGGAAAGACTCCTTCACTAAGAATAGAATTTACAATATAAGTGAGTTCAGATATAAAAACATCAACTACATTTTTTAACAAATAATTTGACATACAATACACATCCTCAGATTTTGAGTTGCTCATTCTTTTTATTATAAAACTAATCATTGATTCATCAACCTCCTTAAATTTGAAATTTTGGCTATTCAGATTACTATTGGTACTATTATTCAATAGATCAGAGAAGTCTACATCATTTGTATCATCACTATTACTATTTGTTTGAGTAACACCAAAGCCATTAACAAAAAAATTATTGAACTGCTCAGGAGAAATTGGGATGATTTTCTGTCTAGTTGTATTTACAAGATTACCTTTATTTTTGGCAATATGCCAGGCTGCCTTACATTGATTTTTGGCATTAGCTATAAATTTACCATTAGCTTCAAGTTTTGCTTTAGAGATCTCTTGCTTGTATTTTACCTTAAAGTTTTTGAACATATTTTATACTCAAGGTTATTAGAGCTCTTCCATTTATTATAAATCACAAGAAGTAATTTGCGCATACTATCAAGTTCAGGAGTAAACCAATTTATCACAGATGCTTTTTTCTTACCATTTATATTTCTAACATTTATGTATGGACAGCTAACATTGAAATAATTTGTAAAAATATATAAGAAGTTTCTAACAACACTATTTACATCTTTGGTATAAATATCAGACCAATCTGCGGTAGTCAATAATTGCCTGAAATAGTTTAAATTATCTTGTGTAATAACACGCTTCTTACACGTCTTACTACATGCGTCATCACTTTCAACCTCTGATGCAGGATCCAAATAGAAAGTTGACCAAATCCCTACATGATCAGAGATCATGTCCTGTTCTAGAAACTTCACCTCAACACTGTCAGTAGAAATATTTGATGCTACTATGTCAAGACAGGAATTAAATCTAGTAGGACTTTTATGGGCACCGTAGATATTAAATGATCTTAGTAGATTCAACACTAGCACAAGCATTTTCTTTCAGGATATCAACATTCAGGTCCCCTGTTATAACTATATCTCTAAAATGTTTGAGTTTGTTTGTCAGATCAGTTAAAAGATTTTCAAGATTTACAATGAACTGATTAAAATTAGAACTAGGAGACCGATAAATACATAGGACTAGAACATTGATTTTTGGTAACTTAATAGCTGAAACCTCAAACACAGATTCAATGCAGTACTTTTTAACATCTAGATGTTCAAAGAACAAGCTCTTAGCCACATAAATTGAAGAGCCTCCATACGGTGACTGTCTACAGTAGCAGCTAGCCAAAACAAAATTTTCAGGGACATACAAAGAAATCTCATCCTCAAGAAGCCAGTGCTCATTAACACATATGACATTAGCTGGTGTTTCATTTAAAATAATCTCCAGTTCATGTATTTTATTACGGAGCGATTGTACATTCACACTAAAGATACACAAATATTTTCTAGGAACTTTGTTTAAAACTGTCATTTGATTCAAGTCACAGTTTGTTGTTTTTGATTTGATTTTAGAAAATGGTTGTTTCTTGGTGCCCTATATTTACCTACAACACAACTTTGTGGCCATAGGTTAGGGTGCATGAGTTCATCAGCCAGTTCAAAGGGAACTCCTACCTTGAAAGATGAGTAGGAGTTATATTTAGAGTTTATTTTCTCGCAGACATAATTCGATTCATTCAAGCTTTCTAGATATGAAACTACCTCCTCCGTTCCAACTGAAGAGTCAAAACCAGACAGAAAAAGCCAGAACATTCTTTTAGCAGGCATAGGAACACCATCCCTAGCCAACATGGAACCATGAATAATGTTTTTTCGTCTAGGAAATTTATTACTGACCTGAAGCGATTTACTTTTTTCCGGAACTTGAGCAATTAGTTCTTCATTATTTTTTTTTGGATTTCCGTGACTTTTTCACTACATTAGTCCAGGTTTTTCAGGTTTTCCGGGCGTAACTTGATTAGCTGTAGTCACTTCGTTGTTCAATTGTACGGAGTTATGCAGAAAGGAACCAACCCACAATCAGTTTTTTTGAGATATTGCATACCAAAGATGAAATTGCAATAATACCTCCCATTTTATTAACCATTAGGATATTCTGATTTTGAGAACGTATATGTGCTCTTAATATCATAAACTAGATATTTATATACAAAAAAAGCATTAATTTCCCATTTTATGGCATTTATGTGGGTTGGTTCCTTTCTGCAAAAAACACATCCTACTTTATGAGTTATGCAGAAAGGAACCAACCCACATAATTGCCATTGGAACCAGACTAAAATTTCTGTTTTTTCAGAGAAATAGAATCATATGAGGCTAATTTTTTCACTCATGGATTAATATTATAAAGGAAAGTGTTCTGTCAAAATTTCCCACCCCCACCCATCTTGCTACTCCCTCTGCACCCCTCAAAGTTTCCATTTTTAAGGATTTCTTTCATTGAATGTATCTCAGCACTCATTGGAAATAAGAAATAAGAATTTTCTTATTTTTCAGTAAATTAAATTCTATTTATTTTATGTCTCACCATCTCATTGTAGCTCCTGCGTTTCAAAAGTTATATAAATGGAAGAATGGATGAGGGATTGCCAAGATTTCTGCATAAAATTTTAATTACCTCCTAAATGAAAGTTTACAGGATGATTCTACTGGAAACGTCTCTTATGAAACTTGAAAAACTTTTCAAGACCTACATTTTGAATGATAGAAAAATGTATTTTTCTGAAATTTAACGTAAGTGTAAGTCAGTTAATAAATGGAAAGCGCTATCTCAGAAGCGCTTGGCAGATAGCCTGATATTATGGTCTATCAAGTGAGTACTGAAATACCCCTTTTAATTCATCAAATTTGGAAATAATTCATTTGGTGAAATTATATGGAGTTGATTTTCTTTCCATTTATAACTAGCATGTTGGCAAGTGTCCTGTCTGAAGTCCCCACACTACCGCTCTTATTCAAGAATTAATATATGGTCATATATGGTATCACATGTGTCTTGGTACTCAATAGAGATAAATAGTTGTGCTTTGTATCATTATTCAATGAATTCAATTGGCTTCAACTCAAAATATATGTTTCTATTATTTGTGAAGTGGATATATTAAAATTCTCTAAATGTTTCATATTAGACATTTCCCAGTTTACTTTTCTTAGGGAAAGAATGAAATTTTTAGGCAGAAGTCTGTACCTATGTGGGCTTCCATCATACTTCCATGCAAGTAACTCCTGAACCACATGAGCTATAGTGGAATGGTGAAGACATGAAAAAAAGTAAATTTAATTTTCTAAATAATGAGGAGAATTTCAATATATTATCTTTAATGGTTGCTGAGATACATTCAATGAAAGAAATCCGTGCAAATGGAAACTTTGAGGGGTGCAGAGGGGTAGCAAGATGAGGGGGGTGGGAAATTTTGACAGACTTTAATCTAAAAATTTTAGTCTGGTTTCTATGGCAATTATGTGGGTTGGTTCCTTTCTGCATAACACATAAAGTAGGATATTTGTTCTGCAGAAAGGAACCAACCCACATAATTGCCATAAGGGTTGATTCCAGTGATTTTTTTTCATCCAGAACATTTACCTAGGGGTTTATTAACCCAAATATTGAAAAATCCAATTTTTTTATTTTTGTGGATTGGTTCCTTTCTGCATAACTACGTCCAATTGTAGGTTAGAAACAGAATCTACACTATTTTTGTTGACGTCATCATCAGGTTGATAATCACCCTTTGTCAATACACTACTTTCATTTCCCACAAGTTCGATATTCACTATCGACTTTCTACGAACAGTCGATATATTTCGCGTACTTCGACTGTTGTGGCTGGTCAGATCCAGATGATTTGTTTTCACAGGTTCGGATTTTGTTTTTGAATCCGAACGGTCAGCTGGTAAAACATGTTCAGAACTCTCATTTCTGCTCACGTCAAAATAACTTTTTAATTTCGAGTCAATTAAATAAATTTTATTATTTTTTTTTAAGTCAATAAATAATTATTATTTATTTATTATTATTTCCTACACTTTCCAAGAGATCACTATTGAAGGTTTTAATTGCGTCTAATTTACTGTCAATTTTATCTACCTTACTCGATATGGATAAAAAATCGTCAAAATTTAGCTTTCTCAATGAACATAACCTAACATCGCAGAGTTTACAATGCCACTTTATTATGTCCCCAAGCGATTGAATCTTTGCGTAATCATCTTTTGAAACTTTCACACACTTGGAGTGGAACCACGTTTCACAGAATAATTCGCAAAAAATAGCTTTTTCACGTTCTTCAATAACTTTTTCACATGCACCACACTTGGCGTTCACAACTTCAACCACTGCCATCTTGACCGGTCGTGTGATATTCACACATAAATACAACATTACAACATAAATACCAAATAATAAACAACTGATAATTCATTATTTGAAAATCCCGTTCTTTGGAGAATTTCCAAATTACAGAAGTGTACGATTTTCCATTAATTGAATACTTTGAAAGTACACAAGGACAATCTCAATAGGGCCGCATTTGTATTAGGTCCTAATAATGGTTTGTTTAATCCATCAAGATCCATGCAGGAATTTAATGATGAAGACAACGAATTCCCAGTAAGCTTACTATGATAGCTTCAATATGGATGACACTCCGTTGCTCATGATTTCACATTGCTTCACATCTGTTTCGCAACCTCGAGATTTGGAGGAAGAAGTTCATAGGATGGGAAATCGAAATGATTAAATATAATTAATAGTTGTATAGAAGTGAAGAATAAATACAATAGATGAGTGATTAAGTATAAATGCAAACAAATGACGAGATAGTGTTATAAAGACATCGATGTTCTCTCCCAAAACTGTAGGACAGCCTATCATACATAATAAATCAAATATCTAAATCTTCTCAAATTAGTATGAAAATAAAGATGCGGTGATCCTCTCAATCATCCATTCTGAAGAAAAACGTATTTGAAAATACGAAAGAGAAAAAAAACGAATCGAGGAAATGCACAGAGGTACCAATCAATCCTCATTGAAAGATTATCGATCAAACCAACTCTGTTCATACATTTCTTCTGAGTGCAAACATGTCAAACTCGGCTGGATCAAGTAGGAAGGAGAGAAAATACTGTACTCGGAAAATGGTTGCTCGGAAACTCAGAGATATTTTCGTCGTCGAGTTTCGAACGTCATGTAGCTAGTTTTGTCAGCCTGACTCGATACAGGTTGTAGGTTAGCTTTGGTGGTCGGCTTTGAAGAGGGATTGTCTTGGTGGGGGGGGTATTAAGGATGGGGGGTTAGTAGCTCGACAAGAAGTCTTGCTTGGAGCAATCTCCGGGCGCCAGTTCAGCAGCTGTGCTCGGTAAACTTTTTTTATGTCCTTCCTCTGCGGCCAATATTGACCCACTTCTTTGCATTATCTCACACTTATCCACTTTCTGTTACGAAAATTGGATGCCTTCGCTAAACTCTCCCTCGGCACAATGAAATATTCGTCCCGCCGTCCAAAGAATTTACTGGATTACACCCGCCTAGTAGATAAGAGGGGTTATCATCGATAAAAACTAAGTTAGTGCTCGCTACCGTGCAAAATCTCGTGAAGCTTTTTGGTGATGGTTAATTTACTGTTGTTTCATCGTTGAGCTTGTAGCAACATCAGGTTGGGAAGGATCAGCTGGAAGGGGTGGATGTTGGAATATCGAAACGATCTTCTTCATGACCTAATTGGACCATAAAAACTTTATATGGTTACATTGGTTATCATAGCAACAAATCATATACTTCACTTGCTTTTTGGAACATTGTTACTCAACAATAAATTCAAGGGCAAAGATGAATCACAGTAGTTTAATTGTTGAATCACAATGATTGTTGATGACATAATTTCGTATGAACATGCTGATTGAATTAATTTATAAGATTATCGAAAATTGGAGCGCCTAGAATCAAACGATAATGAGATAATAGATTTTTTTTTATTGCGATGATGCCCACATAAGCATTTTAGCTTGTGCGTAGGTAATGAATGTTGAATGCGATGTAATGGTGATTGATTTGGTGAAAAACAGCCATGTCACTGGGACTCGAACCCAGACCTGCGGCAGTGCTAGCGGACTGAAGGTTGTGACGCCCTAGCCCACTGCGCCAACCAGGCCGGCGTATTTGTAAAAAGTATTTGAAAATACTTTTTACATCCCTCTTCAAAATTGAAGTACTCATTTGTTCAACACGTTTGCATATTCTCTAGTGAATAATTCTAAACCGGAATTGATTTTCTTGACAAGTTCGCCTGTTCATCGGAATTATAATCCGTTAAGAACACGAATAAGCTAGGGATAGTCTTATTAATCATTGAAAAAAAATTGAAGATAAGAGTCTGTTGTCTCCATAAGTCGTACTCCGTTACTTTAGGCACGAGTCTTGAGGATTACTTGGGGAGAGCCAATCTTTTTTGGTTAGGTCACAAAAACTCAACTGTTCTGTCAGCGAATTAATGAACGCTTCAGAAGTTACATTCTTCGGAGAGTTTGTTAGGATGTCAAGTGTTTTGATTACCATTATTACTTCTATAGAGAAATTCAGCTTATTCTTAACAAGGACTTTATTAATCAAAAGTTGTAAGAAGTTGGGAAGGGGTGAATTGTTCAGCGCCGAAGTTCGAGTTCCTCTTCTTGTTCATCGCTACCTCCCCCTCACACTCTCTTCCTCTCTCTACTCTCCCAATTCACTTCTATTTTTCCTCTTCTTGTTCTAACCATTTCTCATCATCATCTTCTCCACCCATTATTCTTATTTTCTCCCTTCTAGATGAGTGAAAAAGAGGATGGAAGAAAGTAGAGGAGCTGAATAACGAAGAGAAAATTGAGTAATCGGAATAACCTCACATGGAGTAGCAAGCTTTCTAAGCTTGTAGGAGCACTCGTCCAATTCGCATTTCGTCTGCAGTTCACACCGAACCAGGTTCGCTTTGTGAGCAGAAACTTTTCAGACGAATTTTGAATGCTCGAATCGATCTCTCACTTTGCAATCGGTCGACCTTTCCAACACAACAACAGATGCTCGACGTGCACTCTCGTTTAGAGTTTAGAGCTCGAAGAATGGAACGCGTCGTAGCTACGCGCTCTACAATGAGCACAATTTTATTATTGGCTGAGTCCGGAGGGACAGCACTGAATCCAGTCACAAAGCTTGATGGACGCACGATTCAAAGCGCTCTCTATCCATTCGCAGATTGAATCCTCCACTACTCTTTTCAAGTCGAGATCAACGCCAGATTACAAGCATCTTCAATACAGCATCATTCCCTTCTACCAAATCGAGTCTCCGATAAAAACGTTTCACATGGTTACAATCCTTTGGAGACATAGTTGGTTCATCTCTGCGATTGCTATTGCACATCACCGTCCAAAACTGGAATTATATAGAGAGCTGAGGGCTAAATCTCTATGGAATTCGTTGTGGAGGAAAAAATCCATATATTCTACAATTTCGAGGAATTGCTCCATAGTTCCATGAGAACATATCATTACATTTTCTATCATCAGAGCGTCACCGACTGAAATTACTAAGAGAGCTGGAGTATCCCCATTCAAGCGAAGTTGTCGAGATCAAGGTGAAATCAAATCATCAATGCATCGAAGCAATCAGAAATGTATGGGTAATCAGTTCCAGAGAGTAGAGGTATTCGAAAAATTATTGATGAATTCTTTTTAGCAACAAACTCCATTTATAAAATACTCACATTGAATTATAGGCCTGTATATATTCTTTGCTCTTCTTGTGAATTATCACTAATTTCAATTAATCATTTGAAGTGGATGAAAACTATTAATAGTTATTGAAAAATTATTAATAGAACTATTCCAGGCAAACTCAGCTCTATGAAAATTAGAAAGAATATTAATTTGAATCAACTTTGTTTCCGATAGGAATCAGAGCTCTCGTTAAAATAAGCCACTGATTCAATACTCTTGAATAACTTTTGATATTATTATTGTTGAGTTCTCATTATGCAAATCACACTGTACAATAATCGAAGCTATCAGCTTTTGAATTTGTTACATACGTAATGGAGAGTTAGCAATGTATTACTGTAAAATCGAAACATTTGAAATTATTGAAATATTCTGGTAGCATAACGAGTTTTGAATAGTGAAATCAACCAAACTTTCTTATTCATACTAGCAAATGGATATGATGTAAGTTAAGTCATTTATTTATAAATATTCAGTCTAATTACGTTATTTTCATGATATTTTCAATATTCAGTTCGGGAGCTGAATTCAGCTCATTCTACCAACACAATAATATTATTGAAGCTCTTGTAATGTTTGTGAAGGAAGTTCTCGCAACTCTTAAAGTGTACCTCCACTTCGTTATTATCATTCACTTTGTAAATACACATTTATGGCTCCCACTTCTTCATAATTTCATCAGAAGCAGATCTATAAAAATAGAATGAGCCGGTTCAGTTGAGTGTTTCCTCTAGAGAATTTCTTTCAAATGTAAGTGCTCAACTTCTAGCAGTAGGGATGATGCATACAATTCATTATGCAGACTCGGAAAGTTACTTTCCGAATAATTTAGGCGGAGCGTAGACGTGAAGAGCGATGTATTGCGATAATTGCCAGTTATGACTCGTGCGAGAGGTATATGAGAACGGTTGGGGAGGAGGATTCGCCTATTAGAAGCACCCAAGTAGCGACCGGTTGGGTTGCTGAGGATGAAGATTAATGCTTGCCAGTCCTGCATAAAAACGTTGCTAGCTGACGCCACTTTTAATTAGGCACTTTGAACTCGACCTCACTCTCTCATCTCCAGTGTGGAGGAAAAGATAGCCACAGCCCCATGCCAAAAATCTATTACGCCTGCAAGAAATTCCACTTCTGGCACTTTCCTGGGAAAGTCGTCTCGCACCCATAACTAGACCTCCTCCTCTTTTTCGTTCTGCTGCGCTTCAATTTAATTTCGCGTCTGCTTGATCGAGCCTTGCCTCGCATATCCGCTGCGGTTGAAATTAGAATTTCAGAGCCCGACGTGGAATTTATTATTGCCCTCGTCTTTGTCCACGTCTTCGCAGCAAGCATCATTATTCTGCTCCTCAATCTAGTCCTCTTCTTGAGGAGTTCTCTTGACAAGTCACCATCACAGCAAACAATGCTTTCTATTGTGCTCCACAATCAACTCCAACTCGGTATTGAAGAATTTTGAGGGTTGTTTATCTTCTCTGGCGTACATATATTGACTGTCATTGATTGCAGTCATTTCTCAATCCAATCTTATATTATATTCTTAATACCTTTTTTCGTTAGGGTGATGTCCATATGCGCTCCTAGGCCTGTAAGTGAATAGTAATCTTAACTTATCATTCTAATTAATATTTGAAGTTCATCTGATGCAACATTTTAATGAGTATCAAAGGGATCGTAATATCACAGGAACACAGAGCATAATAGAGTCATTAAGTTATCAACACATTATAGCATAACACACACTCTAACACAATATTATAGCCTTCTATAGGAGTGTTGGAAATTGAAGAAAGCTTCCATTCATCATGTGATTATTGAACTTGTTAATTCAATTATTATCAAATAAAATATACATTAATCTGAAATAGAGAGAAGCTTTTCAACTAATTAGATTTCTATCGGGGTTGTTCATCTGATTTTGCAATAAACAGTAGCCCAAATAGTTACATGATCAAGTCTTCTATGAACAAACGCAATTAATCCATTAGTGAAATTGAAGATGTCATTCATTTGACAAAATGAGCCCGACCATTCAGCACATTCAAATACACAGAGATCACTTGATTGAGCTTTAAATGAGTTCAGAAATGTGTCTCAGAATTCACGCTCGTTGTATTAATATTATCATAATTGTATAATTATTAAGAGGTCCTTGGCCTGGTTTAGTTACTCGGACCTCGACACCACAGCAGCATGAACCTTTGTGAATGCGGTTCACCCCAAAGTCTCTTCCAATGAGCTGCATTTTGATAACAATAGCGGTAGTTAGTAAGTATCATAAACCTCCCCTAATTGGATTGAATTTCATTCCATATCACAGGAATGAATTAAAATTCCATATTATTTGTTTGAGGAACTTATTACAAATTCCGAAATATGACATGTGCAATTGTGCATTCTATGTGAAGAGCGCATCTTCCACTGTATTTTTCTCACGCACATTTTGAGCTCAAATTTAGTAAATTATTCATTGCACACAATACTGTACAGTACGATAAAGATACTGACCTCGTGAACATTGGTTGATCTATCGATGACTGATTAGGATCACTGGCGGCTCGTACTCATGAAACAGGTGAAGTGCCCATATCTTTTACTGTACAGCACTTCACCTATTTCGTGGACACGAGCCGCCTCCTAATTCAGGATCTCTGTAAGGGTCTTCAAGAATTCTGATCACTTCATTTCAGGACTCTCCATCTTGAAACATTAAACATTCAATTTGACATGAAAACATGAAATATAAACACTTGTTTGGCTAGGGATATGCGTCTCTCTTCTCGCAAATGGGAAAGAGGTAAAGGTTATATTCAACTGCCACTTCTTGAAAAGCAAAATTTAGAGGGATGAAGCAAAATATTATCATTGGAACACATCAAAGAGATAAACTTATTGTCGCAAGAGAATAAGATTCAAGCTTGAACTGCTCAATAAATCACAGAAAAAATTATAATATGATGAATAATAATAGTTTAATTCGACCAGTAGCCTAAAGCTATGCCAATTTCGGCATTCGTTCTTTTACATTTGTACCTCAAATTTGCCATTCACCACCTAGCTCAGATAACCTCCTTTTTGAACAACGAAAAAATAAATCACTCGGAATAAGGTCAGGTAGTGAATGGAAAATAAATGCAGAATTACATTTTTTTTCTTCAGAGAGATCTTTAGAATATCTTACTATAACTTGGTGAAGTTTTCATGGTAGCCATCAGTCTTCCATTACCAGTTTTCCTTGAATCCTCATCAGAGCTTCCATTAAGCTATAGATCCTACTATCAATACATAGCTTCGAAACAATATTACAGACGGTGTCACTGGTTTCCACGAAAAGATGTCATCATGAAATATTCCATAAGCCAGGTGAATTTGAAATTTGTAAGAGCTCTATGACGAAATGAGCTCTATGACCAAGGTGTATAGAATAGTAGTAATACACCTGGATAATTACAAGTGATATGCCTCATTCCAAAAGAAATTTAGATTCAGATTCCTATCAGATGTTTTCTGTCAAATCGGTATTAATAATTAGAGAGCATTCATTTTAGCATAGAATCAATCCTCGGAGTCAATCAATAAAGTTTTGAAGTTTAAAGGCTGTACTGTTGAACAAAGAAAAACCAAAACAACTTTCTTTCCAAAGTCCTTGTTTATTTTTATTTATCATGATCCCTTTCTCATATCATTCGTAATGAAAAATATCTTGTTACTATTTTTATGTATGAAATTTAAAAATAACCAAATTAGGAAGTTTCTAGGTAGACCTGGATAAAGTGATTTTTCTTTGTATCATTATCAAGTGATTGATATTATTATTATCATCATCATCATAATATAAAAAAATAATTATTCATATAATTGAGAGATGTGAGAGTTGATCTTAGTGGAAACAAATAAGCGTTTTATTGCACAAAAAGTCTATGCAAGCTACGCCACTGGACGGCATGTGATGGAACAAGTTCACTATGGAGGTGATGTGGAATCTAACTATTATTATTTGATTCTTTCACTTGAAAAAATCATTCATCGATTGAGAAGCAAGTGAGAGTTTATTACGTGATTGATGAAGTGATTCACTCTTAATTTGTACATATCTGATGTGGCTAATAGAGGTTAATAAGTAGTGTGAACGGCTTCAAATAGAAAAGTAGCCCAAACAGACCAACTGTTGATGGCCAAAAACATTCCAAAAAAATATAATTTTTCACCCCAATAAACTGTCTCCAGCTTGATGGGGGTCGAGTTGCCTGGTCCAGATCTTTTTTCCGTAATAACGTAGAGAAAATGAGCTGCTATTCCTCAAGGAGGCGACTTGATTACTCTGACTACGTTGAAAGCAGACTGATGCATATGGAGCCAGTAACAAATGTGCTGTCGGTGTTTCTCGTTGGATTCGTCTGCAGCCGTTTTCTTCTTATCAGGCTATATAAGCTGGTTGGCCTTATACAAGCTCTATTGTCATGCGTTGCAAATGAAATAGTAGGGCTCTGTAAAAGCCCATCGCATACACTTCGCAGCCGTGTCTTCATCTTGTCTCTCGCCACTGACATTTCCTTGTCTTGATCCCCGTCGACCTCAACCGCGTGGTTGGAATTTATTCACCGAGATAGCGATTGCCACAAACCTGAGCAGTGAGCAACTGCACTGCCAACGTCTTATCTTTGTCTTTCTTTGTCACAAGAGAATAGAACGCCTATCAGCGCTGCCTTTCTCTGCTTCTCGGCTCTTTAGTCAATCTTGCTTTGTTTCGGTTTGATGAAATTCCCAAGTGTTCAGCTCTACAATAAATAACACATCTCAACCAACACAACAATGTCTCAATTAATCTCGACGGCAATGGTATGCTATCTAATATTCAAGAAATAGTATGAGTTTTATCAAATGAAGAAATGGTACAGTATGAGTTTTATCGAATTACAGGGTTTGAGAATCGATACAATTCCAGAAAACTTCCGTATTCTATATCACGAAATACCTATTGTTATGTGAACAGTTTTCAAAGATGCATAGAAATGCATTCAATACATGAGATAATCAAAACGTCACTACTGCTATAGGAATGGATTACAGAGCCACCAAGTAAGTTTGCATCAAAGTTCATTGTGCTTCATCAAGTTTAGGATTGAACTGTAATTATTTATTGACGAAATAAATTCAAATTCTTCTACTCTATTGTGTAAAAGCTCATATTCAATTGGAATATAACGTAAGATTCTTGCATTTTTGGTCTGGGATACTTTTGTTTTAGATAATGGCTTTTGTAACCCATGGGTTTTTCAGGTCTGGGTTTTTGTTTAGATAATTATTGAAGTCTCTGGAGAAATAAAATAAGTTCAGCTTAAAATCTTAAAGGGGAGAACATGATGAATAACTACAAAGTGAATTCCACGAACACAATGTGGGAAATATTTCAAATCATTATAATCATGAATAACTCTATCATTCATTCCAAATTACAAGAATTCCAATTCTGCGAAAATATCCAATCAGATACCGGTATCCAAGTATCTTCACTTTTATACAGTTCAAATAGAATGGAATTTGCCGGCGTGGTTGGCGCAGTGAACTAGGGCGTCACAACCTTCAGCCCGCTAGCACTGCCAGGTCTATGTTCGAATCCCAGTGGCCTGGCTCTTTTTCACTTTATCAATCACCTTCGCACTCAATATCCATTACCCACGCACAAGCTAAAATGCTTATGTGTTCATCATCCGCAGTAAAAAAAATTTTTTGAATGAGGAAAAATGTAGCACAATTATTATTTTTTATTGAATGTTGTTCTTTCTAAATTCAGATTATTTTAGAAATCTCGAAATACTTAAACATATTAAAAGCTGTCACAGTAGAAGTCTGATAGGATTGAAATACAATTAAGTTGCGAAGTAAAAGTTAGAGAAAATATCATATTTCTTGCATAGAAATACTCACCACTTCAGAAAGTAGTATCTGATGAAATAATCTCATCTATGCTATTGAAAAACAATGTTTCATGTTTAGAGAATCGTTTATTTGATTAACTTCAATTCAATTTCCATAATCAATTTCTATGTTACCGACAACGTGGATAATCCGTGGGTGATAATGTAGAGTTTACTGTAATTTGTATGTAGTAACTACTCCATACTGGAGACTGGTCAATTTCTGCTTCTTGAGTAATTAATTTGAATAACCAATTGCAAATCAATACCGCTTGGATTACCATCATTCTGTTTGTTGATTTAATGCTGGCTAGTGGTGGTAGAGACCCCGAGTTCAGTCAAGTGCAATAATGGATTTACTTGAAGCTGTTTGGACGTGCAAGTAGCTGTGGAGAGAGAGGTCTGGATGGGCCTGAATCGCTCATTCACGTTTCAATTCCATCTGTGAGAGCCACTCGTTATCACTCAACCTACCTCTCTCTCGTATTAGAACTCGTCACAAGCACATGAACCCACGCACCCACAATGCCCAACATCTTACTCTAACATTCTGCTCCTTCTTTACTCCCACGAAGGAACTCATCGCTCTGTCACAGCCAATTAGTTGATCATCTACACTTATCGTTCTCGCTTCGACCTATCTTCAGGCTTCCTGTCTTGAAGTTATATATTTCTCCACTTTTCCTTAATGTTCTTGTGCTGATCTTTCTTTATTCTTTCTCTTTCCAATTTTCTACATTTGATTTTCTTATAATCTTAATCTCATCCTCTTTCATTCCCATTTTCGCCTTCCTTGTTTCTTCCTCATTTTTCTTCATCTCTATTCCCACACATGACTCTCTTCTTTCTCCTCCACCTCACAAAAAACCTCTATTCGTTTTCAAATTCATGCTCTTCCTAATCATCCTCTGCTTCATTCTTCGCTACGCCCTTTCAACTTATTTTTTCTCCTTTAATATTTCTCTTCCGCATCTTTGTCCATTCCGCACTTTTCACCATAATTATCTCCTTGTTCACCATCTCCTTTTCCTTCCAATGATATCATATCTCCTCTTCTTCATTACCTCAACTTCCCATTCCTTCCTTTCCCCCTTCTCATTTTTATATTTATATTTCATTCTCCTCAGATGCTTCTCAGATTCTCCTCAGAATATTTGGGGAGATTTATGAATATATTATTTCCATTCAACTCTATGAATACTCCGAGAGCAATGGCCTGCTTGCTGCTGCACAGTTCGGTTTCAGAGCGGGCAGGTCAACCATTGATACAGTTGGCTCTATTGTAGACAACATATTAGACTGCTTTAATTCGAAAAACTATGCAGGACTTGTGCTATATGACCTGAGTCGAGCGTTTGATGTTGTCAAATATAAAATTTTGCTGAAAAAAATGCATTATTTAGGTGTACAAGGGAAAGCTCTTAAACTGCTACAGTCGTACCTGAGTGATCGTAGGCAAACAGTAAGTGTAAACAATGAATTATCCAAGTGTTGCCTTGTTCCTCATGGTGTACCACAAGGTTCAAAACAAGGACCGTTGCTATTTCTTGTCATGATGAATGATATTTATTATTGTGCTCAATCTAAAATAATTTGCTATGCTGACGACACATCAATGTTCTTTGTAGATTCAGAAATCTTGGCACTAAAAGAAAAAATGTCAAACTGTCAGGAGGAAATAAGCGTAAGGTTTAGGGCAAATAATCTACTTCAAAAAAGCAGTAAAACACAAAAAAATAATTCTAGGGTAGAGACAAATAGATAAGGATAATCTGAAATGTGTGAAAATTCTAGGGATTCATCTGGATCAAAAATTGACATGGGGCCCTCATATTGATAATATTTGCTCCAAGTTGAGTCGGGTCTTATACCTCTTACGTAGATTAAAAGAATATGTTCCACAACATTACCTAAAAATGTGCTACTTTGCTTTCTTCCAAGGTACGTTTTTGTATGGTTTATCATTATGGGGTTGTGCTACCGATGTACATGAGATCCTGGTTCTCCAAAAGAAGGCACTGAGAGTTATTTGCAATGCCATTCATTTACAACACTGTAAACCGATGTTTATAGAAAATAAAATAATGCCCATTCATAGCTACTTTGTAATTTTACTAGCAATAAATGTAAAGAGGAATTTAGACTCTTTCCTCTGTAGAGAGGATTTCCATGAACATAACACGCGATATAGATACTGCGTTGAAATACCTCATGCCAGGTTGAGGAGAACCCAGATAAGTTCAAGAATAATTTCTTTGAAAATATTTAATAAGCTTCCCTTTTCGGTGAGGTTAATTTCGTTGAATCAGTTCAAACTTAGGCTGAAAAATCTACTAACAGATAATCCCCTCTATTCACAGTCTGAATTTCTCAGTATGAATAATACAACGATTCAAAGTTATTTCTAAATTGGATGTATTTGCAATTTGTAATTAATGTCAGTCAGAATGGGGCTCTCAGAGGTTGTCTGAATGTCTAATGATGTTTTTATGTCATTTTTTTAATATGTTTTATTATATGTTTTCATATGTCATATGATTTATCTATTACCGTATTATTACCGTATTATGGTACTGTTTATTCACGTTTCCAATTGTACATTGTTATGTATTTAAAGGAATAAAACATATTCTATTCTATGCTCCCTCGTGTCTTCTCCCATTTCTTCTTCTAAATTCTCCATTTCCGTGTCCTCTACCTTCTGCCGTTGCTGTCCAGGATTATCTTCCCATCTCTCTTCACCATTTTTTTCCTCTCTTATTGTTTCTCCTTTCTCCTTCCTTTATCTTCTCCTAACTCTCCTCCCTCCACATGTTTCTTCTCCACTTGACCATGCTCTTCACAGCCACTCATCCAGATTATTCACCTCCTACTGACTTCCACCCTTCACCTCTTTACCCCTCCCCGCACATTCACACCAGCTGTGCAGCCCCTCCCCCGCTTAATAGCGGCCGCGTAGTTGGCGTCGAAAGGCAAAAAAATCATCTACCGTCAAGTTTCATTCTGTCTTTACTAATATCTCTTCCAACACTAAACCATAGCTCATCGTTCAGGATGGGACTCTTCAAGTTGATCGAGCACCTCCGAATATTTCTTACAGAGCTCTGCTATTTCGGAAAAGGACTATTCTATTCTTTGGTTTCCTGGTTGGAATTCTGTTGATCTTGCATGGAATAGGCTAAAAAAATCATTTGAAATCCTGATAGCAGATTCATTAGTTTGATTGATGCAGCTTCAACAACAAAATAAAAATTGGAAAGTAGCTCATGATAATGATGAAAACAATGATGGGAATGTTTATTTATTTTGGACTTGTTCATTAGAAAAAAGGAATCACGATTTCATACGATTATTTGATAAGAAAAATAATTGAGGATTTAAAGTATGGGTAGTAATATATTTTTAAAGTATTTCTATGGAAAAAATACACCTTACTTCACTGATTTTCGCTACAATTTACTCCACTTCTGAATTAACCCATCATTGATGAGAAATTATTATGTTGAATGAATGTATGAATTTATCTGATGCCAAATCATCTTGTCAAAGTGTATTAGTGTCGCTAATGATTACATAGACAGATAAATATTGATTTAATCAATTTTCAAACTTCATTCTTGAGAGATTTTGGCTAATAATGGAAAATCTCGTACATCTATGAGTTATCAAGATAATATCATCAGTCACCAGTGAAAATTTGGCGATGCTACCCCGTTCAATCCTTCAAAATGAGAAAACGTATTCTCTTGAGTGCATATTAGAACTTCATACCATTCATAATACAATTGTGAATGGGAGTTTATGAAAGCCATTTAGGAGGATGATAGTCTTCGGAGTGTAATAGATCAGAGCCAGTGCTGAAATCTATCGATTGAAGTAATAATAATAACGAGCCGATAATAACTGGGGAAATTGCCTGTGAAGCTAATCAAGGGATTCGATCTATATAAAGATGATTTAGTTTGGCTCTAATGTACTTTGTCGAATTTATGTGCCAATTCCGCAATAAGAATTCTGGTAAACAAGGGGAATTCTAGCTTGAGTTATTGATGAGTGCGGTTCAGCGCCGGACCCCACGCCAAGATTGCTTCTGTAACGTGCAGTCGACTGGACGCTTTTTCTTCTCGACCATTCCAACGTAATTGTCAGTCTATAGCATTCATCGACTCGGATTATTTGTTCACATAAAAAGAATTGTCGCTAAATTTTTCCAATCGTGTTCACGAACTGGACATTTTGAATCGTCATGAAAAATAGTAGCATTGAATTTAAGTAATACTAGCTTATCAATTTCCATGATTAACAATAGTAACTACTATTTTAAATCAATGTTATTATTTTCCATGACAATTCAAAACTTTTTCCAATAATTGCTGTATGAGAGAAGAAGCATTTATCACGTAGAAACGAAAAAGCTTAGTAGATTAAGTAATCGGAAACTACAAATGACTACATTCAAGAATAATAAATCCAAATAATGAAAAAAATGACAACTCGTATCAACACTTTCAAGGTTAGGTTTTCAATACACTCACCCAAAAATAAAAATGTCCAAACTTCGCATTCTCGTTTAGATAAATCTGAGTCACCCTTCTTTGGGAGATTGGCTGTCGTTAGTAAAGACAGTCAGTCGTTCCCCATCTCTGGAGGAATAGTAATTTTTGCATTACACTCTAACTGATTAACTGCATGTTATTCAGAGGTGTTCTGCGCCGCCCATTGGTTGCGGAGACTGGCTTATGGTTGAGAGGATCAACGTACCTAACCACACGTTACCTCTATCCTGGTTGATGGTGGCTTGCTGTATGGTCTGCCCGGCCGAGGGGAATTCTGGCGGGGTGAAGGGGGCGGCTTCGGCTCGGCCAGTGTTGGTTCGGGGACTGTGAGTTCTGATTGAGAATTTATGGCTTTTGGGCCGGTATTGGCCGGGCTGGGGCCGTTTTCCCGTCGTGCCGGGGTGTCTTCTTGGCCTGGGCGGACTGTATAGTAGAGTCAATTTGAAACTGGTAACCAGCTGGTAGGCCCTTCATGGGCTGTTGAGCTACACATACATACATATATACACTTGAGGAGTTGTTGATAACATAATTACAGTTTAGAGAATAAAGCTTTAAGCAAAGAAAAGAATATTCACCTTCTCGGTGCAATAAATTTGCGCTTCTATATAGACACCATGTTCATCCCATTTTTAGTGCATTCCATTTGGAAAAATGCACTATTGGTCTTGACCGGATGATCGCAAATATATGATGTGATATATTATTTACACGTTCCAGAGCCACCTGAACACGAATCCGATGTCCGGTCAAATTCATATATATATTTATATATATATATATATATATATATATATATATATATATATATATATTTACATCCCACTATCATTTTGGCGTCCATACATTGTCGATTTACCATCATTTGGGCATCCGACTGTAATCGGGCATCCATATACGGATGCCCAATTACAATCCTTAATAAAATCTTCCAAGATAGTCAAAATCACCTAGTTCTGCCACTGGCCTCTGCAGACATGTCACCTCTAATAATAACTCTAATCTTGTGACAATTATTCAATTTACAAAAGAGGTATATGCGTTTGAAAAAAAGTGCTGGACATGCCCAAATGTCGACAATATGAAATTTAGTATACATGTTGAGCTTTCAAGATTTGCCACCACGTAGCGCTAGTCCGATTTGCTTCCTCTCCCGTGTATAAAGGCTTGCGTATATTTTTGTACATTCTACCGATTATTTGGCGTCCTTTACGTCACGGAAGCTTGGCAACAACGCCTACGAATTTCTGAGCTTGATTGTGGAAGGACTAAACAAATGAGCTCACTCGGCCAGTTGAGAACCGTACCGTCAAAAATTTAATGTCTCAAGGCAACGTTTTTTTCTTTACAAGCATATACCTTCCTTCACTTGCTTACTTTGCAAAATCGATCCTGATAGAACCACTGAATCGATTTTCAAGCTGAGGTTTTCATTTTACTCACTCAAAGTCGAATTTAACTTCCACTAAATCAATAAGTGTCAATTGGCAGTTTGGTAGTGCGAACTGCCAAAGCATATAACTCATCACAATAATTATTTATTATTCACTATCAGAATAGCTCAGCAATATCTAAAATTTCATACTTCCTGCCACGGTCATTAACAAAAATGACAGCTATCAATGATGGTTTTCTCCCGATTGTTTTTTTAAAGGATTTCTCCCACCAGGAAAAAAGATTTTTCAGAAAAAGTCCTCTAAAGCTATATTTTTTAAGAGTTTTAATCTTTATTGTTAGTTTCATTATTTGTATCCATACTTTATTAATTCCTCATTTATTAAGTATATGCTCAAGTATTTATTTATATGTGATCATTGTTAGCTTAAATCCGCATTTTAAACAAATAAAATTCATTCTTCAACCAGGCAGGTGAACAGCTCATCGCAGTTCTATTACCAAAGACACTAATTTTTTTCAAGAGGGTTTTGATTTGGGTTTAAATTATGTTATTATCAAACAGATACATTACATTCAACAGATATAGACTATATAACACAGTTTGTGTGGTCATTTATTGATATTAGTTTGCCAAGTTCTGAAAAATAAGATAAAAAATTTTCTCGATATTTTTGTGGTGCGGGCCCTAGAGAGCGCGCCTAGTTGGCCCACCCTTAAATCCGGTACTAGAATCGAATTTAAGTTTCTTTAATATCTGTATGGGATACCAGAGGTAATCAATTTCTGTAATGGTTTTGATGATAAATCAGTTCTTTGAACCATTTCTTTGAAGCTCAACTTTACTTTGTTCTTCGTGTTTTGAATTGAAAATGGAAGTAAAATAAATGAAAAAATTGACAAGGGAAGGAAACAGGAATCACGAGAACAGATGATGTGAAAAGAAAAAATGGAAGAATAAATAGAAAAAATAAGGACAAGGAGGTGAAGGAATGGAAGTGAGTAGAAATGGAAGATAGAAAAGAAAAACTATGACTTGTCAAGTTCTAGTAGGGAAAATTCCTTTTCTTAGAACAAGAACAAATTCTTTCAATGAATGGTGACTGGGAAATTAGAAAAAAGGGTAGAATATTTAAAGTGAAGAACAGACAAATGTATAGAGAGCGTTGGAGAAAAAAGAGCTAAAACGAAAATACATAGAAAAAAGAGATAGGAAATTCGGTAGAATAATGAGAAGAGGAAATAAAGGATGGAGAAAAAGAAGAAGAAGAAGGGATGTGAATAAAAACCATCTTTGGGTGAAAAACGCAAAAAAAAGATAGAATCGAGACACGATAATAACATGTAGGAAAAGCTATAAGATGACAGTGGTATTACTCACTTATTAGCTTAATTTATTACTTACAGCAGGGTTTCCCAACAAAATTTTCCTCGGATCCCCTCACCTATCAGCAGTGTTCTGTGAAATTTGCCTTGGCTAAAATCTGAGCACTAAACAGATTACGTGAAATCATCCAGATTATTGTGTCATAATAATTTCATAATTTTATCGTATTGTTAAATTCCAATTTAGTGTTATAGGCTATAGTTTTAAATGAAACATACTCAGTTCAGTTGATTGAAAATTACGAAGCACTATTATAATAAAAGCCAAGTTTTTCTTTTGGAAATTAATAAATAAATGAAAAGTGTGTTCATTATCGGTTATCCTTTACAATTCAGGATGAGATGAGTGACTATGATACATGACTATTGAACTTGAGAAGATACAAAAAATTTTTCTTTTGAAGTCATACTGTAGATGTTTTTGTAAATTATAAGTAGATACATATATATAATTATGGAAAATGAATCTGAAAACAAGCTCATCATAACACGTATTTCCAGTCTATTAATTTTTCACACTGCTGCACTGCGATCTTAGTCAATATCATTCATTTATATGAGTTATTCTGTTAAAGAATAAGGGGGCCTTGGGTCTCCCCCGTGATTTTTGATGAGATGTACCATTTACATTTTTCGAGTTGAGTAGTGAACGCTGAGCAAGACAGTCTTTCTTGTTTGCTTCGTGTTGTTATCTGTTTGTTCAATAAGATCTGTTTTTGTGGAAGTTTAGTGGATTGAGCGTGAATTATTCAACTATGATATTCGGAGTATTTTAACTTTTCGGTCTTTGAAAGTATTTTAAATACTGTGCAAGCTGTGAGTGTTGAAGATGAAAGTGAAAAAGATACTAAAATGAAAGAAGAGATAGAGATAGTAAAATGAGAGGAGAAATAGGAACATGAGGATGCAGGCAGTAAAAGAGAGAGTAGAATGAGAGAAGAGAAGATAAAGAGAGTAAAAAGATATAATATTTAGAGAGAAAAGTATTAAGAGAGTGAATTAGAGATGAGAATAAGACAGGAAATTGAGGAAAGAGGATGAATAGAGTAAAATTAGAGAAGAGAAAGAGAAGAAGATAAAGAGGGTTGAATGAGATAAGAGGAGTGATAGGGAGAAGACTATAAAAATAAGCGGATTGAGAGAGTAAAATGAGGGAAATAATAAAGAGGCGAGGATGAAGAGAGTGAAAAATAGAGAGTAAAATTAGAAAACAGAATTAAGTGAGTAAAAGAAGAGAGTAGAATGGGAGAAAAGATAAAGAGATAAAATAACAAGAGTGAGAAAGAGAGTAAAATGAGACAAGAAATAGAGAGATGTTAGTGACATTAAAAAAGAGAAGAGGTCGCAAAAGAGGATGAGAGTAAAATGGGAGGATTGATAGAGAGAAGAGGATAAAAAGGGTAGAATGAGTAAAATGAGAAAAAAGAAAGGAAGAAAAAAGAGGATTGAAGAACGAATGGAGACGCACAGAAGCAAAGAAGACATTCTGGCAAGTTGGGAAAATGACTCCAGCAGCTCGGTTAAAATTGCTTCAGAAATTATAAATTTGGACTTAAATTGTAGATTAGAATGTTTTATGCAATTTGAAAATTTACTTATAATTTTTGAACCAATATTGACCTAGCTGGAGTCATTTCCCCATCTTGCCGTAATGTCTTCTTTGCTTGGACAGACTATAGTACTATATTAGGCCTACGTCAGCCGAGACAATGTAACCAGACATGCGCGTGCGTGTGTAGGCATCACAGAACTTCAAAGGCTTTGAGGTCCGTGAAGTTGGCCCCCCCCATGAAAGCACTAACGATGAGAGTGGTATGTATGGTTAGAGCTTCGTTAGTGCTGGATAGTGCTTTTTGTTCCATCGTAGGTGCTCAAATGGTTCAGGAGTTATGATCGAAAAACCGTGGGGGGGGGCTAACTTCTCGTGAAGTTAGCCCCCCCCCACTCATATCTCGACTCCCAGATGTGAAACAAGGTTCAAATTGATGTCATTCGTTAGTGCTTCGTTAGTGTTCAACATTCATTGTTGTCCCATCGTTCTCCCTCATCTGGTTCAAAAGTTATAACCAAAAAACGTTATGACAGTGTGAAGTTAGCCCCCCCCCCACCACTCATATCTCGTCTCCCAGGTGTGATACAAGGTTCAAATTGGTGTCATTCGTTAGTGCTTCGTTAGTGCTGGATAGTGCTTTTTGTCCTTTCGTAGGTGCTCTAATGGTTCAGGAGTTATGATCAAAAAACCGGGGGCTAACTTCACATGTGAAGTTAGCCCCCCCACTCATATCTTGACTTCCAGATGTGATACAAGGTTCAAATTGGTGTCATTTGTTAGTGCTTCGTTAGTGCTCAAGATTCCACTTTGTCCCATCGTAGGTGCTCTAATGGTTCAGGAGTTATAACCAAAAAAACGTTATGAGGGGTTTCCCACTCATATCTTGACTCCCAGATGTGTAACGTTTTTTGGTTATAACTCCTGAACCATTAAACACCTACGATGGGACATATCCACTGTAACCAAGCACTAACGAATGACACCAATTTGAGCCTTGTATCATCTGGGATCGAGATATGAGGTGGGGGCTAACTTCACATTCGATCATAACTACTGAACCATTAGAGCACCTACGATGGGACAAAGAGCACTATCCAGCACCAACGAAGCACCAACAAATGACACCGATTTGAACATTGTATCACTGATGTGATACAAGGCTCAAATTGGTGTCATTCGTTAGTGCTTGGTTAGTGGTGGATAGTGGCACATGTCCCATCGTAGGTGCTCTAATGGTTCAGGAGTTATGATCGAAAAACTTGGGGCTAACTTCATGTGAAGTTAGCCCCCCACTCATATCTCGACTCCTAGATGTGATACAAGGTTCAAATTGGTGTCATTCGTTAGTGCTTCATTAGTGCTCAACATTCCTTCTTGCCCCATCGTAGGTGCATGGAAAAGTCAATATTCTCTCAGGAGTTATTTTCCACAATTTTGACCAAATTTGACATATGATATATGAATTTAGACCGCCTTGATGAGCTGAAAATAATGAAATATATGGTTTGTTGAGATCCGATGACTTTTACAATAGTTAGAGGTATCCTTGGATTATGATCCTTGAAGGGTCCTTAATATTGAACATAACCTAAATTCAGGTAGGTGAGTAGCTTATCTGCTAGAAGTTGATCTGAAAGACATTATTACCAGAGAAAATATCAATACAAGCACGTTATAAATTTTTTTGGAGGCCATTTTCCCCCATAATAGGTTTTTTCAAATACAAGGATATCTTTTAATTGCTCTAGTTCAAAAACTATACAAGGGAGAAAGGTCTACCTGGTCTCAAATTGTAGAGGACAAAATTATCCCCAGAGGGATTTTGAATTGAACAACTCAAAGGAATATGTCAAAAGATCTGAGCAAGCAAAAACTGAAAATACTCAATTATAGTTTTTCTTGAAAATTAATCTATTTTTTGAAAAATCGTAACTCGGTTTCTAGTAAATATCAAGAGATGATTCTACCGCCGTTCTCTTTCAAATTTTATTTACTAAAAAAAAGGTTAAGAAAGTTTTTTCGTCGGACGCTTCGTTCTAAAGTTATTTCAAGAAAACCAAAAAATGAGCAAAATTTTCCAATATGGCGGCCAAAAAAACAACTTTCCGACACGAGTTGAGAGTGGGATTTTTTACACGTTAAATAGGAGGATGTCAGCTACCATTTCCACCATAAAACATCTTTGTTGCAATTAGTTCCACCTCCAACCCTAGAATGACTCGACTATATTCTTGACAATGATATACGCTTTCACGATGTATAATATTTGAATACTTCTAATATTTAATGCACTAAATGAACAATCAATAATAGATTTATTGGTTATTTAAGATTTCTATACTTGTAAATATCGATAGATTTTGAGTGGATTCGTAAATATTTTATTGTTAGGGAATTTGCCTTACTCGAAGGCTATAATTTGTTTTTGTTTAACAGTCTATTGAACTTTGCCCTACGTGTAACAAACCTCTAAATAAATAAATTACCGTTGAATAGCGTCAGGTAAATTCCAACTACCCCAGAAATTAGAAGCAGAAACTATTACAATAATTGAAAGGAGATGAGGAGAAGCATCTTGTTATTGTTTGGCAACATCTTTGTGACCTTCTAACTCTTTCATCAATTAAAAAAATAACTCCCCTCACTCAGTTTTGAGAGTATTATGTATGGAGGGCCTACGTATGTCTGGCTCAACAGCCCATGAACGGCCTAGGCCTACCAGCTGGTTGCCAGTTTTTGTGAGTACCTATTTATTTACATTGCTGTCTTACCTTAGTAAAATTTATACCTTCTTATCAGATTTTTCAACTCTTCATCGTTTGAATTATCTCTTCAGAATGAGTGTTATTTGATTGATATTTTAGACTGTTGATGATGGGTTTTAATTTGTAGAGAGAAAGCAATTCAATTTAAACTTTGTGAATGGAATACTGAGAGCATAAGTTTTGTTTTCCTTTAAATTTGTGTGTTCATTGTTAAAATAAAAATTAGAAATTTGGAATCAATACACTGTATGGAAGCAATATTTAAATAGATAAAATAAATTAATAGACAGCTGTTCAGAATAGCATTTAGAGCAATATGGCAATGATTCCATAGCTGTTTCAAATTAATCTTTCAAAGTAGAACAATTCTTCTTTCAATTCCAATATTTCCACTTTATTCCTCATAATAAACTTATAAACTCCTTATAATTCATCAGTTTGAATGATACTATCATTTATATCAATGAAGCATGTGTGTGCCAATAGTTATTTCACAGTGACTACTCATTTTTGGGTTACTAACAAGTGTCACTGTCTTAATAAAAATAGGCCTATATTCAAACTCAAAAGATTGGAAGGTTTCCAATTATTATACTGTATGTAGGCCTACTTTCCCATTCTAATTACGAACATTTTTCGCTGACCCCACCGGCTTGGACCACCAGTTGAGAACCGCTGTTTGAGTCAACGTTCTTTCCAAATGATCAATCTTATTTCAAGAGAGAACAATCCAAAAATGCCCAATTCAAAAGACAATTTGAGTCGGATTGAAATTTAATTAGTTTCTGTATAAAATACAGAGGTTTCGATGTTAAGGAATTTCTGCCATGATTTTTTTATGGTAAAGCAGTTCATTGGATGCAATCTATCTTTTTTGGGAAGATAGATTTCAAAACAACAACTGGCTACACTCTTCTGTTCAGTCAATGAATCCACCCCCACCTCTTCCACGCAGACGACCTTGATCTGTGGTGCACACGCCGACTTCTAGGCCGGATTTGCGCGCCAACTATCCCTAACTAATTTAATATACACTATACTCTGTCCAAGCAAGGAAGACATTCTGGCCAGATGGGATAACGACTCCAGCTTGGTCAATATTTGTTAAAAAAAAGTACAAATTTGGTCTTAAATTGTAGATCAGAATGTTTCCTACAATTTGAGACCAAATTAATAATTTTTGAACCGATATTGACCAAGCTGAAGTAATTATCCCATTTTGCCAGAATGTCTCCTTAGCTTTGACAGACTATACATCTGCAATAGCACTATATATAATGGAGTACTATATTTCGTGTCTGAGATAATGAAACGAAAACATTCGCTTGCAGGTGTTGGTTTCTTGGAAGATCGAAAGGCTCTTTGATCTTTTGATCTAGCCCTACTCGCAGAGTAAAAGCAAAGAAGACATTCTAGCAAGATGGGAAAATGACTCAAACTCGGTCAATATTGCTTCAAAAATTATAAGTCCAATTTAAAATTGTAGAAAACATTCTAATCTACAATTTCAGACCAAATTTATAATTCTTGAATTAATATTGACCGAGCTGTAGTCTTTTGCCCATCTTGCCAGAATGTCTTCTTCGCATCAGCGCGCAATTATCAGTCAACCGCGCCAAGTATTTTTTAGCCGGGATATTCAAAAGGAATCGAATCGCTCGAACGGTTTTTTGGACTTGGAGGGGGGGTGGAGCCGTGGAAAAATTTTACAAAAAAACAGGAACATTCCTCTCTATATTATTGTCCTTCCCATAAATTTTGAAGTCAATCTGACGACAAATAAAAGAGTTATTCATATTTTTCGGATTTTATATTTTCATACAGTCAAAGCCCAAGAAATTCCATGTGACGACCTACCTAGGTAGTAGTGAACTAAATTTGGACTGCTCATTTAATTTTTGTTAAAAATTGATTATTTATTGATATTTTCGCATTTCTGAACGCATGATTGGGTTCATGAAGAGTTCTTTCAAACATTTTATATCATTACAGATAGATTTTAAATCATACAGATCTTACCTAAATAACAATTTTATTTAATACAAGCGTATATTCTTGAGAACGATATACGCTTTCACGATGTATAATTCGAATTCACTAAATGAACAATCAATAATGTTTTAGAGGATTAGTAAATATTTTATCATTTAGGAATTCGCGTTACTAAGGCTTTCTTTGAAAGGCATTCATTTGATTATTTGAGTAGGCTATAGTAACAGTTTCTTACTTACATTTTACTGCATTCGACTTATTATTTTATTGTAAATAATAAGTTATTTTTTTGTGAAGTGAATCAATGCAATGGACTGAGTGGAGATACTTGGGATAATATTAATATTGTTTTGTAATCTATATCTCTAAAATCGAAATGGCACTGACTGACTGTTTCACTGATTATTCAGAACAGAATGTGTTCAAATTTGGCAGGCATGTTTACGTGGATTTTTAGACGCGCCCTAAGAACGTATTTTCGAAACTTCCCAAGGAAACGCGAATTTTTCTAATAGGCTTTTAGCTTTTTCTCAGATTTTTCGAGAACCAATCGGCAGAAGATGTTGAAATTTGGTGGAGAGGCTCGTCTTATAGTTCTATAAAATGTTCTGATCAAGAAATGTTGATATCCTTTCCAGATTAAGCCAGTAATAAGGTTTCTCCAAAATTTTAGCTGTATTGCGTATTGCATATCTTCTGCCTTGATCCGACCAATCCTTATAATGTAAATTCAATAATAGCAAGGTAGGCTATTTTATTATGTAGTTCGGAAGATATGAATCAAGATTCAAACTGTTTTCAATATAGGCCTAGATGTTTCCTCAGTTACTTTTGCGTTCTGATATGAGTTATTTTAGATTTTTCTAGAACCAATAATGAACTTGAATCGTTCAAACTTTATTCACTGGTTCAGATCAGGTATATTAGAAATTATTCTCATGTTCATCCAAAGTTTTATAGTTCGAATCTCAACACTTGAAAATAACTGGCGAATGGGATTAGACCCTGTTTGAGTGTATGATGAACAAAACAAATCCGTTTAAACGAGATTTGCAGGCAAGAGAAGCGAGCCTGTTTGACACATTTAACACACTGCTGACACTGCCGGGGGTCCAGGGGGCGATCGGGCGGAGCTTGCCGAAGCGAGACTGCCGGCTAGTTATTAAGAAAATATTACTAGTAGGTGTTCATTTTTTTCTGACATTAGAAGAACTACTGCTATTACACCCAGCTTTTTAACTGTGGTGTAGAAATTAATATTTCAAGAATCTTACAGTCAAATCATTGCAAAGTATTCCAACTAAGTACCGTTTATTTGATTGTTTCTTCTCCATAACTATTGAGAAATATTTTCAATAATGTTGGGGAAAATTTTCCAAGAAAAAGTAGCTTATCCGAATTAATAATGATCTTAACAGTAGAGTTTGATATTCTTTCTTATTTTTATAAAATAAATCAACAATGAAGTTTTTGTTAATTCAATGTTTTCTAGTTGTTTGAACAGTTCCAAAAAAAATACTGATCCAGATCCAGCAAGGATTTCAAGTACACTGCCAACAAGGATTTCTTGTATATAACACTGCCAACTTGGATTCTTCAAATTGTACAAACAAGAAGAAACTTTGAAATAAAAATGTCCATCAGATTCTAGACTGTCTTGTACTATAATAAATAGAGTAAATGAGAATGTGTTGATGATGTAATAACTTTCCACAGTATTGTAGCATTGGAAACTTGTTTTTAAAAAGTCAGCAGTCTGCTCTTCTTGTCCAGTCTATAATTTCAACAAGCATCAGCATTATTCAATTAGTACTACGAAATAATGCTGGTCTGGTCTCTAGCCTAAAATATTCTACTTCCGTTCACAAATAATGCAGGCCTCCTGGAATAATGAAATAATGCTTGAACTTCCATTCACATAGCCTATTCATTTTCCTAAAAATACTACAGATCTGTTTCTTCTAGAAATGGTTTGTTTATAGGACTTTATTGAAAAAAACACTATTAGAAAAATATTTGTAAAAACTTAAGTGTCTGAATTTATCTATATTATTCAAGATTGGGAGACTAACTCCTTATAGTCGATGGAGCATTTTCATTTACTATATCATATGGAAAGGCATAGGGGGGTTTAAACCCCCAAAGGGGATTTTTTTCAGACGGAAGTATGTGGGGCATCCCTTAACACCCTCGTGATTTCACTGATGATTTTATAACCTGTACTGTTATTGCATGAATGCTACCGCTGTGATTGAGCTGCTCAGCAATCTGGCAACATCGCCGGATGCCGAAAGCGCCTTAAAGTGAAAATTTGAAGTAGTGTATATTCAACCGGACGTCAGATTGTCGTCAAAATGTATGAAAATATATACCGGACGCACCTTTGTCTTCAGAATGAAAGGAGCTCGAATTGTCGGCAGGGTGGATGAAAAAATCGATTTTTTTATTTTCCAAGTTTTTCAAAAAAACAAAGTAAAAAATCGAAGTGGAACACATACAAAACCTAATATACATGCTTGAAAAACCAATATACTCTTCGATTTCAAAGAGATGCCAAATTGTAGGCATTATGAAAGGATGCCAAAATGATAGTGGGATGTAATATATAGATATATTTATATATGTACAGATTCTTGTTAACACGATAACTCCCGAAGGGCTTGTCGGAGAGCGACCAAATTTCGCGCAAAAATCATTAGTGTTAATATCTCGGTCAAGTTCGTTAACCAGCCAAATTGGTCCAAGGGTAGGGGGTGAAATTAGGGATGAAAGTTTTTGAAAAATCACTACAAATCGACCAATCACTTGATCGTTTTGAAAATTGATGTGTATAATACCCTTATCATGCCCTACAATTTGAGCCATCAACGAAAACAATCCAATCAAAATGAGGCGGAGAAAATGATGAATAATATGCCAAAAATTGTGTTTTCCATGGGTTTTTCGACAACGGCACATTTGAATATTCATACCCTGAATAGCTTATTATAAGTCATATGATTTGAGCCATCATTTGAAATGCACTCTTTCCGACCGTCAGCTGCCGGAGCGAACTTTTTTCAAAAATCAATTCAATTTTTATCTCACGAGATTCAAAGAGTAATTAATTATGTTACACTTATACCTATTGCAATCTAGGAAGTAAGCAGAAATATTCTGTCAACTAAGGATGAATAAAGAGATGAAATCTCATCTAATCTGATCTCTCTCAAACATTGTCAATCTACTCCTTCAGCATCGGCATTCATTGAAAAAACATCATTCGCTAACCGATAACCTCGTTGTCACCCAAATGAGAAGTACAATCACTTTTCACATTCGGAGATTGAAGTTTAAACGTGAGTATAGTTATACTTCCATCATCACATGAACGCTATTTAGATTACCATTTACACAGTAAGGACCGTAATAATGGGAAAATCTCACAGCCGGTCGAGCGGCTATTGATATTAGAATACGTTCAAGTTAGAGCAACGCTTGGAGTGAGTTGCAACAGGATGCCAGCTATCAAGGAGAGGGAACATTGGGTAAAGGCTCAGTATCCGAAGTTCGTGACCCTACCCTTTGCTTCAGTTCAAATTGGACGCTGTTGTAGGAACGTCCGTCCGCTGCGTCTAAGCTGGGCTTAACTCGTCCCCATGGGACGCTGGAATTATCGACGCTAATATTCTTGCAGTCTCGACGTTTGCTCGCTCGCTTTGTCCGACATCCGACAAACAGTAATTTAATCTCGTGGCTACTAGCATTTCCGGAGCTTGTTATTACCATTTGACACTGGAAAATCAGCTTCTTGCTACTGATCCACCCTTTAGTTGTATTAGAGGCCGTGGAAGACAAATTGGAACTGATTATGATTATCCTCTGCTGAACTGTTATTCCTGGTTGAAGTTGCAATTATTCTAGACTCATAAATGGCTTTTAATCAGAAAGCAATTCTAGGAAGGATGACTACAACAATAGTGAATGTAGGCATAATAGCCTTGATATACTGAAGGCCACTATGTAAAGAGGCATTTAGTAAATTATCATTATTCCTTTCGAAAAACGATATCAGGGATTGGAGATGGTTCCAATCATTCATTGTTTCACAAATCTAATTTCACACCAATTCTACATGAATAATACGATAAACAGTAGACTGATTAGCAACTATTCTATTACTCTACCAATTCTATCCTGTTGAGGAGTGGCCCTGCAACATACCTACAGTTATGTAAGCTATGGCATAAGACAGTTCTAAGGATATTTTTATGCGCTCTATCGAAATATATAGACTAGTCACACCTCATCCTCAATCTTAATGAACATTGTAACTGGAAATTCTATGCTCTAAAGTGTGCTTTCAGCTAAAAGAATTGTTCATCTGAAAGTTGAATGGAATTTGATTAATGAACAGTGAAGACGCCTATGGTTTTTTATTTTTTAATTCAAAGAAATTTGTTGATAGCTCTAGTTCGGAAACGAAACATGATAGAAAATCTTAATTGATCTGGGATTGTAGAAAAATACTCATCATGAGATAAATTGTGAAACATAAATTTCTAGAAAATCAATCGGAATATATAAAAGCAATCAAGAACTGGAAAAACACAAATGTTTGTTTCCCACAAAAAATTGAAGCAAAATCATAACATAATCCTTGTTGAACGTTGAGTCTTAGGTTTTTCTTTCTTTTCAAGCAATCATGAGGGAAGCTCTGTTATATTTATTTTCCATTTGGAATAATCAAATGAGGCATTCTTCAAATGACTTCCATATTGTCATACTATAGTTATATCATTATGGGTACTAGATTATATGGAAGCCATTCAACAAGTCTCTCATTTGATTATTCCAAATGGCAAGGAAACATATAAGAACTTTTTTAAAGTTTACTTGGAAAAAACACTATCCATGAAAACTACATAATGAGTTGACACGATGCGAAATGTCTATAAAAAGTCGCCGACTGTAGATAACTGAAGTAATTTCCTTGCAGTAGGGAAGATTTTTTCTTCAACAGCAAGGCAAGCTAGTTGAGCAAGTAAGTGAAACGAGGATAATGCTGGTGCTCAACTTGAACGATTGGTCTGATTGGGTGCAAGTCCAAACGTAATTGAGCCCAGACGAACACAATCAACTAAACCTTTTCCATTTGAAAAGCTTTTGAGCAACAAGAGAGCCATGATGTTGAAATGCTTTGAACAAGTACTGTAGCACTCATTTGTCTTACTTGCAAAGCGATGCTTGCTCCTCTCTCAACGGCGAAAGCTTTGTTTGAGAGCGACTCTCGATGCAATGGAATCAATCAGCAGAAAAAATTTAATGAGAACTATGTTAACAAAACAGAATGAGTACTTTACCATAATTTCTTGTGACTTCGCTAACTCGCATTGTGCTGTGTTTCTCAATCGCAATATATTATCATTAATTTCAAGCACAGTTGATAATAATGATCTTTTCATTGATTGTGAGTTTTTGATTGATGAAATATTATACTGAGCTACTCAATCTATGGTTCTTCCGAGATATGAGATTCGGGATTTGAGATGTGATTGCTAGGAAATTATCAAGAAAACTTATTATATCTATTCAGAATGAAATTAAATCATGCATGATACGATGTGCTATCAGGATGATAGGAGAGGATATTGACATATGTAAGAGCAGGGTGCTCCTGCATATTGTTGCAATGAGGCAAGTGTTCTGAACAAACAATATTCCGGAAAACCATGATATGTTAACCATAGCTCTCCCAATCATTCACTAATTAATCTGAGTAAATTAATTGATTCCACGATATCAAATTTTATAATAGTGTATTCACAAGAGAATATGTCAACTATTACAATATTTCAAACTATAGAGTGGTGGTAATAATATTTTCGTTACTAGTATAACTGTATATCGTCACCTTATTCTATTAGACACTATGTTAGAGATAACGAATGAGCTGAATGATGATGATAAGAGAGGGAAAACGTTGCGAAAGATTATTGGAATAGGAATACATATACTGGTATTCTTCGAAAAGTGGGATAGAAAACGGGCTTGATCCTCTTTTTGTCCCAAATTTCTCTCTTTATCATCCTGCAATTGATTACCCACGCTCAATCAATAATACATAGTTATATGTAAATAGTTATCCAGGTATCACCGAGCCCCATACATTAATATTTGGAATAACATGGTTACTAACAATATGTTCCAGGATCAAAATATTCTACTGTATTTCAAGTGTGATGCTATTTTATATGATCAAGAAAGTTTTAGTGAAAGTATTATAGTAAAAGTGTTGTGGCTATATTGGGGAGATCAACGATTTATGTGTCAACAAATAATGACATTCTGTTATTTATTAATTCCATGCTATAGTACATCGGAAATAATAACAGCTAATTCAATTAATTCAATGAATGCCACGATACGACTGAACTGGTTAACACATAGATCTTGAATTATTTCCTACTATAAGTATTATACCCCTACTGTATTATGGTTTATATATGGTGTACATGCCGTTGAAATGTTTCTCCTCAGCTCGTGCAAACTATGCAGTTATCTGCTCTACTCAAGGATATTCCTGTTTCGAATGTGGCCTTACATGATAGATTTATTTTGGGAGACTAAATCGTTGAGCTAGCCAGCTACATATTATCTAGTAAATAAATAACTTAAACAGTATTGATAGTAAATTCAAATTTGATACCTTGTCAAAATATTCGGTAGCAGAAAGTGTGAAATTAGTGTTCCATTGTGGAATTATTCTAATAATGTAACACTCACCGATGAAGTACTTTGAACCGTTCAAATTGAAATTGGTAGTGAGTAGAGGGCGGCTGCGGCATCCACGAGCCAACAGTTCTCGAGCGGTTGGGTTTGTTAACGCGTGATCGGCCGAAAGGGGCCCGTGTAAAAGCATACATTGTAATTGGTTAGCGCCCTTCATCCGTCCATGAATACATTTCGGATTCTTGTGAAGCCGCTAGTGGCGAGCAAGAGATGAGAATAGCGGTCGTGCCTTTGAAAGGATTCAGAGTGGCGGGCAAAGTGAGCGCATTTCAGTGCTTATGATGAGTTTAATGTGGTCGCCTACCTATACCTATTCTAGCAAGTTTAGACAGAGGGATGAATTCGTACTATTAAACTGAATTGTAGGCGGTGAAAATATTTTGAACTTAACATGAATTCAGAAACAATTGGAATCACCCATATTTTATTGATTGTAGTTGATTCTGCTTCTTTATCATTAGGCTATGATCGTCTTTTGTTAAATTATACACATTTTTTGTAGAAAAATTAATATCTGGTATCCATCATTCAATTGATTTCCGTATTCACTAGTAAAAAACCATATTATAAAAGATTATTTTTTAACTCTTCATAATCATGAAAATTGATGAAAAAAAGGAATGTAGCTAATCATTCAAATACTCAAGTGTACATTCAAAAACAGGTTGAAATCTATTTCACTGTTCAGGCGAATTTGATTCTCTTGTAAAATGGATGTTGACACTGTCGCTAGCGTAATTGAAGAGGAAATCGCTTCAAATAGCCTAAGAAAGCTAATAACGGGATTGTGGTTCCTGCCACATAGTTACAGTTGTCGCGGACCAAGTAGTATCATGATAATGCAGAGATGTGGAAAGGTGTTGGATGCAGTACAGTAGCAACACAATAGTAACAGCAGTAGCTGCACTAGCAGCAGTAGAAGTATCATCAGCAGTAGCAGTAGCAGCAGTAGTAGCATTGCTTCCTGTCAGAAATGGAAAGGAGTAGATTTGAATTATCGCCGGCCAGCCTAATACACATTTGATGGACGACGGTCTGCCAGCTTCGCGGCCACTCTCTTCCTAACTCATAAAGGCAGGCGTCTGTCGTAATTAATGAATCTGTCCGCCAGTTGTGTGTGTGGGGCGATGGGGAGGTGGTGCGCACCCTCAGTGATTTAATATTTCCTCTCACGTGCTATTTTGCATCGCTATCCATTATCCAACACCTCTACCATCACCTACAATTTCTCCTCCTCGTCCTCCTCCTCCTTCTTCTCTTCCTTCTCCTCCTCCTTCTCCTCCTCCTCTTTCTCCTCCTCCATCACCTCTCCAACCACCTCTAAAAAATCCGACAGACAAATCGACCTCGCCGCCTATCCAGTCGTCATTTTTGCATCACGTGACCTACACTACCATCCCCTTTCACTAGACCACGAGCAAGCAATACAGGCTGTCGCTCCAAGCCATACTTCACCTCTCCAATTTTCACCTTCCCTTATTATTTCAACTAAAATGCGCTGATTGATGCCTCTGCCAGATATATGCGCCAGACATTTCAACTCTGGCTGTGCATTTCACTGTAAAGTTTGAAAAACGGAGCTAAAAATTAAAAATGTTACTTCATCAAAGCAAAATAAATTGATTTTGACAGGAATAAAATTTTATTGCTCAATCCGATTCTATTGAAAAATACAATATTGGCTCTTCTTGTCTCACACTGTGGGAGTTAAGGTTAAGTGTAAGAGAGGACCTTTGAGTCCTAACTTCGCCTTGTAAAAAGTCAATAAATAAACTCAAATGAGAAAAAGTCTCCGATATTGTGCAGTAGAAGCATTGAGATTAATTTTTAATTAATTGGAGGGCTTTTAGATATTTTCTAAAGATAGTAATGTCACATTCACTCTGATATGGGGATATGTTTCTACCTCATGTGAAAGGGTTAATCAAATAACATTTTTATTACTCTACCAGTTTAAGTACGTTTCCATTTCTAAAAAACACGGACCGATGTCGGGCGTTTGTTGCAATTGAGTTGAATAGAGTAACGCACACTGATTAGTGATTAGCTGATTTTTCATTAGCGTTATTCCATGCACCTACGTGTTTCTATCGCATCTTGTTCCCGACAAATTCTCTTTTTCTCTTGTTCTCTTTTTCCAGATCTCACTGAAAGGAAATCATGGAAACAGCACTCAACTACCCGATAATGCACAATTTACACTGGTCTGCATCCGGAAACCTTTTTCCCAGAATATTTTTATACGGTTCAACAAAAAAAATTTCAATGATAGTCAGTACTCAGATGCAAAACAACTGTGTATGATGCTCCCTAGATATTTTTATACGATGATAGATCCTGATAGAATGGTAGCTGGAGTATGAATAATGTATTACTGTTTCCTCCTCTGTCAACAAATAATGTTTCTCTCATCAATATTGAAATTGGTTTCCTTTGTGAGAGCGCAATATGTTTGGAGGGCTGATTCTCTCTATTGCTGCCTACAATAGATGCATCGGATCATTCTCGTTCCCAATTTCTACTGAAACTGAGTAAATCGATCCTTGTTGAAATACTAGAATAAGATTTCCTCCATGATATTACTAAAGAAAGTGGATAATCAATCAAGTTTGATGAATCTTGAAATAATTTATCTTTTATAAATTTTTGAACCTCGTGTTATATTTTTTGAAGTGAAACATTTTCGCTAAACTTTTTCTCGGTGATTCTTGCAGAATTACATTAAATTTTCTCCAATTCATTTATCAAACTACAGTATATTGAATTCATCAAATCTTAATGGAGGTTGAAACTTGGACAATCGATTTCTAGTTTGATGATTTCATTTCATTATGGATAGACTCTACATGGCCTACATGGAAAGAACTATTCTAGAGCATCAGTAATTCAAATCAGTTTTGATGTTTTCCAACAAGTTCAAAATATACTCACGAAATATGAATGAATTTCCACTCTCCATTCCTAATCATATTTAATTGATTATTATAATAATGTGATGGGTATACAGGGTATTGAAATTGTTGACACTAACGTATTTAAAGTGAATGAGAAAAGGTGAACTAAAGTTCATTAATTTTGATACCAATGAATATTGAACTATTTTATTCTTATACATGCTTGAAATAGAATAATTTTTGTTGAGTTTGATCGATTATCACGTTGATAGATGACAGGCTGACTAATAGATGACGATTTGTGATGCGGGCGTAATTAGTATTGCCTCGTTTTTGTTTGTCAACCGGGCAATGATTCTGATTTACTCAATTCAATACTTCATCCACTTTCAGAATCTTTTGAACATTCTATTATATTCTGACATCGGGGGAAACATTAATCATATTCGAATGTAAAAATTCGCTGTTAAAAATCCCATCCATTTAAACTTATCTGAATCACACTACACGTGTGCAATGTGTATTATATTTCAAATATTTGATACTCAGAAAATTGAAAATGGGTCACATAATCATTTACGCTCATTCACCTGCAAATAGTAATAATTGAATTTGTGCGTGAAACTAATATTAATTTGAGAAAAGTATTTATTTGAATGTATAAGTATAGTGAATCCGGACTACAAATTAGTTTTCCTTGATCCTTATGAATTATTTCAGAGGGGATTAATTGTATTTTATCGGTAGAATAGTTACTCGTGCTTTTTAGGGTAACTACAAAAAACTCTACCAATTTATTCTCACCAGACAGAGAATGCAATAGAAATCCAATTTGGAGCTTATATGGAAACAGAGACTATCATCTGAGTGACAGTACCAGAAATCGATGTTGTGGATCCCACACTCTTGATTCACATCACCAGCTGCAATCGTTCTTTCTTGATTGTTCTCACTGGCCAAATCAAATCTTTGCCTTTTTTTTTTGTGTGATTTGCTTACATGGGACAAAAGGCTCTCTTAATTCTCTTATTGAATATTCATAAGAAGGTCACTCTTAAGAGCATGAGTAATGATCAAAGATTTTTAAAAATAATTCTTCCCTTCACAAAAATTCATTTCAAAGTTTTTGGAGCAAGGAACTTGCGTGAATTCAGATCGGTTGTTCTTGAAAGATCTCCAATACAATGTTCCAGACAACAGTCTGGGGCTAAGAATGGTCCAAAAAGTCCTCTCTGGTTTTAGAATATTGAAAGTATTGGAAATTTTTCATTAAGAAAGTAGAGGACATGAGGCACTGATTGGTATAGTCAGCCCAAGCAAAGAAGAGCCTCTGGCAAGATGGGAAAATGACTTCAGCTTGGTCAATATTTGGTTCAAGAATTTATAAATTTGTTTTTAATAGTAGATCAAATTTTCCTCTAACAATTTGAAATCAAATTGACAATTTCTGGACAAATATTGACCGAGCTTGAGTCTTTCTCCCATCTTGCCAGAGGCTCTTCTTTGCTTGGGCTGACTATACCAATCAGTGCCTCATGTCCTCTACTCTCTTAATGAGAAATTTCAATACTTTCATCATTCTAAAACCAGAGAGGACTTTTGGACCATTCTTAGCACTGTAGACTGTTGTCTGAACATTGTATTGGAGATCTTTCAAGAACAACCGATCTGAATTCACGCGAGTTCCTGCTCAAAACTTTGAAATGAATTTTTGTGAAGGGAAGAATTATTTTTAAAATCTTTGATCATTACTCATGCTCTCTTAAGAGTGACCTTCTTATGAATATTCAATAAGAGAATTAAGAGAGCCTTTTGTCCCATGTAAGCAAATCACACAAAAAAAAAAGGCAAAGATTTGATTTGGCCAGTGAGAACAATCAAGAAAGAACGATTGCAGCTGGTGATGTGAATCAAGAGGGTGAGGATCCACAACATACAATTCTGGTACTGTCACTCAGATGATAGTCTCTTGTTCCATATAAGCTCCAAATTGGATTTCTATTGCATTCTCTGTCTCTGAGTGAGAATAAACTGGTAAGAGCTTTGTAGTTTGTACCCTACAAAGCACGAGTAACTATTCTACCGCATAAATACGAATTAATCCCTGGAAATAATTCTAAGTCAAGGAAAACTAATTTGTAGTCCGGATTCACTACCATACATTCAAATAAATACTTTTCTCAAATTAATATTAGTTTCACGCACAAATTCAATTATTACTATTTGCAGGTGAATGAGCGTAAATGATTATGTGACCCATTTTCAATTTTCTGAGTATCAGCTATTTGAATATAATACACATTGCACACGTGTAGTGTTCAGATAAGTTTTAATGATGGGATTTTAACAGCGAATTTTTACATCTGAATTATGATTAATGTTTCCCTGGATATCGAGAATATAATAGAATGTTCAAAAGATTCTGAAAGTGATGAAGTATTGAATTGAGTAAATCAGAATCATTGCCAAAGGTTGACAAACAAAACGAGGCATAGACATAATTACGCCTGTCATACAAATCGTCATCTATTAGTCAGCCTGTCATCTATCAACGTGATAATCGATCAAACTCAACAAATTATTCTATTTCAAGCATGTATAAGAATAAATAGTTCAATATTCATTGGTATCAAAATTAATGAACTTTAGTTCACCTTTTCTCATTCACTTTAAATATCAGCTAGTGTCAACAATTTCAATACCCTGTATACCCATCACATTATTATAATAATCAATTAAATATGATTCCAGGAATGGAGAGTGGAAATTCATTCATTTCGTGATTATGTTTGATACTTGGTGAAACATCAAAACTGATTTGAATTACTGATGCTCTAGAATAGTTCTTTCCATGTAGGCCTACGTAGAGAGTCTATCCATAATGAAATGAAATCATCAAACTAGAAATCGATTGTCCAAGTTTCAACCCTCCATTAAGATTTGATGAATTCAATATACTGTAGTTTGATAAATGAATTGGAGAAAATTTAATGTAATTCTGGCAAAGAATCACCGAGGAAAAGTTTAGCGAAAATGTTTCACTTCAAAAAATATAACAGAGGCTCTTCTTTGCTTGGACAGACTATAGGCCTACACAGTGCAGTGCACACATTCCCACAAAAACTCATCAGTGACTGACAGTAGTGTTAAAAGATGTCCTGCTTTTGAAAAACTGGTGCTCTCTGCAAATAGTCAGCCCACAAATGTAAATAAGGGTTTGAGTGTGAACATGTTCCACTCTCATGTGAACATGTTTCCAACGAATTATGATGATGGAGATTGATGTTAACTTGTCATAAATACCCTACAGACTACTTCCAGGTATTTTCCTGAGGTTCACGACCGATAATAAATTATTATCTATCTAAAAAAGTTATCTTTTTATATTAGAGCCAGATACTCTCAATAAAAATACTCTTAATTGATGACGATACTCCTAAATTGAACTTTTAAGAGCAGTGATTTAACATAACTCAAAACAAGCAATAAAGTACTAATAATAATTCAATGTATTCCTCCTATTAAATTGTCATTCCTTCAATAATTGATGAGTCTTCAACTCTGGTCAGAAAGAATGGCTACTTAGCTATTAGAAAAAATAGTTACAAAAGTTTTTGAAAAATAAATAAAAATCAAACACCCTCTAGAAAACTTTATAAAATTATTGAAACACAGACATTTTTCGGCACATAAGGCCATTATCAATGTGAGATAAGTAGTGAAATAAGTAAACAAGATTAAAAATTAAAAAATATAAGTCTAAAAAATATCATATGATCGCAATTGAAAGCATATGTTATTACTCCTATTTACACCAGAATCTAGGTTATTAATTTTTTCAAAAATTGGATTATTAAAATTATCTTCATTTATTATTTTGTTGCCATTCACCTTTTTTCCTTTGCATATTTGAAATTCTTCTTTTACATTCAATTTCATATTTAAATAACTAATCCAATTTTTGAAAAAAATTTAAAAACCTAGATTTTTATGTAAATAGGAGTAATAACACATGCTTTCAATTGCAATCATATGATATTTTTTTGACTTATATTTTTAATTTTTAATGTTGTTTACTTATTTCACTATTTTACCCACATTGATAATGGCCTAATGTGCCGAAACATGTCTGTGTTTCAATAATTTTATAAAGTTTTCTAAACGGTGTTTGATTTTTATTTATTTCTCAATTATTTTAAACAGCCCTAAGTTTTAAAGTTCAGTCTACAAAAGTTACTTTATCCCAGCAAATACCTTTATGGGATTAGATTATTGATGAGAGGAAGCTGGATAAGGAAACTGTATTTTTCTACAACTGCATGTAAAACAAGATTTCACGAGCTGAATAATTCTCCTAGTAAAGAAGCCCATTTCTGAGGAGAATCTTCATTACGCTCACTAACCATCTGCGCTTGCGCAGTAGAATTACTTTATGCTCGCTAAGCAACTGCGCATGAGCAGTAGAGTTACTTTACACTCGCTAATCAGCTGATCATTGCTTGCCGAAAGTAGGTCAGGTAGAGTCATAACATAAGCCTAACAAACGTCGACAATGTCAGATATTGTACCTGTACCGGTAATTACACAAGAGTAATTTAATAGTTTGCAGTATTTGAGGACTGAAAAAACTGTAGATTAACAGGTTCATGCAGTTGTAGAAAAAGTATTGTATGTAATTCCCGCGTAATGCTTCTTTATTGCTCTTGCAAAATTATCACGCTCTGCTACGCGTTGCGTGATAACTGTTTTGCGTGAGCAATAAAGTCGCGCATTACGCTCTTAATACATAAAAAGCTATTTTGGTACACTTGATGGAAAGTAGCCAGTTTTGATCTACTAGACAGGCTTTGGAAGCCTTCATTTTCCGCACTACTGCGGAATAAACGGCTGATATTTGGGCCTTATAGCCAGCCGTACAAGATAGGAAAAATCAGCTGTCAACAAAATTTTCTGTTGACTTAGCAGCGCATTCCATGCAAATTGGTCGACTGAACAGGTGAGTCAACTATTTCGTATATTTCCCAACTGATTGCACCAGAAGATTTAGCATATGATTTTCTTCAAACAAAATTTTTGTACACTCACACAACTTTCCTTGCCATTCACATTTGCTTATCCTAATACTAGTAGGCTAACCATTATCCATACCTATTCATCAGCAAGTGCAAATTTCATTACGCTTTTACTTGCTCATCTTCCGATACTAACAGTGAAATTCAAACTCGCCGATGACGCCTCGCGCCTTCCGGCGCTTTGGCTAATCGTGTGTGCAATTTGAAAATATTTCCACTAGCCCATGATGACTTGTGCCTGTTGGCGCTTTGGCTAGATTTTAGCCGAATTGACTTGGAGTTTGAATGAAAGTAGATTTTTTGGTACCTATTCCAACATATCGGATCAAAGAGGTGGAATCGATAATGGATCATTTATTATGAAACACCAATACTTTTTCCAAATGTGATTTTTGTTTTGCTCCTTTAAATCCTGATATGGATTGCTTTGATTGCGAGTTTGAAGGAATGGCATTGATATAATTTTTGTACACGAGCGGGAAGCACGGTGCCCGCGTTGCTCAAACTCAACCTACCAAGCTGTGTAGTGCGGGTTGCCTATATACAGATTCATGTAGTGCGAGTTGCCTATCTACAAACTACTTTTCAAGTCTGGGGTGGCGCCCCTGTTAATCTTACACAAAGAGGACATATGCCAGTTTTTTGAGCTTATTAATGACTATACAGGGTGTCAGTTTGAAGAAAATAGTTTGGAACATTTTTGAGAAAATCGAGATAGAAATATTGCAAAATCCATTTTTCTCAACAATGCTGCGGATTTACTGCGATTTTGCCAGGAACGAGACTCATGGCAGTCGATAGGGCTTATAAAGGGCTATTCCGGGTATGAGTTTCAAAAAATCGTTGGAGCTGTTTCAAGAAAACCGTGAAAAACACCATTTTTGGCATAATAGCCGTCATTTTTCAATTATTTTTTTTTGAATTTCTTAGAGTCGGGTCCAGTCAATAGGTTAATTAGGAATCGAAATATTGCAAAATCCATTTTTCTCAACAATGCTGCGGATCTTATGCGATTTTGCCAGGAACGAGACTCATGGCAGTCGATAGGGCTTATATAAAGCTATTTTTGGTATGAGTTTCAAAAAAATCGTTAGAGCCGTTTTCGAGAAAATCTTGAAAAACATCATTTTCGGCATATTATCCACCATTTTTTCCGGCATTTTTCGATGATTTTTTTTTTAATTTCTCAGAGTCGGGTCCCCATGGTATAAGAACCTTAAGTTCCAAATTTCAAGTCAATCGGTCAATTAGGGATCGAGATATAGTGTATACAGACATACACACACACACACACACATATACATACACACACACACACACACACACAGACCAATACCCAAAAACCACTTTTTTGGACTCAGGGGACCTTCAAATGGATAGAAACCCTAAAATTGGGGTACCTTAACTTTTTTGAAAGCAATACTTTCCTTACCTATAGTAGTAGGTAGGGCAAGGAAAGTAAAAATGCACTATTGGTCTTGCCCTGACAATCGAAAATTTAAGATGTGATATTTTTACACGTTTCCGTGTCCCTAGAACACGAATTTGATGTCCGTTGAAATTCATACATCTCTATATAAATATATTTATATATGTACAGATTCTTGTGAACACGTTAACTCCCGAAGGGCTTGAAAAATCATTAGTGCTAATATCTCGGTCAAGTTCGTTAACCAGCCAAATTGGTCCAAGGGTAGGGGGTGAAATTAGGGGATGAAAGTTTTGAAAAATCACTACAAATAGACCAATTACTTGATCGTTTTGAAAATTGATGTGTATAATACCCTTATCATGCCCTACAATTTGAGCCATCAACAAAAAAAATCCAATAAAAAGTAGCGGAGAAAATGGCGATTAATATGCCAAAAATTGTATTTTCATGGGTTTTTCGAAAACGGCCCTTTGAATTCATACCCTGAATAGCTCATTATAAGTCATATGATTCAAGCTATCATAGAATTGCATTTGAAATATTTGAAATGTACTCTTTCCGACCGCCAGCTGCCGGAGCGATTTTTTTTTTTTTATTGGGAATTGATTCTAGCGACTGATAACCTCTGTTGAAATTAGAATCCATATTTCAAAATAAATATGAAACTGAAATTACCAATATGGAATTCAGCAAGTTGAATTCGTATGTCGTATTTATAAAAACGTTTTCATCTTATTCTAATAAGCCTTTCTATAAAGTGTACCAAAAACACAAATACACAACACGTTTCGAAAACGTTTGCGACGTCATAAATACTCACCTTTCCAGCCTCAGTTGATCGCTTCAGCTTTAAAGCTCCGTATTTTTGACGTCGCAAAACGACGTTTTCAAAACTAGTGGTGTAATATACTATTTCTTGATAGGAGAGTTCTGTTACTATAAATAATCAATAATCTCAGTACGATATCAATCACGGGACAATGACATTAAGGCCATTAGCAAATGAGAAAATGCAGTCCAATGCTTGTTGATTTGTGATGTTTTCTTTCAGACTTGGGAATGGGGAGTAGGTATCGATTCCGAAATTTATATTAAAATCAATAAAACTTAAGTCTTCAACTTATAATCAAATCAGATCGCTTTTGATGAATGTAGCAAAAACCAGGCTTCAGAATGATCACCAATTCAACTCATTCAATTCACTGTCAGGAAAAAAATCACATCCCATTGAAACGCACGAAGCAATCAATGTATGTACATTGCTTTGAGCACAGAGAATGTGAATCATCTGTGCTTTACATTCCCCGTGCTTTTAGTCTATGTATGTGAGTGCATGTGCATCGCAACCCTCTATCTACGAGAATCAATATAACAAATTTCCCTTTCCCCTTGACATACAACAGGAGTTCTATTCCAATAATAGATAACAATGAGAATATTACAATAAGTGCATGAGTGAAAAGTGAGACATTGAATTTTTGCGTGGGAGATAAGATCTGTGAACCAATTATTTTCACCATACACTGTGATTACAATGGAAGCGATTTTCAGTGAGTTATCTATTGAGGCCATCTTTATATTGTAAAAATTATTTATCTATCTAGCGTATGGCTATTAATAGTGGGGAGACCCAAAGGTTTTCTACTTCGCCAGATAAAACTAATATTTGTAAAAAGTTAATATATTTCAAAACTATATGCTTTTTCGATCAATGTAGAATGGGCCTTGATCGCTTATTCGGTGCAATTCGTTTATGTAGTCATAGTCACTACACACATTGCACGTGGGGAATGTAGAATTGAACTTTATCACATCACATTGTTACGTGGAGAAATAGGAGATATTATCGCGACGATGCTACGAAAGAAAAATAAGCGATCCTCATTGAAATTGAAGCCGTGTTATGATTTCTGTAATAAAGATAACAGAACGGTGCAAGAAGACAATTAGTCGTCGGTGCAGCGCTTCCGACTTATTTCCCGTCGGATGGAGGAAGACAAGATGATGAATAGGCAGGCATGAGAGAAGGGAGCAAAGTGGGAAGAAAAGACCCACTCGAAACAGCAGAGCAGAGCGTCGGTCCCTGCTCTAAAGCATGTGGCGTCATCAGCCATTAGCATGGCTTGCACCCTCTCAGCGTCTTTTGTTGGCTGCCGCTCATCCTAATTGATGCTGCCGAAAGCAAAAATGATTCGCGAATTGTGTGCAAGGGCTGGTGAGTTCAAGTTGCTCTTTCATTCCGGCTTTAACGAGCCCCAACTTATAGCCGCGTTAATGGCTGATGATAAGAAACAGTAACGGCAATAACTCGAGTGTTGATGCATCTTGAAGATAACAAACCAAGTGGCTCATGAATTGAATATCGCTTCAAGAGACAGCTATCATCATTACAAGCAAGACCATCAAAACAACGCATTAAATTCGACAAAACAAACGCTTACCTGCATTTTCTTCTCAATGTTAGGGTGATCTCAACTTTTGAGGCATTTTTCTGCTGAATCTCATCCATTCAATAGAAGTATAAAATACAGGGCTACTATAAAAGAATCATCGGATTCTAAAAGACTGTATTTTGAGAAATAATTCACATAAAGTGATACATGAAAATAATGAGAAAATATTAGAGTTTTAGACATACCATCACTATGAGCATCATGCCCACTGGCACAAAGTTAAGAACGAAGTTACCTAAACAGAGAACTTCCACGACGCTGAATTAGGGGATGTGCAGATTGATGAAGAATAAGTGCTCTTGTCATGGCCTCCCAGATTTCCGAATCTCGAGGTCTGTGATTTGTTCCTTTGGAGATACATTAAAGTAAGATTGCCACCACTCCCAACAACTTTAGTTAAGCTACGGGAACGCAACACAGTCGTATTAATGAACATCGATGGGAAATGTTAATACGTGTGTGATCTGAACTAGATTACCGCTTGGATGTATGTCGCGTGACGAAAGGGACTCATATTGGAGATTTGTGATGGTATGTCTAAAACTTGGATATTTTCTCATTATTTTCATGTATCATTCACCACTTTATGTGAATTATTTTTCAAAATACAGTCTTTTAGAATCCGATGATTCTTTTATAGTGGCCTTGTATATTCTAATATCATAGAAGGATATTTTTTTCTACGCAAGCACAAAACGCCAAACCATGGACGAATTCATTGAGTTGCCGATATTCCGTTTCTAGACAAATCCTAAAAACTGCTTAATAAATGAACTCAATTGCTTGTTTCAGAATAATCTTCAACAAACGTTAAAATGAAGTTTTCATGCACTAGACACAAAATAAACGATAATGACTAAGTAAAGACTTATCTCAACATGTAGCTCGACCGTCGCTTACATCCCTGAAGCAAGTAATTAACTACATATTTAGTATATTCTAGATTCCTGCTAGAATATTTCTGCTGGAAGTTATAATGAAAACAGTATTGTTCTACAACATAAAATACATTCCCTCCAAACGTGGCTCCCGTTATCTTTAGATTGTGCTTATAGTTAGTTAGTAGAAGAGAGTATTTCAAACTTTCACAATAGATTCTCAATAATTATCATACTAGAAGTAAAGAAATGAGTCAAGTAAGAGTTCTATTGTACAGTCTGGAATATAACTTGATAATTTTGTATAGGAGAGTTAGGCAAACTGGCTCCCATCACGTGTGAAACTTTCAAGTTTGCTTCTTGAAGTTTCTGCCAAACTCTCCGCTGCTGGCTCTAAAAAGCAGCCATGTAGTAAGTAGATGCGCTTCAATGGTGATAAAATTTCCATTGAGAGAGAATTTCATACTAAGATCATATCTTGCTATTTTTATTGTTGTTTTGAATACATTTTGCTCAGGAATAACTATCTGATTGAAGAACAAATTTATCAATATTCAGTGTACTCTATTTTTGAGTTATATTAATTAATACAGTAACTGGTGAAATGAAAAATCATAACATAGTAATAAGAAGAGTGGACTTTTTAGAGGAGTAAGGCCTTATTCTGAGAAATTGAAGAACGAAAGAAAAAAATGAGCGTTATTTTGTTGAATCCACTCAAATTGCGATCGAATGATGTTGAAACGGACAAAGTATTTTTCACATTTTGTAAAATCAGTGGTTTTTCTACATTTATTTACAGCTCATGATATTTATGTAGATTTTAGAGAATTACAGTCATTTAAATTCATCATCATCATCTTCTTACAAGGATTACGCTCTATTGACCTGTTCCGGCATCCATTTCTTTCTTGGTCTTCCAATGTCTAGTTTCCTTCGGGCTTATACTCCCATGCTAATATTGGAAGTCTATTAAGTGGCATTCGGAATAAATGACTGGACCAATTTTCCCAATTTTCCTTCAAAATACTTGATAAGGGTTCAACTTTCAGCTCAGTTCTAATGTTGTCATTCCTTATTTTATCCAGTCAAGTACACCGTTTAACCGCTCGTAGAAATCTCATTTCAGCCACTTGTATGCGAGATTCTGTTTTTTTCATATATACCCATGCCTCGCTACCGTATGATATTAAGGGTACTGCCAATGTTCTATAGAATTTCAGCTGGGTATCTTGCCTTGTTTGCCTCCCTAAAACTCTCCTTATAGTGCCACAAGCAGCACTGAATCTCCCGATTTTTGACCAACATCATTATCAAATGAGATACGGCATCCCAAGTAGCTGAAATCTCTTACTTGATCCAACACACGTCTGGTTGGCTAGCACGATGTTTGATCTGACTGGCCTTTCCTCTGAATGCCATTATCTTGGATTTTTGGGGTGCAGGGGTGCCTACAAGGGGGGGACGTGACGCCAATGGCGTCATACAAATTTTTGGGGGGGATTAATTTTAACCTAGAGGACCGATTCTCTTTAATAATTATTGTGAAGAATAACAGTTCCAACTGGGAAGTTGTAGTTAGCAGGGGCGAACCCAGGGGGGGATTAAGGGGATATATATCCCCCCGAAATTGGGGCTCATCTTACACTAGATAGAATGCACTTTGTTGGAGTTGCCAAATTTTTTACTAATTAGGCTAAAAACTTCTAAAAATGTAATTTTAGGGTACTTTTTTGAAAAAATTCCCCCTCCCCCCTACGGAGGAAATCTGGAGAAGGAAATAGATCAAATGCAAATCCGAAACTAAGCATAGCAAGCCCAAATATTGCAGTTCTCGCTTGAATGAATGCAACAAGCATTTTTTCCTTACAAAATGTTTCATGAAATGTTAAATATTGGTGCAACAATTTCAGTTACAACAATTTCAGTCGTTTCCAGTTTCTGGAGGAATAGTAATTGTTGCATTACATTCTAACTGATTAACTGCATGTTATTCAGAGGTGTTCTGCATCTTCACTTGGTTGTGAAGACTGGCTTATGGTTGAGAGGATCGACGTGCTAACCACACGTTACCTCTATCCTGGTTGATGATTATTCGCCTGCTGTATTTTCTATCCGGGCTGGGAGGGCATTCTGGCGGGGTGGGGGTGACTTCGGCTCGGTCGGTGTTGGTTCGGGGGCTGTGGGTTCTTTTGAGAATTTATAGCTTTTGAGCCGGTATTGGCCGGGCTGGAGTCGTTTTCCCGTCTTGCCGGAGTGTCTTCTTTGCTTGGGTGGACTGTACAGTTTGGTGGATATGAAACTGGCAACCAGCTGGTAGGCCTAGGCCCTTCATAGGGCTGTTGACAAACTAACAAACAAATTTCAGTTACAACAGCAACTTCTTCTTTATTTAAGCACTTCTTTTTAGCCCTTCAGAGAGTAAAATCTTAAATGAGAAATCCTACTGGTTGGAATCATTTGGATGATTTAGCCCTACTATTCATTCACAGAGATTTTACCGTTGACCCTGGTCATATGTCAAATAAACTGTATCAAAATAAATCTCTGCGTTTTGTAGATTTCATTTTGTGATAGGATTCTCTATGTTATTTGCACTGGCGGCTCGTGCCCACGAAATAGGTGAAGTGCTGTACTTACAGTAAAGGCCCGTATCGTCAGTGCGAGGCATGTGCCGCGAATGCCTCAAGCAAAGAGGCATGTGTCTGTTCAAGCAAAGAAGAGTCTTACTCCAGTCTCCAGCTCGGTCAATATTGGTTCAAACATTATTGATTTGGTCTTAATTATAGGAAACATTTCGATCTTCAATTTAAGACCAAATCAATAATGTTTGAACCAATATTGACCGAGCTGGAGACTGGAGTAAGACTCTTCTTTGCTTGAACAGACTATACCTTGAGGCATTCGCGGCACATGCCTGGCATTGCCGATACGGGTCTTAAAAGATACGGGCACTTCAAGGCTAGTAAATCTTACCAGGTGGGATACTTGCCTGGAAATTATGGTTCACAAATCAGACGTCACTATTTTTCTACAGTGTCGCACTCTAGCGCCCAAAATGAAAAGCACAGCTGATGAAAATGTAAACATAACCTATTTTCGTTAGTGTTGAAGAATAGTATTGTTGTAATTAATTCTGATGAGTTGATAACATCACAATCAACAAGGAAACAATATTTTTAAGTTGTCCTAGTTGTTTTGTAGTGAAATATGATTATTTTCATTTTTATAATCGTAATCGCATAGTTTGAACCCACCAAAGATTATTTTTTTCTCAACGAGAGCGTCAGCTTCTCGAATCTTTGGCCCCAATTTATGACAACAATAGCATTATATTGTTCCAATATCACAACATTATTCTTCATTATTCGACTGTAATAATACTCAATAAATTAATTTATCATTTTAAAATATTTTCACAATTATTTTCATTGATATTGAGCTTTTTACGTGGTATTTTTTTATTTTTCAATTCTCTGTGGAACAGCTGGAAAATTGGAATCCTAGATACATGTCGAATCATAAATATAGGTATAAAGCATAATGTAGAAAATAAAACTAGTGACGTCATCCGGCAGGAAAAAAGTAGACTGCTGGGCTCTTATGGACGCTGGCCTACCTGGTAGATTTACTTACCTTGCGGGCACTTCACCTCTTTTGTGGGCACGAGCCGCCTCCAGTGGTTATTTGATATAATTTAATTTCATTTCATTTATTTAATTGCCCCAATTTCATTTCATTTATTTAATTGAATACAACATACATGTAATGATGTAATGAAGATTCAGACAATCAGGTACAAATCTCTTGTTTCTAATACAATTATCAATAAACATTATTTGAAATTAAGGTATAATAATCAATCAACTGTACAGGCTATATATATATTATCCAATCACATCACAATACTTAGTATTCAGAGCACATAGGCCTATATTCTTCAGTTTAGATTCAAAATGACAGGAAAAATCTTTCAGCGCAGCTTAGAGAACTAGAACGTTCAACTCAACAATAATAGTGTAAAATACAATATACAACAACTACAAGAACAATATGGTCCAATAGCTCTTGTTCAAATCAATTGAATCAATATGTCTATATGTTTGTTCAGAGAAGGCAAATACATTATAGATATTCCATGCAAGCAACAACCCCGCTTCTCGAAGAAAGGGTTTCCTGGGTTCGACCCTGATTTGATATGCCCCCTAAAATTTATTCCTGGGTTCGCCCCTGGACCAGTTGGTGAGATTCTTGTTATTCCATAGTCTCAATGTCTCACATTTCACTCTCACTTGTTTAACAGGAGGACCCGAAAATTAGGGGGGATCTTTAATCATTTAGGGGGGGATTGGCGTCATAGGCGTTGGGGGGGGGATAGGCACCCCTGTTGGGGTGAGATTTTCATACCAAAGTCTGCTCCAATTTTTTGTTCAGTTTGTTAAGTGCATACTGCAATTTATCTTCTGTATTGAAAATAATTACAGTGTCGTCTGCATATAGAAGGGAGTTCACAAAGACACTATTGCGAAGCTCAATGCCTGAGTCAACATATTGATTCCAAATATTTAGAATCTTGTCAGTGAATATATTTAACAGAGTCGAAGACATTGGGCAACCTTGCAACGTCTTATACCTTTGTAACTTACTTGCATTTGTATACTGTACTGACGTTGTTATAACATTGTTCAATGTTTTCAACAATAAAGATTTTGATTTTGATTTTGATTTTGTTTATTTTTTTCTGTTTCTCTATTGTTACCGGACGTGATGACAATATCTGTATTGGTGTATGCACTCTCAATTGCAGCTAGATGATGTGTGGGATATCCTTTTTTAAACATTATATCCCATAATTTGGCTCTGGGAACAGTCGAAAGCTTTCTGCCAATCAATGAAAGCAATATTGGTTTCACAGTTGTATTCACGATTTCTCTCGATTATCTGCTTCAAGGTGAATATAGCATCCATGCATGATCGTTCACGACGAAATCCCATTTTCTCTTCTTCTATTAATGCCTCTGCAATCACTCTCAAGCGTCTATTCAGGATGTCAGCGTATTAAATGTATGCAATTCGTATATAACTTGTATTCAAATTCTCCTACAGAATAAAATTTACTATCCGTTCTATCCGTTTAAAATAAAAATTTATGGTTTGGCCTAGTGAGTTTCTCAGTATAATTGTGTTCATTCAGCTATTGAAGTTATGATATTCTTCAACTTGTTTCATGGAATTTCCAAGTTGATATCACACTGATCGTTTGCATGTTTCATCTTCTTTGAACACGACTTCTTTGTTTTGAGTATGGTATGAATACACAATTAGAGCCATTGAAATGTTACTTTAAAATTGAATTCTCACCTCATTTGTTGCTTTGAGAAAAGGACAATGGTGAATTTCTTTATAATAGATAGTTGAAAGTAGAGCTCTATAAAAAGGGGGTGGACGCACGGTCCGCCATTCTGTGGTCAACTTTTAGCGCCAGGTTTGAATTCATTCAATTCGACAGTCAAACATATGATAAATGATAAAAATCATGTTAGATAAAAATAATACTCACTTCACAGAGCATTGAATTTCCAATCTGGCAATTTTTAAGTCAAGATTTTAACCTTGATTCATCTTCCTGAATCTGGTAAATTTGTATTTTTCAATTTCAGTTTTATGATAAAAATGGTTATATTTTTTGCAATTCGATGCTAAGCAATATGAACCATTTTATATGAAAAACTAACCTCCAAGATTTCAAAACAATAACTTAATTCATTTGCTCAACTTGATAAACATATGTTGATCGTCTCTATCATCAAAAATATTTATATGAATTCAAACCTGGCGCTGAAAGTTGACCACAGAATGGCGGAGCGTGCGTCTACCCGCTTTTTATAGAGCCCTAGTTGAAAGCACTCGTGGAAAATCAGTGTTGTATAATAACTTGGGAATTCTACGAAACCAGTTGACTTATTAGTCCTAGGTTGTCCCTTGAATTCCTATAAGAATACATTACAAGCTTCAAGTGTTGTTTGGATAGGATAATAAGTATGTTGGCAGTTGAATGCACATGAGATAGGCTACTGTAGCAGGGTGTAATTTCCCAGGGGAGTGATTGGCGGTTCCGCTTCAAGACCTTCGCTTCATACAGCCATTGTACGATCGAATTGTCTGTTACAAAAGCATCGTATAATAATAACAAGTGGCTTGTTTGTGATAAATATCTATCTTGACAGTTAAATGAACTCCATCTATAGCACTTTTTCTACTTTAGGCCTACCATTCATTTGAATCTCAGCCAGAAAATGTCATCATATATAATTTTTTTCAATGTGACGAGCAGTAATTCATAGTTCGAAGTTGGCTACCTCTTCAAATCTCTAGAATGACCTGAACCTCTAGAATGATGTCGTGATGATAAAATGGTTCTTATTCTTACTAATACGAAATTTTCATTTGGTTCGAATGAAAACTGAAATTAATGTAAATAACGGTCACCTGTGGTAACTTCAGTCCTACAATAATTTGGACTAGACCTATATTGGAAGTAAAAAATGCGTATGATTAGCACGACTTATATAAGACATGATTTGATATACAGTATCTATTTTTTAAATATCACAAGTCACTTTCATCCTCAGTCCAAATTCAAATAATTGGATTAATAAATTATTTAAGATCAGCACCACTGGCGGCTCGTGCCGTGGGATAGGAGAAGCGTTGTACAATATACGATACGAGCACTTCACCTGACGAGCTACCAGTGGTCAACACTACTTGTAATAAGGGCGAAAGTTACTCTCAAGGGCTCAAGTTACAGCATCTGACGGTATTAAAATAATAGAATCATTATAAAAAACAGCAAGTTGTGTGTTGGAACGTTCTCCTGTTAGTTTTTATTTAGACACTTTGTTCAAATAAGCAACTGCTTCTCAGCGATTAAAAGCGCTTGTAATTGCAATTCTCATGACGTTATAGTGATAGTAAGTTTCCTGGTTTGTGCTCCTCTCGAGCAGGAGCAGTTGTTGGTGGAGAATTGTCTGAAAATAGCGCGGATGAGTGAACAATAGGAGCAAAGATCATTGCAAGTAATGGAGAGCGAAGCTCCGTTGTGTGCCACAAACATAAGGAAGTGACAACGCTTGTTCAGGGACTGGGACTTGGTTGGGCCAGAGTTTATGTTAATAATCAAGAGAGTGGTGTGCATGTATGCTGACGCTGAGAATGTGGTACAGGGCAAACAAACAGTCATCAGCCCTATTATAATATGAGCGTCTAGCAGTCTGGCATCCGTTAGTAAAGTCACAGCAGGGTGCTCATTAGTAGGTAAGAGACGTTGTAGGCCATGTAACACTGAGAGACTTTATTCTTAAGTGGTAGGTTTATGTTTCGCTTACAAACGAATTGAAATATTGAACCTAATGTGCAATCCTCTCACGGAATAAATTGTGTCTAAGAGAATTATTGCTCCATTACTTGAACTCAGCAAGGTCATATTTACAACTTACTCACTTATTACATACTTGTAACTATATAACTATTGTCAGTCCAAGCAAAGTAGAGCCTCCGGCCAGATGAGAAAATGACTCCAGCTCGGTCAATATTGATTCAAAAATTATTTATTTCGTCTTAATTGTAGAAAAAATTCTGATCTACAATTTGAGAACAAATCAATATTCTTTGAACCAATATTGACCGAGCTGGAGTCATTTTCTCATCTTGCCAAAGGCTCTTCACTGCTTGGGCAGACTATATATACATAACTATAACCACATTTACATACTTACAGCTCAGCTAGATGAATAACCTATTTTGTAGTTGTACAATCAATATAAATGAATAAAATATCTGGTACCGAGCTTCGCTCTGAAGCTACGGCCGAACTGTTGAATTACGCAAATTTGTTATTGTAAAAAATCAAGGATCCTCCTAGTAAAAAATAAAAATTCGCTCCGGCAGCTGGCGGTCGGAAAGAGTGCATTTCAAATGCAATTCTATGATAGCTCAAAATATATGACTTATAATGAGCTATTCAGGGTATGAATTCAAAAGTGCTGTTTTCGAAAAACCCATGAAAACACAATTTTTGGCATATTATTCGCCATTTTCTCCGCCATTTTTGATTGGATTTTTTTTCGTTGATGGCTCAAATTGTAGGGCATAATAAGGGTATTATACACACCAATTTTCAAAACGATCAAGTTATTTGTCGATTTGTAGTGATTTTTCAAAATTTTCATCCCCTAATTCCACCCCCTACCCTTGAACCAATTTGGCTGGTTAACGAACTTGACCGAGATATTAGCACTAATGATTCTTGTGCAGAATTCGGTCGCTCTCCGACAAGCCCTTCGGGAGTTATCGTGTTCACAAGAATCTGTACATATACAAATATATTTTTTTATAGAGATATATGAATTTGAACGGACATCAAATTCGTGTTCTAGGGGCACGGAAACGTGTAAAAAATATATCAAACCATGAATTTTCGATTGTCAGGGCAAGACCAATAGTGCATTTTTTCGAATGAAATGCACTAATTGATATGATCACCTCTCACAATTTCTTGACAGTCATGAACATGTGTTATAGACTTGAATGTTACTCCATTCACTCCAGCTGGATAGCGTTGGTCAGCTAACGATAACAGCCATTTTACGCAGTATAAGAATATTTAATTCTCTTATTAATCCTGGCAGAGTTTTCCCAGACATGAGGCCTGGTGCAATCTTATTTTCCCATCACAGTTATATTACATTTCAAATTTCGAGGAAATCGTTAGAGCCATTTTCTAGATCCGTGGTTCCACAAACATACATACATACATACATACATACATACAAACAAACATACATACATACATACATACATACATACATACATACATACATACATACATACGTACATACATACATAAATTGCTCGCTTAATATAATAGGATTCCACGTTTAAATATAAATGAACAATTTTTTGCGTAGTTGTAAAGGTGATATTGTGGTAGTTATCCATCTAAAGGTACGATTTGGTTGGTGCGGAACGTAACGACCGTCAGCCGCAATGTACGCATACGGCTGCGGCTGAACCATTGGCACGACTCAGTCGCAATTATCTGCCTTCATGATATCCAGATCTACTAGTGAGAAATAAAAATTACTCCATTTTGTTACTATTTAAATCAAAATTTCATCAAGTTTGATATAAATATCCCTCATAATTATAAATATTTCCCTCCTGATCATCTCAATTATAACTTACTACATCTTCTCCAAGTCTCCCAATATATTTGAGGTTAGAATCCACTGCAACTGGTCGGAACACTGCTTCTGGAGGAGTAAGGTCGTCATCGGATGCGGCTGTTGGTCGTGGTTGTTGGTGATACGCATGAACGAAATCGGTCCTATGATTTAACACAGAAGCAGTCCGCCATTTTTTTACGCAACGACCGACGGTCGTTACGTTCCGCACCAACCAAATCCTAGCTTTAGATGAAAATACAAGATATTGTCAATGCACAGATTCCTAGTTTTCAGACATCTTGTCTTATCTGATTGAATGTATAACGTAAATGTGATTTGTTAATTTCAATGTGCAAGAGAAAATACATAGCCTAAACGATATTCCTGACTTCTTGGATAGGTGATATCCATTACTGTAGGGAATTAACGTTTTTCATTATTGATATATAAGTTTCAACTGTTCACAATTTTCAAAATTACAACTGGCTACCCACTCTCAAGAGATTAACCTTGATCTGCATTTGTAACAAAACTTCAATATTATATAGTTTTGATTTATATTGGTTGGCTCCATTTGGTTGACAAATGAGTATGGAAATAATCATTAAAGAAGAAGTCATTATTAATTAATCAATAATTGATTATTAGAAGTTATCTGGAAAAAGTTTTATTTTCCATTAAAAGTCTATTTTCATACAAATCTATGGAATCATAGCCAAATCTTCTGCTGGGACACACGATCCGCATGAGAGTATTTTAGGGTAACAGTTTAGGCCTTTTCAAATTACATACTATCATACCTCCTATATCTATTGGAGGGAGCTATTATACTATTGAATAATATAAACTTCAGGCATCCAGATTCCTATTTCTTTTCAACTATGCTGTTCAATACATAATAAGATAAATTCTATTCGATCACATGAAATAGACCTAATGTGGTATTGAATATCATACTCAAAGTACAATAAAAAAATGTATGTACTGCAATAACGAGTATAAAAATACTCTTATACCATTTCAATTTAAAGATTTTATTATAAAATATTACATCTTGAATAGTTTAAAAATCCGATTTTACAACAGAATAATAGATTTTATTAATTGAAAATTAGATGGGAGGAAATTCTGTTATTTATCAAGATATAGATGATAACAAATAGCATGATTCTAATCATGTGTGGCCTTCAGGTTTCACATCGCTGACTTGCGTGGCTACAAATCCTCACCTTTCAATATTAAATTTATTCCTGAAAATGAAATATACATAACTACATACAGGTATTATGCGATGCATAATCGATAACTGACCAACAGAGACCAGTAACCCACGTTCATTATGATGCTCTGTTTTTGAAATACACGTATGCATTATTGAAAAAGTGGATGCGCTTAGAGAAAAAGGTAACGCGTAAAGCTTGAGGATGCTTTTGAGGGAGCCGCGATGCAGTGTGCATGCGTGCGTGTGGGCTAGGGGTGACTGTGAAGGGGTTCGTGGAGGGTATTTTAGGGGGTGAGTGGAGTTAGGGGGGGTAAATTGTGTGGGGGGTTGGAGTTGCGCAAGCCGGCCAGGGTACCACGCCTTGGCTCTTCTCACAAGCTCTGCGTCTCTCGGCAAAGCAGTGTTGCACGTTTAGTCTGTATCAGCTGGTCCCGGCCATCCCTGGCATCTCTCAATCAATCCCTCTCACTCCTCACTCACGCAATCGCAGAGGGGGGTTCGCGAAAGATCCGTGCCAAAGGTGCTGCTACTCGGTGGAGCAGTTCCGGTAAATACTTTCGACTAACTCTTTAGTGTTGTTTAGCCAAGTTGTGAAAAGTGAATATAACCGGGATGTGGGGTTCAAATATTATTCATGTTCTCTTCAGTCAAAGTCTTGTATTTGAATAATAATTACATCGTTATCTGTTAGGATTTTTAAAAGGTGAAGTTTAAGCCTCATCTTAATTCTATTATTCCAAGTTTTTCAGGCCTAATCATAATTGATTTTTTTCGGTGTGTACTTGTGCACTGTTTAATGGTTTAAAATTAGTTGTCAAACTTTGTGTAACTGTATTGTGATGCTCGAGCCATTTGTGTAACAGCTTCAATAGTTTTGGAAAATGCAGTGATTTCGTGAATGAAAGCCATGCGGCCTAACAAGGAGTACTACGGCTGTCTCTTCAAACTACTCACATCATCACTCGTCATCGTTTTACTTCCTGGTAAGTGAGAAAGTTTACATGAACTGAAAGTTTTTTCCTTTCCTTACTCATCACCTTTTTCTTCAAGGACTGATTTTGATAGGTTTTGATTCATATTGAATGCTAGTTGTAGAATTGAAGATTGGAGGTAGATAGACATTCTTCTATTAAAGCTTGAACTTGATGGGTCGTTTTAGAAAAGTGTTTGAAGAATTAGGTAGGATTGCCCTGATCACTTCTCAAAATTCAATGATTATAACATTCAATAAATCGAATGAAGCTTGCATCTAACACTTAGTAGAACACACCGAAGAAGAGGTCAAATAATAGTTATTATTAGTAGAGAGAGAGAAAAAATTTATATTATCATCTAATAAACTTGAAAAATTAATTTGTTTATCATGTCAAGAACATAATCCGTGAGAAATGGTTGATTGGTTGCCCATGTTTAGTGGTATGCAAATTTTATTATCTTCATAAGATATTCAGATTCATTCTCCTCTCCTTCCGCATTCAGCTCGTCAAACTTTTCTTTAATTAATTTTAGTATGTTTTTGTATGGTTTAGTATGTTTAAAAGGATGAATTTTTCCGATTTTAGTAAATATTCACAGTCAACTCGTAATGTCTGGGCATGAATATGTGTAAATAGCCGGCAGGCTCGCTTCGGTTCTTACCCCGACACTGTGAGGCAACATAGGAGAGATAGAGAAGAACAAGAAAGGCTCGCTTTGCTCACCAGCGAATTCAATTCAAGCATTTGTTATTCATTGGTCATTCATTTGATATAATTTTTGCATGATTTGAAAATTATATTATAATTATTAAAAAAGCTCAACCTGGGTATGTGATTTGAACGTATTTGGTTCAGTAGTTTCTCTGAAATCTGCAAAAAGGAAAAGAAAACCCTAGAACCTTATTACTGGCGTGATCTCGAAACGCCGATTCTACACTTAAAAATTTAACTATCTACCAAATTCTAATATCTTCTCTCAATTTGTTCTCGAGAAAGAGTAAAAAAGATGCAAAAATTACATAGGAAAACGAAAATATTGACTTCTTCTTGAGAAGATTGAAAAATCCGGTTTTTGTGCACGTATAAAGGTTCAAACTAGCATGCCTGTCTAATTTGAACGCATCGGTTCAGTGGATTTCCAGTTATGATGATGAATCAGCCGGTCATTCTGTCAGTGTATCTTTTCTATGAGAGTTGAAGGATTCTTTCTTCTTAGAAAGTTAACTTTTTCTTTAAACCATCATGCTGAGAATAAATGAATAAGCTAACGAGGTGAAAAATAGAAGAAGAAACTTTAGCATATTACCTACGAAAAGATGAGTAGAAAAAATCCAGGATACGGTTTTGTCACGAATTGGAAAAGAGGGAGAGTGCGCTGTCAAAACGTCACTCGATCATCTCCAAATGAGAAAAACCTTCCGAAGTTTTGTTCTCCAATCGTTAATATTTACTTCTTTCGATCTCTGCTTTTACGAAATTCCTTTAACAAGACTTCAAACTGTAATATCCCTCTTGTGAGTCAGTTTCGGATTCGAAACCTGCATAATCAGATTGTAAAATCTGTGTACGGGTAGAAATTCTCTATATAGGTACGTAGCATGGCAATTCACCTGTGATATAATCATTTCAGATCATCAGATAAGATAGAATGTTCAGATAGATTGAAGACTACATAAATTGATGATTAATTTCGACTCGGAAGTGATTCTAACTGATAGACGTCAAGCACTTTTTTCGCCATGAAACTCGATCAAATTCAGTTTCACACTTATAGCTCATCATTTTCATTCACGAATCGGAAAGCTTGGAATGAATACTGGAGAAGTGTGATTTCAATTTTCATTGAAGCTGTCATCCTTCAATTGATCTACCAGTAAATCACCAACGAATCATTTCCTTTCACGAAAGAGTATATCTTCAATCGCAATCATTTTTCTGATAACTCTCAATTACTCAATCATATCAATGTCATTATTATGTAAGTTCAGGATAACTTATTATTAATTTCACATATTTGCAGCAATGTTAATGAAGGTAGCCTATCAGGAAATGTTGTCTTCTGAATTTTCGCTACGGAGCCATCTGCAAATGAATCTACAAAAATTTAAAAAACAATAATTAGAGAATCATAATCTATAATATTCTGAACACTGTTGGCTTTCAAAAATATCTTCTTCGAACAGATAACATTCTTCATCTTCTCTGAACAATGCCACACACTATATTCAATTCATTTCAAATGATATCTGTGATGATTATAACGAAATGATTTTATGCTGGTACATTCAATACGGCTTAGTGAAACTCAATTTATTGTATACTTTCTTGGCAGTTCATCAAAGAATTCCAGGAATAGAATTTATAATGGAATGAATGGGATAAGTCATATCCATGAATTCCTATTGTTGGAAACCGTGCAATTTACACTATGTATAACAGGACCTCTACAAAATATGGAATATCATAAAACATTTTTTTGCGAGGAATCATAATACATGATATATTCACAATTATATCGATAAATTTTAAGAGATTTCTAATTTAAACTTTGAAAGATTATTAGAAAGTTTCATACATTATAATACTATAATAATATGTCTCCATTATCACTCGTATCAAATTCCAGTAGCTATCCCTCTAGAATGGAGAAATGTTTGATTGATTTGATCAGTATTTTATCAACGAATGTGCTTACATCACAGGGTGACCGGTTTTATATCCTACCCTTTGTCCGGAATCTCTCAATACCGTATCCATATTTCATAAGGTTTCCAGTGGCGCCTTTGAAAGAGGGTTCGATTGCAATAGTGCAAGATCATGTTGGAATCGAGTCATTGCAGAGACGACTATGAGTGTGGATCCGTACCGCTTTAAGCGTAGTGCAGTGTAGCCTATGAAGGGCGTATCTCGGTTCACAGACTCTATACGCTTTGGAGTGCATTGATGCGTTGTAAAGCAAAATCCGTGAGCTGCTTTTGCCAAAGAAACCTTTTCCAAAGGCCATCGCGACTATTGTTGTCAATCATAGAACATGGACATATTCCTCCATTGAAACCGATACAGGGTTGAGAAAAGCATTTTCCTGAAAATAACTCCTTGTGAGACCAGTTCGTCGCTATTGCTATTTTGATGATGATCATACAAGATTATTCATCGATAAAGGGATGTCACCTTTCTTATTAGAACCGATTCTCCTCATATTTAAATTAGAATGATACTATAAAACAAGTATATCTAGCCGTTTCTCGCATCCCAATCGCCATCTTACCCCGTTCATCCAATCTCCATGATGATACTTTTGTAGAAAACATCTAGTTGATTGATCGCTTCATTGGAGAACTATATTGAATTAGATTGTATCTTTTTAAAATTCTATTATTACGAGATCGTAGAATATTTTCATTAGACTTACATAATGCGAAGAAACCCATAATCAAGCATTTATAGAATCAACTCCAGAAGGTGATGAAGAAGAACTGTTCATTAACAAAACTGTTTGTGGAATATCTCAAGAATAGAGAAGTCATCTTGAAGATTTTGTTCTCATCTCTCGTTCTTCTACTGCCTTGAATAAATTGGAAATTTATTATGACTTTCAATCTAGGTATAAATAAGTTTGCGTGCAACGGATGATCGTCAATGACCATTGTATTGCTGATACAATAGTTCAACATATTCCGTTCAAAAGATCATAATTTTGCTTTGAAGACTTCATGTATTCTATTGTGCTGGCTTTGGTGTCCAAGAACAAAAATATATTCAGCAGGTTTTGCAGTTTGAGACTTTTCCTTTTCAGAATCAGCCAAACTTGTTGCATTATTTTATTAGCAATTCCGAAAAATGTTGCTTCTACTTGCCATCTCGATATTCAATATCATTATCAATAAATTCATCTTTTCATTTATATACTTGTTCTTCAATCAATGATGCTCACAGCTATATCCAATTTATATTATGCCCCAGTGATAAGATTGGAAGATTTTCCGAAGGTATATTGGAGGAAATGATTCCTACCCCAGCTGCAGGTATTCAATGTAATCTAGAATGCAGTAACAAGAGCTTCGAAAATCCATACCTCCATCATTTCTTGAAAAGCTTTGGATGAAATATTTCATAAGTTGGCTCAGTATGATCTTCAATGTTGGCTAGCTTCGAGATGGTTCGAGACTACAAGATACTCCAAGTTTCTCGTGCTATGAAATTCCAACGCTCATAAAGCTACATCCCAGCTACAACCTATCGTGAGAGCTCAAAAATGTCGTAAAACTTGTGGTTTATGCATGTGCATGTGGAGTTACATGCCGTTACTTTTCACCGAGTGAGTGCCTGCCTTTGGTTTGTGGAAGAGACTGAGTTTCCATCAGGAGAAAATACAGTAACGTATCGAATTGTTTTAGCTTTTCCGTATTTAGTGAGTAGAGATGCACATAGCCTTGGAGAAAACAGAAATGGGATCGATATAACTCGTCTCTTGATTTTCATCTTTCTTTCAAATGGGAGATTTTTGTTGTTGTTTCATTTTTACGACTTTCCTGTTTTACGACGTGTTCTGTAGAATCACTGAATAGCTCCGTAACGATCGAGGATGAACTCGTGCTGGCCTTTTGTGCTTCCAGTTATGTTTTTTCCATGATTTATGAATACGTAATAAATTAATGGAATGGAACCATGATAATAGAGAATAACATAAAAAAATACTAAGAGTGCACAAGATACAAATTTATTTCTACAACGCAGTATTCTCGGTTGACAATCGATACTTTAAAGTCTTTTTCACATAAAAGTTTTTTATTAATTTTTTTCTAAAAATTCATTAATGTAGATGAAAGGCGGTTTTGCCAATGTAACTTGAAGCGTCGGGATCCATTTATACAATAGTAGCCTAATCGCAATAATTTTCAAACTATATAAGGAAAAGTAGTACACCTTATTAGTTTATTAATCTATTGCATAATATTTTTCATTCAATTCTTGCTATCTTAGCTTTGTCTTCAGGTGCATTTCAAAATGTAATAGAATTCTTGGAAATGAAGATAATTTTTCTAGACTTTCTGGTAATTGGTAGCTTCTTATTTCGAACACATTCCCTCAACTTATTTCTAGAAACATTCGGGTGCCCTGATAATACAAATCCGGTTAATATGAACATCTGAATTTTGGAATCAGATCAGTTGAATTACTGTTAGTTTCAACAACAATAATAATTACTTGAAATTCAATTTAGAACTTCCCATTCTGTAGAACAGTAGAGAATGATATTTGTTCTTATAATGGAAGCTCGAAAATAATGGCAATAATTATTATTCTACTGTTCTCATATACTCTTTCTGTTACTGCAGATGAGTCGGTTAAAATGTAACAGTGATTATCGTCACTGCAATTGTTACAGTTGATCGGAGGTGTAATAATACAGTTGATCATTGATAGGGAAGGGAAAAGTAAAATAACTAACAATCCAATCTCTGAGAGAAGTAATTTCTATTGAGTTCCACAATCCCAAGAATTGTTATCATGCTCGAGATCCACGACCCTTGAAAATGATTTCTGTCCTGGCCCTATCCCTTTGTGACGTTAAAATCATTATTATCCAGCGAAGGGTCATTCTGAAGCTTCATGGTACACGCGCATTGTCTTGTTCCAGCTGTTTTCCCTTCAAACTCGTGTTGATAAATGTAGTTGCATTGATGTCCGAATTCCAAATAGGGTCTTGGCACGTGCACTGTATAATTATTCAACTCTCCAAATTATCAATTCTGAACTTGTGTCGTGATGAGACTTGAATTTACAATATACAATAAGATTCATGTAATCCGTGACTCAGGTTAGATGGAATAGTCCTCAAAACTCTATTCAGTGGATAGATCATTGGTAGAACTGGATAGTTTCATTGATATTCTTATAAGACAACTCGTCATTACAATATTAGTTGTGTTTCTGTTACTTTTTATATTGGATTTGTTCAATTTATGAAAACCCAGATTGATCTGATGAATGTTTGCCTGTAACTTAATATTCGACTTCAATAAGTATGTCTCAGCCAATGTCGGTATTCTTCCCAGGCAATGGTCAATTTTTGTCGTTCCAAGGTAGCATTCCTATCTTTCGGCTTTAAAATTTCAAGTGAGAATTGATCATTTCAAATCATTCTATATACTGTAACAAAACAGTTTCCATGGAAATTGGGAAAATATTCTAAAAATGGTACTCACCAGAAATAGTTTTTATTTTATTCAACAATGAATCATTAATTAATTCATAGTAGAACATAACATAATCTCAGGTAATTGTTATTATTTTTGGCGGTGGAAGCTGTCATCTCAGCTGACAGATAAACTACTGATAAGAATTGAATGCCAAAAACGGCAGGCTTACTAATTGAATAAAATTATTATAAATTGTTTCTCTTCTGTCTATGATTTATTTTTATAAAATTTAATATGCAATCTTGAGCCATTGAATTATTTCAGTAATTTGCAATAAATTCAAAGTGCTATAGTTTGCTCTTTCAAGGGTGGCAATTATGCCACTACCCTCTTCTCTTTTCACTTCCGAGAAGGAGACGTTACTCCCCTTTTTGCCTTATCAAAAACAAATTGCATCCATGAATTATTCAATTAAATTATAAACGTTAAAGTTCCTATTTTTTCCGTACCATAAACATTGATTGTTTTCTTTAAATGTTGGGATGTGATTAATTAATTCCTTCAGTATTGGAAAGACCCCTTTTTAAATTGAAAAAGTGATAGTGATTTTCGTGCCGGGATACCCGTGCACGGGGTAAAAAAGGTGGAGACACCAGTGAGGAATTTTCAGCTAAAATCACCGAAAAACTGTGAGTAGCATTTTATTATTTAATCCAGTAAAGTTCAAGGTAGAACTTTACAATACTTTCGATGCTTTTTTTTTATTTTATACCAACCCTTTAAATTTGAAATTGATAAATCATAGTTGTACTGGCCGGTAGCTTCTTATATGAGTAGTGAGTGTTTATAAATAAGTAGTAGTAAAAATATATGAATTTGCCTACCTTATGCTGAATATGGATGGTCTGGTATGAGAAAGGTTGGGGGGAAAGAAGTATAAGAAAAGGATAAAGGATGAGCCGCCCAAACCTGTAGTTGACGAGTTGATTACTAATTTCACGTAAAAACACTACACTCACTAATTTAAGTTGAATAATAATTGTGGACTGTAATTTATGCGATGCGATGTTGACTTGTCTATGGTTCATAGCGTACTGGCTTGAAACAACTATGAAAGGGTGGGGATATCTAGTTAGTTGCCGTGCGCTTGTAAAATCCTGATTCTGATATTATAAAATAATAATGTACCTCTACTGGCGCATACAATAGTTTTTAATTCTTGATAGTTGAAATCTGTGAGTATAGTGAAAGTGGAAATTGTGGACTTAACCTTGATTTGGAGTTTTCAACACAATCTGGAAATAAGACGTTTTGGACAGTTATTGTCTGTGTTTTATCCATAAAGTAATGTGTTTTGTCAAATAAATGAATAATAATTCTAAGTGGCAGCTCTAGCTGCGTTACTCGAGCTGCCCAGCTCTAGCTGCGTTACTCGAGCTGCCCAGCTCTAGCTGCGTTACTCGAGCTGCCCGGCTTCAGCTGCGCTGCTTTAACCATCACAACTCAACTCTATTCATATCAATATTATAAATGCTCACTTTGTTATTAGGGCTCCTAATGTATAATACATCAATTAATGGTAAACTCTACTTGAAACTGACTTAAAAAAGGTGAATTTAACTAATTATTCAATTTATTATACATTAGCATCCCGAATAACAAAGTGAAAATTCATAATAATTAAAGTTCTGACAATAGATTGTGATGGCTAGAGCCGTGGCAGCTCGACCTGCGCTTGGGAATGCTACTTTCAAATTTCTCCAAACTTTTCTATCACTAGGGGGGGGGGGGGGTTCAAGAAATTTGAATGTTCCCACTTTCAGAATATTATGATGTGATTCGTTGAACGTGAAAGTCGTTGTGCACAGATTGGAACAAAGAGAGCACTTAATGTAGTGAGTATTAGAAGCGGTTGTTAACCTCAACATACAGAAGTGGGCTGAGAAGTGACTGCTGGTGATGTTATAGAAGGCTTTTTGCTCTCAGCAAACACCATGACTTACTAATACTCTTTAATATCCGCAAACACTCAGGTCTCTGCAAGGCGAACTTCACAACAGAACGTTAAGCTGGTACAACTTGTGCCAACTCCACTCCCATTACCTCAACCTGCCCACCATCTTTCTTGGAATCTATGGTTTTCAAGATCTCTCTCCCTTATTCTTCCTTTTCAACTCTGAACTCTTCTTCCACAACGCTGTGATTTTCTCCTGATAAATTCATCCATTCCTAAGTTAATTCTCATTTCTATTATTATCTGTCATTCCTTCTTTCGAAACGTCTTTCTTATTGAAGGCGTGCTTTCCCAAACTCCTACGCGGTATGCCACGCACAGCCTACAAACCAAAAGAACTGAGCCATTCAGGGAAAGCTAACTGAAATGACACTTTCCGTTTACTTTAAACGAGAGTGGTTTTAGAGAAGCGCGCGCGTCTAAACGTCCAACTGAACATGCCTGCTAAATTTGAACGCATTCGTTTTAGTGGATTTTTAGTTCTGGTGATGAATGAATAAATGAAGGAATAAATGAATCAGTCAGTGCCGTTTTGCTTTAATAGATATAGATGAACTCCCAATAATTCAAAATCCGCTTAATTTACAGATTGAAATAAGCTTATGGGCTATCTGGGATGTCTGCCGATTGGACTTCCTCTAGCTCTTCCTGTTATTCTTGTTATTAATCCTATTTATCAATTATGTGGAAGTACCTATTCATTTCTTTCTCTCCATACTCTACGTCATTTTGTTTTTTCGAAATTCTTTATCTCTCCTTCCGTTCATCTCCATTATTCATTTTATTTCCCGCTTTAATGCCATTCAACAAAACATACTCTTCCTCTTTCTTTTCTCTTGTTCTCTCTCTCTTTTCATTCTCCACCATTATTTCTCACTGACAAGTCGTACTTTTCATTTCCCATCTCCTTTTTCCTCCTTAGACACTTTATCTCTCTTTAACTCATTACAAATTTAGCTCCCACCTTCTATCTTTGGCCAAAATAACTTTCTTCATTCCATTACCACTCAATTACTTGAACTTTAAATGATTGATTCTCTCAGCTTCATTCACTTCATTCTTGAATGAAGGTGAAAAATCATGAGAACATTAAGGCGACAGAGAAAATTAAGTATGCTGCTGAATATCGCAATGACCTCTACTCTGCAATTGATTCATTGTTGAGGACTCTCTCATGCATAATAATGGATAAACTAAATTAATGAATTCTGTTATTTTCTAATACATTATTTACAACTGAGGGATGAGAAGGAGCACTATCCTTTCATGTTGTCATGTTGTTTATTTTTCAGGGTAGCGAATTCAACAACAAAGTAACAAAGATCTGGTGGGCTATCGGAAATTTTTTCGAAGTCTTGATACACACCTCTCCATACATAACCTATGTATTCGTCGTAATGATGAATAAGGTATATTTAGTTCCAAACTTAAATTTGTGTGAGCAAGAGAACAATACAAATAAACAATATTTTTCCATTTTCCAAGAGTTAAAAGAAATAACAGAAAAGTATTGAAAATAGTAACCACTTCTCTACAAGATTCATACAAAACATTTTCATTCATGTGAATTGCAATCTTCAAGGTTTCCCTCCAAGGCTTTGCAGTGTTTAATGCTCTAGTATAAATAACAAAGTTTTTTCTCACAAAAAGTGTTTTCCTTATTCACACTAGTTGTTGAATAATTATCTACTTATGTTTTAACATCTAAAAAGATTTTTCCCGATAAAAAAACTGAAGTTTTTCAGTGGTTTGTCGTGTTTTCAGTGGTAATTTTGTTGGATTATAGGATTTCGGATTGAATACGATTTTCCGAGAGAATCTGATTAGAGAGAATTCACAATTCAACAGCTTTGGGTTCAGGCACTGGCGGCTCGTACCCAGGGGCGTAAATTCAAAATTTTCATTGGGGGGGCAAGCGGGGGGCAAGATTTGCTTCTGGGTAGTGGTTTATTGATCACTGATAATTCTCTCTCTATGTAAGACATAATCTACTTCAATACCAAACTGAATCAAATACTGGGGGCTGTGATGGGCCTGGAGGTGGGGGCCCACCTCCTCAGCCAATCGGGGGTGGGGGCCTCCCCCCGGGAAATTATGTGGAAGTATACTTTAGAACTGTTTTAGGAGGCATTTTCTGTGGTCAATGAAATGCCGAAATCCCTATTTTCTAGCATGAAATATTGATGATATACTTAGTGTCCCACAAAGATAAATCTGAAAACCATAGAATTTTAGATATTTTTCAAGTAGGCCTACTTACAGCCATTGAATTATCAATATATTAATTGAATTTTGAAGATATTGTTGGGAAGAGGAAATAATTTCACATTAATTTAAGGTATTCTACATGCCAAAGTCGATTATTGAGCAGTATTTTTTAGTGGAGGATTTTTTATATTGAATTTATCTCAGCAGCCATTGGAGATAAAAAACCAAATTTTTTCTCATTATTTAGAAACTTAAATTCTCTACATTTAATGTCATTACCATTTCACTCTAGCTCCTGTGGTTCAAGAGTTATACATGACAGAATGGATGAATGTTTTATGCCTCAAATTTTCATTCTCTTCCTAATAAAAATCACAGGATTGTTCAACTGAAAATGTCTCATGAAGAGCTTGTAGAACTTTTCAAGACCTACATTTTGAGTATAATAGTTCATAGTTCTACAAGCTCTTGATGAGACATTTTCAGTTGAACAATCCTGAGATTTCTTATTAGGAAGAGAATGAAATTTTGAGGCATAAATCTGGGGGCTTCCTCCATTCTGTCATGTATAACTCTTGAACCACAGGAGCTAGAATGAAATGGTAAAAACATGAAATGAAGAGAATAAAATATTCTAAAAAATGAGAGGGAATTCGTTCTCCTATCTACAATTGTTGCTGAGATACATGCAAAATTAGAAAACCAAACAAATGGAAACCTTGGGGGGTTGCTGGGGGGAAAGCAAGATGGGTAGGGGTGGGGACGTTTGGCAGAACACTTGTCAATATGCTAGTTATCGATGTGGGAAAAATCAGCTTTATATGTTTTTTCCCAAATGTATTATTCACGTATGAATTTTCCTCAATTCGTGGTATTTTGGCACGCCAGGGAGTATTTATCGCATATTAACGGACTTTTCCCCCCTTACATTTGGGCAAAATATATGTTTCCATAATTCAAAATGTAACTCTTGAAAAGCTCCACAACTTTTATAGGACACATGTTTTAGTAGAACAAACCGGTAAACTTTTATTTGGAAAATATTAGCATTTTCAGGCATAAATTTAGGGGTTTCTTCTATTCTTACATGTATAACTCTTGAACCACAGGAGCTAGAGTGAAATGGTAATGACATGAAATGTAGAGAATTTAAGTTTCTAAGTAATGAGAAATGGTTTTTTATCTCCAATGGTTGCTGAGATAAATTCAATGTAAAAAATCCTTGCAAATGGTACTTTGAGAGGGTGCTGGGGGGGGGAAGCAATGGGGGTAGGAGTGGGGACTTTTGGCATAACACTTGTCTATATGATAGTAATCGATGGGGGAAAAATTAGCTTCATATGTTTTTTTCCTCTAAAAAAAACTCATTGACTGGACTATGACCAATTACATTTGAAGAATCAATGTGTCTAACTTATTTAAATCTGATCTTATAAATTATTTATAGTTTCAATTGGAAAGTGTTATAGTCTTGAAAAAGTTTTATAATGTTAAATGGTGAATTTTGGTTATAGTGGATATTCTATCCTGACCTATTGTATTTCGAGAACAGTAGTTCTTCATTCTTCTTAAGCATGAGAATCTTGAAATGATATTGTAATCCAGTCAGATTAAACCAAAAAAGTAAAAGTCGGAGGACCCAGCTGAAAATTTTCATATATGATCAGAAAATGGCGCTGGACAAGAAAATTTTATAGGTACTTTTTTGTAGACAATACAATTTTGAGAAGAATAAGACTAATTTTGTATCACTAATTTTGTAGCAACTTTGTATCATTGAATGTTTTCGAGATACAATTATTTTAAATATTGGTAATTTTTTCATAGGATTAATATTTTGAAATTTTTCTTACTTATAAAGTTTGTAACTATGAATTGAGCACCCATTATCGTATTTCAAATCTCTCTTGGCGAAATTCATTTTTATTTCATTTGAGACCAATTTCACACTTCTATGTTCAATATTTTTTGAACTACTATACAGCGATTTAAAATAACCCTTACTCCCCCAAAAACCTAAAAAATTGCATATTATAACACAAAAACTTACTAAAAATATTGGGATAACTTATTTGCTTATATTTCTGGAATCATGTTCCTGAGACCCTAGGCTGTCATGAGCAATGTTATGAGACTAAAAATATCATAGGATTCAACAGCATATCCTATTTTTTATGTTATATTATATTCATAACTTTTGAACGGTAATTCGGATTTTGTGATAGCTCATCGTTCTCAGCTCATGGCGGCGATATAAAATCATATACGGTAATTATTGTATGTCAAATTAGATAAAAAAATTCCAATTTTCAGATCTCGGAATTCAATTACCAACCACCTGAAAGAGAGAATTTCCTCTACATTTCATAATAACTTTCAGATTTTTGCGCCCACAGGTTGCCGTTTGGGAGTCGCTCTAATGTAAAAATGTTCTGTTTTCAACGAGGAGGTATTATTACACACAGTACCATTACAATCTGAAAATTGGATTTTTTTATAAAATTTGACATTTAATATATGAATTTATACTGGGGACCTAAAAGTGTTTTTGTTTATGTTTTTCAGCGCCCTTTTCTGATCTTATCTGCAAATTTTCAGCTGGGTCCTCTGACTTTTAATTTTGCTGCTTAATTTGACTGGACTATTGGGGGGGCAACGGGAATGTTTGGGGGGGCAACTGCCTCCCCGTGCTCCCCCAAATTACGCCTATGCTCGTACCCATGAAACAGGTGAAGTGTCCGTATCTTGTAATGTACAGCACTTCACCTTTTTCGTGGGTTCGAGCCGCCTGTGGGTTCAGGCTTATGAATCCAAGGAGTATTAGAAATCTGTACTAATGTTGAGAATCGCTACAATTATTCAATATTCATTATAGGCTATTTATTCATTTGTTTCACTTCTACGTAGATTGTTTCAAGCGGAGAGTGTTATGTAAGAAAAGTGAAAGATTGTAATGTAAACTTTCATGATCTATTCGCCAATTCACAATTTAAACATCACTCATCCACTTATGACACAGTCACCTTGGCTCCGAATAATAGTTATCAAGTCGCAAGTTGAGTGCAATTGTAATTATAATAATAGGTTAGTTGGATCAGAAAGTTAAGGGTACTGTACCAATATCTATAACACTCATTCACTCATAGGATTACAGGGCTCATTCAGTGGACAACTTTTGCTAAATACAATTCTTCAATTATCTTAATCATTTTTGGCAGTATTTTTGATCGAGTCAGTTGTTTTAATAGTTCTTGATCAACTTCATGGATGAACTGCTTAAGAGTACTATAGTAGGCTCACTACGTGAAGGGTGAAGGTACTTGAAATATGAGCTCAACCCACTGGAGAAGAGAACGCCGAGGTGGAGATATTCAATGTTCGCTTGAAGAATCTGGAGAGTGAGTTGATCCTCTTAGCTAGAAATTCTTATTTCGACTTCCCTCTTACATCTTGGAAGTTTATAAAGTTCACTCATTTTCCTGCACTGATAAGCACTCTCATGAATAACATATTTAGTCACTCTATGTTTCTTGCAACGGCTTCTGCTATCATCACGTTATTACTTGATCCAGAGAACTTCTAGATAGGCATTCCTATTAATTATATATGAGAAAGTCAAAGTGCCAGCCTTTGATATGGAACATATCTCACGATATAGGCTAGTCTCAACCACTCTGGAAAATACATCAAATTCCGTTCGAGTTTACTGCCAAGAGAGCAAAGTTATTTTCTTCCCGAAGAATTATCAAGCTATGTTCAGATAATATAGCCTATCCTCACCTGTTATCATTAATGAATTATCATTTGTTCTAAAAGCATATTCCATTAAAAGTTTGCCTGTGGAGTTTTGTCTCATAGAACTTCTGTGTAGGATATAACTTGGAAGTTGAGTGATACTTCTCAACTCTAATACAGTGGGTTGTGAATAAAAGCAAGTTCTTGTATAATAAAACAAGCTTTTGTATAATATACTTGTGGATCAATATCTTATTGTCTTCTTTGCTGTGAATATTATTCGAAAAAACAACTTTCAATTATCATCGACTGAATTCTGCTCCGAATTTGAAATTAATTTGCACTAACGAATCAACTACTGAATCAGTTATTGATTTCACAAATTATTCTTCATCCAAGTTCAGTTCAAGTTCAAAGTGATTTTCTGCAAAAATGGTTTCTTCAGTGTTTCCTTCATCTTAGAACTACTTTTATTACTATTTTTCATTTTGAATAATAATCACAGTACCCTTTTCTTAAGGTACAAGGTTTTCTTAGTATGATATTCAAGGGAGGCCGTCGAATTCTCTAGTACTCTCCGACTGTATCATACTTTGGGTACTGCACAATACACGGTGTGTAGCCTACTTGTATTACGCTTCAATTCGAACTAATTGAGCCACCGATGAGTACTAAACGAAACCGTCCCGCGTCATCCTGTTCAAACTAGTAGCCTCCTGGATGTTTTTTGACTGGGTATGAGTAGCCTCTCCCTCTTATTCGTTCATTTGTGAAAAATACGTTATGTGAGTAGAAGCTTGCAGATTATCATACGCTTGTCAAAAACTGATCCTAACTTGGGTTCATATGAATGTTTGATGGAATAGAGATTGAGTTTATGATGAATTTCATCAAGAATCAAATCCAATCACTAATCAAGAATCTAATCAAAACCGATTGAGTGAATCAACTTCAAAAAACTCACAAAATAAGGATGATCCTTGTAAGATATTACTTTCATCTATAATAATTCACTGATTTTCTGATTGGAACAAAATGAGTTGATTTTCATCACGGAAAAAAGTGCAAGTAGCTGACAAGATGCGAAAATATAAATTATTCTGAATTATTATTACATATTGTAGCTAGTGATGTAAAATCCCCGGGAATTTAAGATCAGGGAAATATTCCCAGGGAATTTGAGGGAAATATTCCCAAAAATAATAAATTCCCGGGAATTTTTGGGAATTTATTATTTTTTCCATCTAAAATGACTAAAAAAGACGTGTTTTGCAACACCAAGTCTCAAACACCTGTTATACAATATATTTAAGTATGAATACAATATAATATATGAGAATGAATCACTTAAAAACTGTAATAAGTTGAAATAAAACAGTAAATTGAGTTCATTTACTGATTATTTTCATGGAACGTGTAAGGATGAATGAGCACTCAATTAGAGTCTTGATAATTCAATTGTTACCCACTACTATCTTACTATCGATCAAATACTTTCCTACTGTCATCTAGTCTTACAGGTTGAAACTGTTTTTTCTTCACTAATAAACGCCTGTACCTGTAAGTCAGGTAAACTTTAAACATGATTCAAAAAATTGTTAGATGTACTTCAATTTCCATTGCATGAGAACTCAAAAGTAAGAAAATTCTATTTCTTTGCACAAAAATAATTAGCCCCCTAAACAAAGAATAGAATATAAAACCACAAATTACAATTTTCAAGAATCATTAAGGCTTATTTGACTTGTAATGAGGAGTCTTTCTAATACCGGTAATACAAAGTAATAATACAATATTTATGGCCACAGAAGTTTCTCATTTTGCATCAGATAATACAGGAAAAAATTGCCATTCAAGAAGCTAATTTTCACATGATTGTTGAAACCTAATCCCAAGATTTATTGAATATTGAATTCCTCTTAATGTCATTTCCAAATTCCTAATTTTATTATTATGTATCTAGATTATGTTCATGTGTGAGCTGTTTCCTACTTGCAAACAACCGTGTAACAATACGTGCAAACAATACGTGTTACACCAATTCAGCCGACATTAACCATTTTGAAAATTAAAATCAAATTGTTATTTCACGCTAATAAAATTTCTTTCTTCTCAGGGGTACAATAAGAGAGAAAGTGAGTGTCTGAGAGAGATCGAGTTGGGTTCTGTTTGTACGTGGACGTGGAGTAATTTTTGTCAGTAAACAATAGTGTTGAAGACAGAACGACAGAACTATAAAAAATACTATGTTGAACGAGCGATAGCGAGTTCCTTCTTTTGACTCAAGCCCGAAGTCGTTGTCTGTCTGTTCGTTTGTCTGTATGTTCGACAATAACTTTCGAACGCCTCAATTAATCAACTTCAAATTCATAACATATAAATCTTCATACTTTTATACAGGTCAAGTTCGTTGGACAATGAAATTGACCGACTCCTTCATCCTTTTCCAGGTGAAAAAAGATAAGCTCTCAGCAACAATATATCTATATATACTCCGGCATCTATTATATTTCAACAAAATAATCACGGCTAGAAAAAATGTCATATGGAATTTGAATAAATCATTTTTTGGATAATCCTTCTGATTTCAATAAAATAGCTGATTTAAAGTAATCAAATGACTCAAATGGGACTAAATATTATTGCAGCGTTCTTTGATCGAACTATGTTTTTCAGTAGCTTAATAATTAAACTTGATGTACAAACCAAATATCAAATTTATCCTCTAGCTCAACAATATAGCGAGGAAGGTTATAGAAGCGTTAACTTGAAGATCACCATTGTTGAAGGCCATTAAATAAAGAGTTAATTCGTGGTGAGTTAGAGGTAACGTCTATTTCATAGTTGAAGACAACTCCTATTAGAGTGGTGGGTTGAGATATCGAAGTCGTTCTAGCCTGATATTCAAATGAGTCCTCATCTGCATACATGCACGTCGTGTGGAATATGCATGATATTCACTAAGAGGTAGTATGCGAGTGACGTGTTGTGCATACTAATTGACGTTCAAAATCATATTCCAGTCCTGACAAACAATATTTCATAAATAACTTGTTATCTTGAATCATTTCTCGAGTAATTGTTGAATAATTTCAGTCTGTAATGACTAAGTTATTCAAGGGATTTATTGATGTCCAGACATGCTATCAATATACAATAAATATTGTCTGGCTAGCAGGTTGGTCGCACACACTGTGCCATTACAAAATAATAACCTATATGAGTTTACCCTACATATTAATGTGACTGCCATAGCAGCAAACTTATAAAATCTGATAATGTTTGACGAAAATTTCTTTTTCTCAACTACATAGAATTCCCATGCAAAATTATTACGAAAACAATCCTTAGTATAATAAAAATGAGCAAAATCTCAAGTTTATACGATATCCGGAAGTTGAGGTCTTATTTTATTATGTGATGAATAACAGGCTGTCAATTAACAGCTATCAGTTACAATTTTTTCCACGTTATTCATCAATGGTAGAATGAGTATCGATAGTCTACCATTAGTGAGTTGATCGCAGTCCTGGCATCTCATCATCACTTAGCCAACTTAAAAACGCTCCCACATTCCGTTTATGGCTGGAAGTTCTTAAAATACCTACTGAATGAGACCTCAATTTCCAGCTTAAGAAAGACTGAGGGATCAGGTGTATCTGAATGAATGAGAAATTATTAACTCGAATTGAAACATTCCTGCAGGTACAATCTGACTCCCACAGATGATTTTGACTTTAATTTGGGTCCTGAGTTGAAAGGGTACCAGCATTATTCGACAGGTGAATGGCCATGGAATGTAACAGAGTTTTGAAATGTCAAGCCCCAGCAGCCTATTAAAGTATGAATGGACGAGTTCAAATATAACGGCTTCACATGGCCGACCAAATTTATCAACTGTGGTTGGAGGCTCTATTCGAAGTTCGCCTCGTTAAAATGTTGTCTTGGATTTGTCGTGCGAGAGTTGGTCGGAAGGGCGAGTGGATTTCAGTCGCGAATCATATTTCGCCTGAACGCTCTCTCGCGTACCTATACAAAAGCCCACGCTTTCCATCGCTCTCCCACTTACACTCAACACTGTCTCATCTCTCTCTCTTGAAACATATTCGAGGATTCTCTCACCACTCGCTTCCATCTTCTAACTTCCAGCGTTCCTCTCGACGTTCCCTCTCTGTCTTCATCTTCCTCCAGATCTTCCTGTTCGCTGTCATCGTTATTCTTTATGACGCCGCCGTAAGGGAACAGTGCAGATAGGACTAAGATCCTAATTTGACTCTCTACTGCTGTTCAGTCTTGATATAACCTATAACGTGTCACATTCTCTCAGCGCGCACATACTAACCAAAAGCTTCCTTCAACTCACATATACTCATGGCTCTATCTCGTTCGTATGAACTCGCGTATGAATCTTATGACATGAAGTTTCCAATGAGATAACTTTAAGACATTCAAATTTAGATGTCTCAAACTTTTGAGATTTTGGCCAGCTATGGAGTGGGTATGGATGATCGATTGATTAAACTGATAAAAACTACTAACCACTATAAATACTGATATTGATGTGAGACATACATCGGATAGCTTCTATCGTTTTCAATAACTTCTATCGTTTTTCTGAATCTATCTATGGACTAGGATATATGAAAGCAGAATTGCACTCATTCACCCATCAGCAAAATCTACTGAACCGAATGAGATCAAATCTGGCAAGTATGTTAAGTTGGACCTTTAGACGAATTTTCGAAACTTTTCCAGGATACGCCCAATATCTTCACGCTTCTCCAGAGTTTTTCTGCGTTTTCATAGCTTTTTTCGAGAATTAGTTGTATGCAATCTCGCCCTCGATCCGATCTATCTATTCAATAGCAAAATGGCACTCATCCATGAAATATGTTTGGTTGGACTTTTAGACGCTCACAAAGAACATATTTTTGTAATTTCCCAAGTATTTGCCCAATTTCTACACGTTTTTTACGTTTTCCTAGCTTTCTACGAGTACCTCTAATATTGACAGGAAATATTGAAATTCGGTTCGGATAAGATCTAGGCTAGCCTATATCACTATGGACACTACTGTCAATGCCGTAGGTCAAGAGGATTCCTTGACGGATAGGGCGAGCGAAGCGAGCCTGCTGACTAGTGAATTAGTAGTGAGAGAATTATCTACTACGTGAAGCCGGAGAAATGAATCATTATTAATTATCAAAGAGGGTCGTCTCCATTCCAAGTATGGAAGTTTTATATTGAACTGAAAATGTTTGAAGTTCTACTGCTACTAACAAACTAGAAGTTTTGTTACTGAGAATGAAATTGTACAAATAGTTTCAATGTCATTGTTCATTTTAATTTCTATCAAAAATTCAAATAATTATATATTTACCAAATACTTCTTGTTTTAGGGAGTTGTATAGAAATTTCCCCGATTTTGAAGTCATTTGAATAAGTCCATTACAAGTGCCAAAATCACGTCCTGCAGAAGAAAGTTTACAATCATGTGAACTGTGCGAATTTCACCTGTTGGAAAATCGCAGAATCGAAACCCAGTTCCATTACAGCTGTACAACTTTGTGAATCAGAGCCTGAAACTTTTGTCGGATCTGCATGATGAATATTTGTTTGTTAGGGGACTACTGAATTTCCCTTCTAGACCCGTATACCGACCGGGACCGAGTAATTCGATTAACGCAAAAACACGTGAAAGCTATTCGTACGGATCTAAAAGCAAACAAAGTTCGCTTATTCTGAGGCAACTTGTATCGGTTGGAATTGGAAGCCGAGTAGGAGAGACAGTGACAACTTTCCACGTATTTACAGCAGGCCGTTGACGATAAGTAGATGCGAAAGAGAAGTTTTAGGCGAGGAGGGGCTTGCTGAGTGGAAGCGACAATGTCGTTCTCTCGAATTAGGATATGAGCCACGAATGTTCCACATTGCTTCAGGCAAGGGCACCAACCTTGTCCTCCCACCCCTTTGCTCTCCTCAAATCAATTTCGGCTTCCAAAGCAAGCAAGCAAGCAGTGCAGAGAACATTTTTACTATGTGTGTCAATTAAATATTAGATAGCTTTTACCATTCTCCACTGAGAAAATATTGTAGATAGGTAAACACGTCATGTTATTTCAGGTTTGATTACGTTTTCGGAATAACTTCTACAACACTCTACTGAGAAAATATTCTGGATAGGAAAAACCCAATTATTCCAGGGTTAGACTCGACAAAGAATGTCGAATTACATTCCATCATCGAATGTAATGTAACATTCGTGATTTTCGAGTTTCAATCTTCAACTGAAATGTGTCGGATCTGGAATGACACACTGTGTGACTCGCATTGTGATAATAATGTGATATCTATCATAATGATGAAGAAACCTAGTTTCGAACTTATTATCTATCAAAATTTGGTATGAAGACGTTTTGGACGTTAGTCTGTGTTTTTAGCCAATGAGTTTATTATTTTCTGTAAATGAATAAATGAAATAAATGTATCAGTTCGATAGACTCAATAGTATATAACAAATGGACATTCGTCTTTAATCAATAATTGTTAGTTCAATGGAATGGGAATGATTGTAATCCATTATGAAGATGTTACGATATCTACTGATTATGCTAAGATAGTGTAGAGTGAATTATCAATATCAACCTTATTAATTTTAGAATAATTGATCCACTTTGATGCAATACTGATTATTGCAATACCTTAAAACCTTCTCCTCTTGCAGTTCTGGCTGACAGATTGATAGTTCACATTACACAGTTCAACTATTAGACAGACTCAATTATCGGTTTATCTTGACTGTCACAGTCCGAATTGACAGTACATGCTAACTCTCATGGAAGCTGACTCTAATGAGTATCAAAAAATATATAAATTTCTATTCGCAGTTGAATTTAGCTCAGACTTGAATCATTCATCGATTAAAAGTTATTGATGTTCCAATAAAACATTTCAGGCTTACTCGGAAATGAATCGAACACGTTTCTTCAAATTCAGCCTAGATTGATACAATATTAGTATGGCAGGATGAATAATTGTCATAATGACACTCTTTCGCCTCACAGAATGTTATGAACCTTCATTTTTCTATAAGTTATAGAGAACTATTTTAATAATGTTGAAACATTTTGAATGAGATGTAGTTCAGTTCATATTCTATAACTTTCTTAGAACACTAAATCTAATCAAACTGAAAACTAAACTCATTCGAAATTGAATTACAAAATGAGTTTTTACAAATTATGAAAAGTAGTATGGTTGAAGACTCAATTAACTTTCAAATGAATTAATTATCTTAAATATTGAATACGTAGCGCTTCAAGTGCAGTAAAAGACTCGGTCGCAGTATGAAAGCTGATGAAATTTCTTAATTGTTCCACTCTTGAACATAAACTCTCGAACGATGGAGGATGCGGTTGAACAAATCGATAGCCAGTCGCCCATTAATTAGGTCATTTTCTGAACGGAGCTTCATAAACAGAATTTAAGAACTAAACTGAACCTGATTCATGCCATGTACACGATTAAATTTGTGTGTAAACATTAAAGAGCATTTAGGACTACTTTCAAATTGTTCGAATTGTTAAATGAGTCTTAAGGACAGAAAATGAATCATAAATTCAAATAATACAGTTTATGGCTATTAATGGATACCTTCATGTTAGATGATTAATGTATTGAACATATAAAACCCCTAGTAGTCTGATATTATAACATTATGATGGAGTATAAATGGCTACAACTAGTCCTTTCTCCATTGAATAGTTTTTTAACTAGAGCAATTAAAAGATATCCTTGTATTTGAAAAAACCTATTTTGGGGGGAAAGTTCTCCAAAAAAAATTTATACCGTGCTTGTATTGATATTTTCTCTGATAATGATGTCTTTCAGATCAATTTCTAGCAGATAAGCTACTCACGGACCTGAATTGGGGTTATGTTCAATAATAAGGACCCTTCAAGGATCTCAATCTAAGGATACCTCTAACTATTGTAAAAAAACATCGGATCTCAACAAATCATATCTCATTCTTTTCAGCTCATCAAGGCGGACTGAATTCATATATCATATGTCAAATTTGGTCAAAATTTTGGAAAATAATTCCTGAGAGAATATTGACTTTTCCATCATATACAAGAAAAATGTCTTTTTTTCTTACAAATGAGTATATCTTCAAAGTCCTTGATGATAAAGAATTGTAATTGTCTTGTATGAGAACACCATTTTATCTCTCATTTGCATACAATAGGCTATTACTACAATTATCTGTTTAATAAGAGGGAAAAATATTAGTTGTTATAAGGAAAATAATGGTCCATAATTCTACTCATTTCACTTTTCAATCATATTTTAATCGAAAAAAGGTTGGTCAAAAGGTCAAAGAGACAATTCAGCATGTAGAACTAATCTTTCTCTACAATTTGAGCCCGAATTCGTGACTGAATCTTGCTCCATTCTTGATTTAGAGGATATTGATTGTCATAAAAATTATAAAAAAATAGATGTATTGAATTTCCCCATTTATTTAAGTTGATTTAACAATTCTAAATGCAAGATGCTATAAACCTTATTTATAGAAGATTGAAGAGGCAGAATTTGTGCTACATTTTTATTGTATTTTTATCTTTTTATCACGAAGGACTTCGAAAGTATACTCATTTGTAAGAAAAAAAAGACATCTTTCTGGTATATGATGGAAAAGTCAATATTCTCTCAGAAGTTATTTTCCATAATTTTGACCAAATTTGACATTTATGATACATGAATTTAGACCGCCTTGATGTGCTAAAAATAATGAGATATGGTTTGTTGAGATCCGATGACTTTTACAATAGTTAGAAGTATTCTTAGATTGAAATCCTTGAAGGGTCCTTATTATTGAACATAACCTAAATTCAGGTCTTCGAGTAGCTTAGGGTAATTGGGGGAGAGATGCCGCACATTTTCTAAAACTAAGCTCCACAGTCCCATGATGCTTGTAAAACTAAAGTAATTTTTTTTTTTGAATAGCCAGTTAAATGTATTAACATATTCAATTAGTAAAAACTATCCATGTAAAAACATTCTAGGCTTGAGAATTTTTTTCCAAAAGTACTACAAAGCGGCAACTCTCCCATAGGGTGCGGTGAGATGCCGCATTTAGTAAAATTGACTTCAATTTATTTATTTATGAATTTGAGTGAAACGAAATGAGTTTATTGATAAGAGAGTTATTAAACACGGAAAAAATAAAAGTTTTTATATGTTTTATATTGCTTATATTTGTCAATCTTCTCATCCACAGTCTATGCATAGGGAGTGTCAAAAATGGTAGCCTAAAATATTTGTGAATCCACGACTTATTTATTTAGGTTATCAAGTGAAACGGAATATATATAGCCTATATAATGGAGAAATTGAAAAAAAAACTTGAAAAATAACACTTTGAAAATGTTAAGTAAGTTTTTTGTCAGACGTTTCGTTTTCACGTTATTTAAAGAAAACCAAAAAATGAGCGAAACTTTCCAATATGGCGGCCAAAAAAAAAAAACACTTTCCGACACGAGTTGAGAGTGGGATTTTTTACACGTTAAAAAGGAGGGTGTCAGCTACCATTTCCACCATAAAACATCTTTGTTGCAATCAGTTCCACCTCCAACCCTAGAATGACTCGACTATAATATGTGTTCCGATCAACTTTGATCAACTTTCGATATAGAATGTAGTTTATTTATAGTTATAAAAATATTCTACGACAAATCGAAAGAGTGATAGAAGCTGTGAAGGGAGTCAAAACATCATAAAATATCATCAAAAGCTCTGATAGACTATGCACAAATTTATATTTCGATGATAGGCCTATGCGATTTTTTATATCCTGTCCATTTGGAGTCAACTATAATTTACATATCTATTGTTTATTTTTTCAAATTATCGAATAGAGAATTTGAAGATTAGAATTGATGAATGAATTGAAAATTCGAAAGCTCACCCAATGCCTTTCACGTGGCGCTTTTCAGTGAGAAAGGGAGGCTGTCCTATAAAGTTCAAACCATTACCATTGATGATCCGGGGATGTTTTGGCGGTTGCAGATGAAGTTTTCTATAGTTTTCGGAATAATAATTCTATCTCGGAGCCTAGTTTGCCTTGTTCTGACGACAGCAGCAGTGAAAAATCACGCCATAAATCATCGTCTTTGCTTCAAGTGACACGTACAACAGCTGAGAGGAAATGAAACCCTCCGTCTTGACGATTGATATACGAGTAAATCCATTTCCAACAACAGATCCTTATAAAAATTCTGCTTGAGACTCTTTCCTCATGAGGCACTTACGCTCTTATGACCATTTGACAGGTTCATGATCTTTTAATGGGAATTGAAAATTATGATCCTCCCAAATACGATTATTATGAATTCGGCCTATTATTTCCAAGATGAGAGAGAAATTCATAGGTTTTCCTCCAAAAGAGTTAAATGCAGTGCTAAATCCTGATATTTTGAAGAATCAGGATGTCACAATTCCAATTGAACATGTTACACCTTATATAATTGTAATTGAATGCTTTAAATCTTAATAATTGTTCAAATTTTACTCCTTCCAACTTTTAAATTTTTTACAGTTATCCATTACGTTATCTGATCGAACGTGATCAGTGATCATTAACCCAGAAAATAATTTTCTGAAGAAATTAACAAAGCTTTTGAAACTCCAATATAATAGCCCTTACCTCAACCCACTTTTGAAATTGTTTTGTAAGAAGCTTTAACTGAACCTCATTATTCTCTCAATTCTGAACTCCGTGAGCTGAACTTGACTCACGTCAGGCTTTTACCCGCTGACCCAGAGAAGCTGCAGAAGTGCCTGGAAAGGGCTTCAATGATATTCAAAATCCCATGAGGGCCTACTAGTGATAAATTTCTAAAAGGGAAAATGTGTGCTCTGTGAAAGCATGACTGGAGAGAGTTTGCTGGCGAAGCGAAGTGGCATAAAAAGTTCTTGCTCCAGTCAGCTCCAGATGGTCTTTGAACTTCAACCATGGAATCAAGCTATGTTTGTTCGAGTAATTTGCTTGTTCAATCCTGATCAGAGTGCAGTAATGGGGTCGTGTGTTACAATGAATATAAAATAGAGACCTGGTACTGGATAGTGTACTTTACAGTACACAGTAAATAGTTCACAACTACATTGAGTACTAAAAAGTGATGAAAGAGGATGTCACCCACATTTTGAACTTTCATGCTGAATAAGTAGTCAGGTCCAAAAAAGTGTCAAGTGACCATTAAATAAACTCAAAACTTCAAGTTTGGAATTTTTCAGCTTATTATCCATAAATAATTCTAAAATACTTGGGAAATTCATTCTATATTGCATCGAATTTTTATAGTTAATATTATTATATGTTGAGTTTCTTAGGAGGTTTGGTAGTAACATGTTCGCTACTCTATACTCTTTTTGAATATTTTTCATCCCAGACTGCTCGAATTGTTCAGTTTACTGTTTCATTCCTATTCCCAGTTTTATACATTATAATCCTCTAGTTACTTCAATCTTGTTCTTCCATTGAAGGAGCAATAATAAACCGCTTTTGTTCTTCCTTTCTGATCGTTAAATATTCAGCTGACACTATAGAGACTGTATACAGACTCATTATAGAATCTCTATGGCTGACATAAAAATAGTAGGCTGTCTCTTCAACGTGTTGTAGTGTAATAACAGCTGATGTGAAGCATTCCTTGTCTCTTTTGATTACAAAAACATCAGCTGGGCAAAGCGAAATGACAACTTTAATTCACAACATCAGCTGTTGGAGCGCACAAGGAGCAAATGAAATCACCCAACTTTTTTGCGTTACTTATATAAATAAATGATCTATCCAAATTCGATAAAACTTATCAGATGAATCGAAATACTATGAATTTTAAGAAAAAAAATTACTGTACTTCTAGTAAACTGAGAGTTTCTACTAGATAGAGATTAAATTGTAATGCTAATAAAGGTATGGTTTAGCTCTTTTTTGGTAAGCTTGACATGACTGGGCTACCGACTGCAGGCGAGGAACCGCTCTTTTCATGAATGAACTTTCTAGATGGAGTAGGCCTATTCTCTACAGACATTTCCATGAAATCGTTGCACCTGATGTGCTATACACAGCAAGAAATTTCTGAAAATAATATTCCAATTGAAATCTGGAAATAATTGGAAGTGTACACAGTTGGGGTTGACCATTGCAATTCCATCGCAATTAGATACCACGCTTCTTCGAATATCTCCGTATATTAATTGAAAAAAGAGTAGAGTAAGATATATGAGTGGATGGAAATGACAGATGGTAGCAGGATAAACAAAGCGCCAGTTGCGGGGATGGCATGGCAAAATGATAAACGACGAGCTAAGGAAAAAACGTTTCCTGTCCCATTCAAAAAACCGTCCACATTTTCTTCTGTAGAAATGTGGAGCGGTGAATGTCAATGTATTATTGTGACAGGGAATCGTGGTGTATCTTCCTAGGTTCCACTCTTCATCTTCATTAATATGCATAAGCAGCTGTGTTGCGTATTTGGACATCATGCATGAACGTTCTGAAGTGTGAAATATTCCCGGAAAATGAGATGGGGAAACCGTATTATTCCTAGAACGCTTTCTACTAGTGATAGTCTTGTTGATTACAATATTGCAGAAGATTGCGCTTTAATCATCTTCAAATTTGTATGCTTGTGCTTGATAAACTATGAGTATTCAATACTCACATATCAATTCATACTTTTTCTCCAATTTTCCTTTGAGTTATAGAGTATTCAGGATTGAGTGAGCCATTCTATGTGTTTGTGATTGCTATAACTAAGTATTATTGTTTTATTATTACTGTATTAGTCAAGAATATTCTATTCTAGCTCTCAGGTTAGATTTGTCGAAAAGAAACTGACATGATGTTAATGCTCGGATTATTCGCTTGAAGCTGAACTATTTAGAATAAATGAGGATCAGTTCTTAGCAGAAGAATAAGTCCTTAATGATTACATTGAACTTGATAAACAGCAAACATGATTCATCGACCCTCCTTCTGGACTGGCATTTCCTTCAATATTCCTTGAGCGTATACTTGAACTCTTTCAATTTGTGTAATCCTTGTTATTCAAGGTAATTAACTCTGGATTATTAGAAATAATTAATCAATTTTCTACGATCAAATTACTTATTTTTTATCCATGAATAATTTAATACTTACTTGGTTGTTATCATTTAATACTTACTTAAGTGGAATTCGCTTTATAATTTAATCAACTACTCTGCTGAAGTATAATTATTGTTGAGTTGAAAAAATGATAAGACTTATTCTCATCTTTTTACGTTTAATTATGTAGGCTACTTTTCCATCAGAGCCAATCTATTATCAAAATGCTGAAACAGGTAAATTTCACAGTTCAACCTCTGGGAACTGAAACTTCCGAGTAGGCCTACTAGCGTCTTTTCCTTTTTAGAAAGCAGTGTCGGCATTCTTCAATGATAAATAATTTATTTCTCTTCATTTGAGGAAAAAAATCAGAAACAGAAAAATTATTGTGGAGCAACGATCAATATGCATTAAGCATTGTAACTTATAATTTTTAGAACGAGTCATGTGGTTAAACGGCTGCTATGTTTGATTTGCTCTTGGGTAAACAACATGCTTACAAAGCAGTAAACTCGGTAAGACTAAAGATTTTATGCGGCCGGTACCCAGTTAATGATCTCTAATGATATAATATGTTCAATGATCTCTAGATTTGTTGCAGGCAAGGTCTGTAGAAGACCTTGGTTGCAGGTACGAAATGTGGTGCTTTCTTTCGGAAGCCAGCATAACTAATTCATGGAAATTACTAAGGTAAAAGCACCAGTAGTGGCCATGTTTAAGGGATTTTTTATAGTTAATGCCGAATTGTGAGGCCATATTATCAGCTATCTCATCCAAAACCCAAAAAGAATGTAGCCCAGATCCTTCCTGATTGACCTATTCCTTGAAATGGCGAATATTTGAATTCAAAAATGAATTATTAAATTTTTCGTAAAACTCAATTTTGATTCTAAAGTGGTCACTATGATTCAATAGTGGCCAGGCACTGATTCTATAGTGGCCAAATGATGTTTTATGCTCATTGACAATTCCTCAAGCTGCTTGTTGCAATTATTCAAGTATAGTTATTTGAGTATCAGTGCGCAAAGTGTGGCTTTGCTGCATGAGAGAAACACTTACGCAAGAGCCGCAGGCGAGTATACTATAGAATCAGTGCCTGGCCACTATTGAATCATAGTGGCCACTTTAGAATCAAAATTAAGTTTCACGAAAAATTTAATAATTCATTTGTGAATTGACATATTCGCCTTTTCAAGGAATAGGTGCAGCAAAGATACTTTGCGCCCGTATTACACATTAAATTTTTCCTACAGTTACCATATTGAATTTGAGAGGTTGAAATTAAAATCAAATTTGTCATATCTCAGTTATTCATCATCGAATCCTGACAAATCAGGCACCATTTTATTCAGAATTCAAAGCTCTAAATTTCTGAATGGTAGAGAAGTTTATAAAACCATAACTCTTGACTGTAAATTCAAAATTAATATTTTAGTTGGCCGCCATTTTGAGAATTTCAAATATTGAAAATTTTCGAGGTAACTATTTTGAAGACTTGATACTTATACTTGAACCCGCCAAATTTCACAAGGGAGTGTTTATCCATTAACAAGATATGATGTAAAATCATGCAAAATAGAATGGTGGATAACAGGAAAACATAGGATAGGGCATTCTACCAGAGACATTTTTTGTTTCTTACATACTCGAAGAGCACCGTGGTGGTTCTTGAATGTTTTTTTCAGACAACCAAGAATGTTTAAATTTTTAATTTAAGATTTTAAAATTCTTGGTTGTCTGAAAAAAAACATTCAAGTTTTCAAACATTTAACCACCACGGTGTTCTTCGAGTTTGTAAGAAACAGGAAATGTCTCTGGCAGAATGCCCTATCCCAAGTTTTCCTGTTATCCACCATTTAAAATTTAAAATTTAAATTTTAAAATTAAATTTGAAATTGAAAATTTAAAATTCACAAAAAAAATGTACTGCTCAGGATTTGAACCTCCCCTCATCGGTAAGCAGTGAAATACTCGGCCATCGCGGTTCGTTAGGGGTTATTTTAGGTTAGCTTTTGCCAGTGATGCCAACATGATTTCAAGTGCTTAATAGACTTTTCTGGCCTGAAACTTCCCACAAAACTGATGTTAAGTTTGCAAGCCATAGTGTGCGGAAAAAATTTTTTCATCAAATTCGTGTTTTAAAGGAAAAACTATTCAAGTGGCCACTACTGAAACAGTGGCCACTACTGGTGCTTTTCCCTTATTCTCAGGAAGATCATTTTACATGTGCGAGACTTTTCGATCTCTCTGTATAACTTCGGAAATGAATCAAGGTGTTCCATATCACTAGCAGCAGCATTAAAAAAGATCAGAAGCAGCATCATCAGTAGCAGCACGAGTAGCAGAACGAGTAGCCGCGTATTCGGGAGGGATAGTTTAGCTGTGAGGTTCGATCTCCGGCAAACAGAAAAACGATGTGCCGAACTGTCGATGAAGGAGGATGAGGTAGACCATTAACACCAAGCGTGACTCCATAAGGGCTGTCAATTATATCGTAAATCATGTTTGTCACCAATCACTTCCAGCCTTTCGGATGACAAACAACTCTGCAGCCAGCTAGCAGTCTTCACTATCGCTTGACTCAAACTCGCAAGGCGAGCCAGCTTTTTACATGTAGCCATGTGGCCTATACACTGCGACAGTGATTAATGTGAACTCGGAAGAAAATTTATTATCAATATTCTATTGTGTAGAATAGTTTCGATTGAATGTGTTTATAATGGTAGTTGATAGTCAAGGTAAGTAAATCTACCAGGTAGGCCAGCGTCCATAAGAGCCCAGCAGTCCACTTTTTTCCTGCCAAATGACGTCACTAGTTTTATTTTTCACATTATGCTTTATACCTATATTTATGATTCGACATGTATCTAGGATTCCAATTTTCCAGCTGTTCCACAGAGAATTGAAAAATAAAAAAATACCACGTAAAAAGCTCAATATCAAAGAAAATAATTGTGAAAATATGTAAAAATGATAAATTAAATTATTGAGTATTATTACAGTCGAATAATGTTGTGATATTGAAACAATATAATGCTATTGTTGTCATAAATTGGGGCCAAAGATTCGAGAAGCTGGCGCTCTTGTTGAGAAAAAAGTGAGCTTTGGTGGGTTTAAACTATGCGATTACGTTGATAAAAATGAAAATAATCATACTTCACTACAAAACAGCTAGGACAACTTAAAAATATTGTTTACTTGTTAATTGTGATGTTCTCAACTCATCAGAATTAATTACAACAATAATATTCTTCAACACTAACGAAAATAGGTTATGTTTACATTTTCATCAGCTGTGCTTTTCATTTTGGGCGCTAAAAGCGACACTGTAGAAAATTGGTGACGTCAGATTTGTGAGCCATAATTTCCAGGCAAATATCCTACCTGGTAAGATTTACTAGCCTTGGTTGATAGTAGGGTTCCTATTAATAATAGAAAATTATGAGAACCATTCAATTACACGAAGCAGCAGGTTTAACTCAACTCAATCCCCATAAACTTTTCAGCAGAGAATAATATCTGAAGTGTTACTGTCCAGATGCATTTTCCAAAAGAAATGAGCGATAGGTTCATTCATAAAATTATTGAAATACTATCGTTGAGAATTTATCAGAGCTGAAATATCCTTCTTTGGTGCTTCCTAATGCTCGAACATAGTTTTCATCAATTTGAGATAGAAATGAGATTAGTAGGTCACAATAAATACTCAGTAGGAGAATGAATACTCGCAAAATAAAAATCCTTAGCAACATATAAAGAAGATCTCAATTGAAATTGATGTGATTCAAGCTCCATTGAATTTCTTAAAGAGCTTCGCCCTTTAATATTTCCATTATATATCAAGTTCTCTAAGTTTGGAATAACTCTAGAACTTACAATTAACTTCTGTGAATTTATACGAGATTCCACTTGATCCGTTTTATCCAGGAAAATAGTTTCCAGAATTGATTCACAAGATTATTAGTAGTAGCTGTAGCTAGAACAACAACCTGGATTATTCGTGACAATGTAGTAATGTTCTGTGACAAATAGCAATGGAGGACAATATGATTCTGTTTCACAAGCTTTTTGCTCGAACCGAGGAACTACGCGCAGTGGCTTAGGTAATTCTAGCTAATCTTCTGACACTGTGTCACTACCTACAAACGAGCTCTCATCCAAAACGAGACGCAGATTATTGTTCAGCAATATAGATTTTCTCACGTCAGGTTGTAACTGATATACTTCAAGAATCCTGGTATGAAAAGTTGTTTTCATTATATATCCTTCAAAAGAAGGCAGCACTAATTATTCTCCGAATGATTACTCGGTGAGCGTGATCGCTCAATGATCGTGAAGCTAAGTCACGAACACTGCGGACTGCTCTTGGATGAGGGACCAGTATTTCACAAAAGTACACATTGGAGGAAAGGAATCTACTCGTGAAGGTAAAAGCCATAAGAATGTTTTCTCATACTGTAGAAACGATTCTTCTAATTCTGCTGTGTTGTAGTTCTATTATAGTATACTGTTTGAATATTTTTACATTGGAAATCAGAAAGACCACTACATTGCGCCTCAAGATATAAATACACGATTTAACGAGACATTTTACAAGATATAACCATCAAACAAGAGATATTCATCGAACAACATTTACACGAGATAGAAATATTTATTGTAGTAAGTGAAATCGTACAATAAAATTATAAAAGGACCCTTGGCTGAGGCCGCACTGCCGGAGGGTAGAGGAAAGAGGGTGAAGGATAGATGGTAAATCTATAGAACATTCACACCATCCATAGTAATACATCGTCTAATAGAGCCTGGAGGGTGGAGGGTAGAGGGTAAAGGGTGGAGGGTAGAGGGTAAAGGGTGGAGGGTAGAGGGTAAAGGGTGGAGGGTAGAGGGTAGTTGGTAGCTTCAACCAACTATCCTCTACCCTCTACCCTCCAGCCACCAACCAAGTAATTCTAGCGTCATTTTGTTTTTGAGTTTCTACTTCCAATATTTAAGAATTTTGAGGATTATGTTCTCACTTGCAACATGGAAGAGGAGCTGATAGAGGCAAGCCTAAAGAAAAATACAAATCGAAAAATAACGAAATTTACTATTTTTCTCACCAATTTTATTGATTCGAATTTATTGATTTCAAACAAATTAAGAACGTTTGCAGTAAACTTCTCATCTTTTCATTTTTATAGCCTAGGCTACATTGTCGTTGTGCTTATGGGCTAATTAACCTTACTGTAGAAACTCCTGTCTTATCTGCGCAAACTTCTGCTTTATTAATGAAATATTAATAAATTCATTAATTCATTTTATCAAAAAGAAACCTGTTCATACAATAATCATTATTTCATAGTAGAAACAATAATTATAATGACTCCGTTGAGTAATAAGTTGTTGAGAAAGATTGATTGAAACAATAAAGCATATGGACCTGCTTCTCGGTGTTGTCATTGAATTGACAATGGGAAAACTCTATTATTTTATATTATTGTACATACATTTATTCTCTACAATGATTATACAAGTTCAATCATGTTTTGATCAAAATGAAGCAGTATTATTGAAAATTCTGAAGTCAGGTCTATTCTAGAAGTCATTCAAGTTGAAGATACAGTAGTTGGATTTTTGGGAATTTTACGTCAAATAGATGATAGATTATACTTTAAAAATCAAACATTATCATATATGAATCCATTCACTACAAATATTAACCAGAAATAATTACGATACTTCCGAAATAAAGTTATATTATTCAAAATTTCGAATGTCTGATCGCTAATTACTTTCCTTACCCTACCTACTACCATAGGTAAGGAAAGTATTGCTTTCAAAAAAAAATTAAGGTACCCCAAATTTAGGTTTTCTATCCGTTTCAAGGTCCCCTGAGTCCAAAAAAGTGGTTTTTGGGTATTGGTCTGTGTGTGTGTGTGTGTGTGTGTGTGTGTGTGTGTGTGTATGTGTGTATGTCTGTATACACTATACTTCCGATCCCTAAAAGACCGATTGACTTGAAATTTTGAACTTAAGATTGTTATACCATGAGGACCCGACTTGAAAAGAAATTCAAAAACTCATCGAAAAATGGCGGATAATATGCCAAAAATGGTGTTTTTCACGATTTTCTCGAAAACGGCTCTAACGATTTTTTTTAAACTCATACCCGGAATAGTCCTATATAAGCCCTATCGACTGCCATAAGTCTCGTTCCTGGCAAAATTGCAGAAGATCCGCAGCATTGTTGAGAATAATGGATTTTGCAATTTTTCGATTCCTAATTGACCGATTGACTTGAAACTTTGAACTCAAGGTTCTTATACCATGAGAACCTTACTTGAAGAGATTCAAAAAAAATTAGTCGAAAAATGGTGGAAAAATTGTGAATAATATGCTAAAAATGGTGTTTTTCACGATTTTTGCGAAAACGGCTCTAACGATTTTTCTTAAACTCATACCCGGAATAGTCATATATAAGCCCTATCGACTGCTATGACTATGAGTCTCATTCCTGGTAAAATAGCAGAAGATCAACAGCATTGTTGAGGATAATGGATTTCTATCTCGATTTTCTCAAAAATGTCTCAAACGATTTTTTTCAAATTGGCACCCTATATAGTCATTAGAGCTCTATCAACTGGCATATGTCCCCTCTGAGTAAGATTATCAGGGGCGCCACCCCAGACTTGAAAAGTTAGAAAAGTCTGTTGATAGGCAACCCGTACTACATATAGGCAACCCGCACTACATGGCTCGGTAAGTGGAGTTCGAGCAACGCGGGCTGCGTACAAGAAGTGTATCAATGTCATTCCGTCATTCTCGCTATCAAGGCAATCCGCATCAGGGTTTAAGAAGACAAAAATCACATTTGAAAGAAGTATTAGTGTTTCATAATAATCATTATTAAAATACCAGAGTTATGGAATCGAATGATCCATTATCGATTCCACCTCTTTGATCCGATATATTGGAATACAACGGACCAAAAAATCTACTTTCATTCAAAATCCAAGTCAATTCGGTAGCCGAAGCGCCGACAGGCGCGAGGCTTCATGGGCTTGAGAAAATTTCAAACCACACAAAAGATGAGCCGAAGCGCCGGTAGGCCGCGAGGCGTTAACGGCGAGTGCAAATTTCACTATAGCAATATCTATAATAGTCTAATTTCAATTTATAGTCTATTGCATATATGAAATTTGCACTCGCTGGTGACTATAGGTATAAGTAGGGCTCTATAAAAAGGGGGTAGACGCACGGTCCGCCATTCTGTGAAAATTTTAAGCTTGATTCATCTTCCTGCATCTGGCAAGTTTGTATTTTTTAATTTCAGTTTCATGATAAAAATGGTTATATTTTTTGCAATTTGATGCTAAGCAATATGAACCATTTTAAATGACAAATTAACCTCCAAGATTTCAAAACAATAACTCAATTCATTTGCTCAACTTGATAAACATCTGTTGATCGTCTCTACCATCAAAAATATTTATATGAATTCAAACCTAGCGCTAAAAGTTGACCACAGAATGGCGGACCGTGCGTCTACCCCCTTTTTATAGAGCCCTAGGTATAAGATAGATACAAGATACTTGTAGGCCTATTAGGCCTTCGCAAATATGAATGGCAAGGAAAGTTGTGTGAGTGTACCACACCAGATTTTTCCAGTTTGTCGTCTGAAAAACTTAACTAAATTACATGAACTCCCGCTAGGTGGTGCTAGTGAGGCTGGTGATAGAAAGAGTCTCTGGAATCTTCATAGAAACTGTCCGTTAAATTGTTGTTTAGTGGCTAATATTAAATTTTATGAGATAATATGTAATATATGATTATATAAATATATATAAAATCATATATTATAATAGAATAATATTGAAAATTATATTAATAAAATAAATATTGAGGTTAAAATGTTGTCCATATTTAAGAATTTCAAGATGGTGGCCAAACACTATCGGAACCATCTCCCTCTACCCTTCACCCTCTACCCTCTACCCACCGGCAGTGCGGCCTCAGCCTTAGGGCTATCATGGAAACAAGTGAAAGATAAAATTCCATTCCAATTCCTTACATTTATTGAAAGAGTTGTCATCTGAAGGAGGCATCAGAGGAAGCGACGCTCGTCCATCACGAGAAGGAAACGTCTCTTGGTTCATCGAACAAATAAATAGAAGCTGTTATGTTTTCTCTTTTGTCAAAGGAGGTCCTATATCGAATCCAATTTCGAATGGCGCCGTGTTTTATGAGAACTATTATTGTTGCTATCTCTATTCGTACACAAAGAATGGAAGAAGGGCTGCCTCCTCCCCTCCGTCAGGCGCCTGCTCTGCGACTGTGTGTGCGAGTGGATGAATGTATTTTTTTTGTGATGAAGCATAACGCTCCTCCGAACTCCCAAACTTCTTCCGTCTCTTGACACCTCATTTCGGTTCACCACCATTCCACCGATTCCGATTTGTGTATGAAAGGCCACGGCGCAGAGTAGGCAACTCCTGTTCTCCTGTTTTCCGTTACGTTCTCCGCCTCTCCACAGAACAGATAAGAGACGGTGCGGTTCACAATAAAAATCAGTGCTTGTAACTTTATTTCACTGCTGCCTACAATGCAAGCTATTTCTGTCGCCACTCGAAAAGTATTATCTCTAATCCTTTCTTTATAAATAACAGCAATAAATTGGTATGGCTGTTTCTTTGTTCAGCTTTGACCAGAAGCAGTTTTCAACATAAAATGATAAATGATCCGTGGATAAATTCACCGACAACCTTCCATTACACTCCCGCTATTTTACTCAATAGAACACCATTTTCGAATGCTGGCGTTAGTAATAGAGACTATATAATCAGTCTAATTATACAGTCTTTATATTAATAATATATTATCACTCTCATTACCTATGAAAGTTCTTTACAACAAAAGAAAATACGATTTGGAGATACGAAGGATGAGGAAAATAAATATAATTGATACTAATTGAGACTTATATATATAATTGCTAGGCTACTAATGTTTACTAAAAATTGGCATTGCCTTTCATTCAAATAACTTTTCTCATGAATTTCATCAAAACTCCTTTAAGCCGCGTTTACACCGGAATGTTAATAACTTTTATATACTAAGTTAATATAATATATAACTCTATATAGTAATACGTTATTCAAAAAGTTATCAACAAATGTAATAAACATTCCGGTGTGAACGCGGCATTAGAGACAAGACATCAATTTTCAGTTAACTTCCCAAACTACTAAAGTTGTGAATAGTTCTACTGTACAAGTACAATAAAACTGAAAAACTAAAGTTCACTCATTTATTATCCGAGCAGTTACCAAAGCAAGTTCAACCTTCTGAAGGACATGCTTGATATATTATTTTTCCATTCAAATGATTCTAAATCAATATAATAATTAAATGTATATAACACTTGCGTTCAGAAACTTATTTACAGTATTTAAAAGTTATATTTATCATTATTCTTACTCTAATTCAACTCCGGGCTTGCTTTTCTCACTTTACAATTATTTAATCCATATTAATTCAATTATTATTGATCAACATATTTTAATAGTAGAAATATCATTGATGAATCCATCGTATTCTATCAGATCGAATCTATCAATGATGGTTTAGTGATGAATTGAAGAATAATGATAATATTTTTGAAAATAGCTAAATAAACATGGAGTGGCCAATTCTTCCTAATAGATGAGAATATATTCCTCTTGAGAGAAAAACTTTGATTGCTTACGATGAAAGAAAAAGCTTCTTTGCTCACTCTTATCTAAAGCTAAGCTCGAAAAAGGTGAGATAGGTGGATTGATAAACATAATTTACAAATTGTAAAAATTTTACGAAGGTTTTGTGAACGAAGTTGAGGCATAGAAGCCCCCTCCTTCACTTTACCCACCCATATTTTCTCCAAAAACCCCTTCCATCTTCCCCATGGCATTTTCCAAACATCATCTTGAAGGACAATCTCATAAGATCTGTGAAAAATTTATCGTGGTTTTCAAATTAAAAGTCGCACTCTTCCAGCACTGACAAAACCACAAAAGCACAAAGTCGCAGACAGAGAGCACTGACACCTTCCAGCTATAAAAATGAGTGGGATATGAGCTGCGAAGCATTGTGTTGCTGTTATTGGGGTCTTATCTCGACTTATTTTGTATGAAGAGCGAAGCGAAACAATGAGTAAACATGGCTAACGCAGCGGTTTCACTTGGCAAACATTCTTCCACTACTACCAAGGCAAAGTCACATCTGCACAGTTTCAGGTGCTCAGAGAATCTCGTAATCCTTTTCAAAGTAAATATTTTGTTTCTTGGAATAGCTTCCACTCTAGGCTTGTATACAGATGGAATATTTGAATAGAGAATGCAAAATCACACTTTAAAGACTCTTTCTAGGTTTCTAGACTCTTCCAAGTTTTCTTGGTTTTGTGAAATAGTCATTGGTTCAAGTTATAATATATCAAAGAGATACGTCATGGAAATATCATTAATTTAATTGATAATGTGGATATACAAGAGAACATAAATAAATTTGTCGCTCACATCTTTTCCATTCTGTGCTAATAAATTGGAATAGGCTATAGGTCGTAGGTACTGTGATGGCATCTCATTAGAAATATTATTGAACTGATCAAATAATATTGTAATAATTGTATAATTATGTATTATTTGCAGCAAAATATTGCCGGAAATGATTTGCGATGTAGGAAATAAAATTTACCATGACTATGATGAGAGACTGCGTTCATAACAACGGCATTGCGCCTATTAAACTAGATTGTAGCTTGTGAACAGTAAACTATAATAAATTTTGCTAATCAAATCAAATCGAATCAAATCAAATAGAATTTTATTCACAATGATTAATACATAACAGAAAAAAATTAATACACATCTTGTGAATTTTCCCCACATAGACGAATCTGTGTGTGGGGAAAGAGTTCCAAACAAACTTAACATGGCAAGTCAGAAAAAAATGTATATGAATAAAAAATACATACAAAGTAAATATAATTAACAAAATGATATATTATTACGCAAAGAAAAATAATAAAAACTAAAACAAGTTTATTGGGAATGTATTATGAAAAAATTATGATAAACTTCAAGAAAAATAAAAGAAAAAACATTGCAATAAAACAGCTTCTACAGGTAAATTGCTATTCAAATAAAAACATATCATATGATAATAGAAATAATTAAAATCTGTGTGCGGAATAGATGAGCTGATCTGCGGCATCCCTACCAATTTCAAACAGCCAAATGGTCAAATTTCGTTTGAAGGTGTAAAGGCTCAAATGTTCAGTATCTTTTATGAAGAAAGGTATGTTTCTATACAGGATATGTCATATATAGTGGCTATTGAATCTATTGCAGTTACTAACCAACCTAGGTTGGAATAATCCGTATCTATTCATGTTCCTGGTGTGATGTGGATGGTTGAGAGGTCTGAATATTGAATTTTTATTGTCACGGATGAAAATCAAGAGTGTTTTGATGAAAAGCTGACGCACATCAAGCACCCGAAATTCCTGAAAGGTCAGTTCTGTCGGGTAGCGACTGTCTTGGCCCAAGCAGGTCTTTTTTGATTTGATTTGGATTGTTTTGAATCGACTCTGAAGTGAAAGTGAATATTTCATACATGACGTATGGAAACAGGAGAGCATTCCATATTGTAGAATCTACAACTCTCCCATCACACATCCATTAAGAATGGAATGAATCACATTTATTGTAATTCAAAACTCAAAGTTCATGATTATGTTGTATAGACGACCATATTAAGAGAATTCACGACACCAAACTAATATGAAGTATTTACGAGTGTCATGATAGTTTATTGTTATTATTGGAGCCTGCCTGAGTTGTTGTATGATTCGAATGGAGTAGCCTTGTTTTTCCATGAACAAATAACAAACCGTATGAAAAGACCCGCAGCCATAACACTGGACTTTATTTCATCAGATTAACTGCTGTTGCATCACAGAAGAGAGAAAGGGAGTTTAATTGAATAGATAATATCATCGCATCGTACTCCACGGCTAACAATGTTAAAGAGTTATTGTAAACTAGCCGGCAGGCTCTCTTCGCTCGCCTTCTTCGCCTAGCAAGGGGGCTCCGCCCCCTGGACCCCCGCCAGTATCGGCAGTGTGAGTCAAACAGGCTCGCTTCGCTCGCCTGCAAAACCTCTGTCAGTGTCAGCTGAGACAAACAGGATCGCTTTGCTCGCCTGCAAATTCCGTTCAGAAAGGGGTTCGGAATTTATTGAACACATTTATTGTTCAGCATTTATCGACCTAATCTAAACCTGTTTACCAAATTTCAACATTTTATGCCAATTTGTTCTAGAAAAACCCAAGAAAATTCCAAAAAAAATAGTAAAACGCTAATATTAAGCGTAGCCTTGGGAAGTATATCCTACATAGTTTGAAACTTGATCCAATATCTCCCAAATTAGTTCATAGTCTCGCTGAACCATTGAATTGGATCGTCAATAAGGATTGATCGTATCAAGGCGGAAGATATGCAACCTGTCTAATCTGGACCTGTTCACCAAATTTCGACATTTTCTACCAATTTATTCTCGAAAAATCCAAGAAAAACTCTGAAAATTCCGAAAAATAGTAAAACGCTAATATTGAGCGTAACCTTGGGAACTATATCGGACATGTTTGAAACTTGATTCAATATCTTCCAAATTAGTTTATCTATAATCTCGCTGAACCATTGAATTTACAGTAAGGATTGGTCGTATTAAGGCGGAAGATATGCAACCCGCAATACATCTACAATTTTGAAAACCTGATTACTGGCGTAATTTTTAACGGATTTCAAAAATATTTCAACACAACATTTTTAGACCTCATCTGAACCTGCCCACCAAATATTAACATTTTCTGCCAATTGGTTATCGAAAAAACTGAGTAAACGCCGAAAAACTATAGAAAAACTCAAATATTTAGCGTATCCCTGAAAAGTTTTTAAAATCCGTTTTTTGCGCGCGTCTAAACATCCAACTGAACATGCCTGCCAAATTTGAACGCATTCGGTTCAGTGTAGTTTTAGTTCTGGTGATGAATGAATGAATCAGTCAGTCAGTGCCATTTCGCTTATATAGATATAGATTAGAATTTTGGCTTCTATTATCCAGACATTGTCATATAGATAAGTTTGAACATAATTTTCAGGTTCTCTACTCCTGAAACTGACAAAAATAGATGGAAGCAGAGAATATGAACTTCTCGTTTATTGGAGGTTGAATGAAATTTGTTCAATAATCAATAAACATTAATATTACAGTGAAGGTGTTGGTTACTCCCGTTTTAAAATTTGGATTAACTCAAGCGCTAGGACATGTGAATGAATGTCAAATTAGCCAACTCTTTGTTACAAGATATAAATCCCAATATGTAGAATACACGTACCAAATGTTAAATATTATATAAAATACATAATGAACGCGATGAGTATCAGGTGTGCATTGAACTATTTCGCTTGAATGAAGTAGATTATAATATTCACAGTAAAGATAATATTATTATTCTCAATATTTTTTTATTATTGAAGGACAAATAATCTCACAATATTTGATAAAAACAATATGAGTGTTGGAATGTCTTTATATAGTTCAATAGTAAACGGGATTAAGAGAACCATAATCTTCAATGAATCGTTGAGATTATCAAGCTTTAATCTAGGTAGAGAATGTGAGCAACTAGCTCATTCTAGCGTTGGTTGCATGATTATCTCAAATACTTCGGGTCCCCAATAGATGAGGAAGATCGGCACATGTATAATAAGTAATATGTACTCAAGTACCATAATATAATAAGTACTATCATAAGTACTACTGTATGTAATCATGCTGTACTATGATCAGCAATACTTAGTGAAACCAGTCAACGTAGGCCTATATAATCAATATTCATAATTATTATCGACGATGTTTTTTTTTTAGTCCCGTGTACTGTTAAACTATATAAAGTCATCCAAACACTCAAATATTCTGAGAATAATTGTCTTTTAACCATTGAAGCGAGATGATTTTTAAAATATTCAGTTTTTGTTTATAGAATAGTATCATATATAACTGGAATATTCAATTATAGGCTACTGTTCGATACACACATCTATGGTGAAAGCTGAAAGAGGATCACTTCAGTAGATTTCCCTCGTGTACAAATCAAAGTGAGGTCGGTAGGGAAGATAGAAAATAATCAAAGATGCTTCGTCACAGGCTACAGCTCTAATTGCCAATTATATTCTGATCAATTCTCACAAGGTTCGTGAAGCCTGTAAATTGTCTTTGGAGTTATTCAAGGAAAAACTTGAGCATTCCGTTCCTAATGGCATATAACAAAAGCTTTTCTCGAACTCAGGACAAGGGTTTGACAAAGCAGAGCAGTAGAGCATTGATAAGAATACTTCTTCCATGGTTATATTCATTACATTTATGGGTATACAGTGATATCTGAACAAACACAGGTAATGGTAGGATTCATTTTGTTTAAGTGAAAAAATTGCTTCCAGGAGTATTAAATTTGATGAACGTTCTGATTCTCTAAATTAAAAATATTCAACGTATTTCTACAATTATGTTATGCATTTTATCTTTGTGGACTGAATTGGTTAATAATAGAATAAGGCTCATTATATAATTACGATCGAATCTTTTCGTTGAATATTTTATGCCTTAATAGAACAATGTCAATTTAGAACATTGACTGGAGCCTCAGTGACCAGAAGTAAAACCAAGTAGAAGTATAAAGAATAGAAGTAATTATAGTAGAAGTATAGAAGTATTAGTATTAGTAGAATTTGAATAGGTTGATAAAATGAATAAAATGACTTGAATATCCGATAAAAATAACTTCTCAATTTTTATTATTTCTGAGCAATCAAATCTGAAATTCAAATTGCTCTATTTCTATTATTACGCGTTTTAGAGTATTGTATAATTCTAATTTGTGCCGCGGCAACATTTCTTGCCGTTTCCATTCCCCAGGATACAATGTTGTGAGAACGAGTTGCAAAACACATTGGTCTCCAACATGTTGCCCGGCGCAACGGGTTTAGAAACACTTTTCAGGCCGTTCCCATTCGTACAATTTCATGCAACACTGTTGCTTAACACGTTGCAAAACATTTTTGTGCTAATGGAAACGGGGCTTTAAGCCCCGTTTCCATTCATACATTTCCTGCAACAGTGTTGCACAACACGTTGGCAACATGTTTTACGCGTTTTTCACCGGGCACGGTGTACCGTTTCCATTCCGTCAAATGTTTTGAGCAACATCAGCATCTAGACTACTTGGACTCGAATTCACTGGTAATCAGAGCTCAGTTCGTTGTGAGCATTTGAAGAAGATGGACGATAGGCTCGCTCTAGCAAGTTTTGTTGTTGTAGCAGGGGGTTATCAAATTCTTAAAAATAGGCGAAAAAGACCCCGGTGGTGGATTAGAAGCATCCTTGCAAAACGGCCGTATGAGGGTGCTTATAATAGTTTAATGAGGGAACTTAAATTACAAAGTGGTTATGAAAACTACGTGAGAATGAGTGCTTCCGATTTTGAATCTAATAATTGCGCTTCAAGTTGCCAAAAAGAGCGCAATTTCTTCTCAACTTCCTCCACCGTTGAGTTCATCACCTCAGATATCCTTTTAAGGGCGACAATTCTGCAATTTGAGTTATTATGGTTCGCGTTAGTTACATTCCACAGCACTGTTAATTCAATTATATTATCCTTCGACCACTCCATTTTCAATGTATCAAAAGTTAAGACAATACGAAACACACAACACACTTGGAAGACACCAACAGTGAACTGAAAGAAGTACTTCTGGTCAACAAGTTACTTCTTGGTTTTACTGATCGCACATATAACTGATCAACACAAACATAATACTTTTTTGAGAATGAACAGAACACTTGAGGTACAATATTCCTATTTTGAGAATCATCCACAACATTGAATTTTTCTCTGTTTCTTATACTTCTATATAATACATCAATCACTTGATAATTGAAAAATTGCTTATTCGGATTATTTCTATTTGAATAGTTTATTCAATAATTTGAAAACTTTTGATTTTCTTATCACAAAAAAGATTATTTTTTTATCATATGTAGATTTATAAGCCAGATCATATACCAGATAAGTAGATCATATACCAGATACTGCAATTTATTAGTTTTCTCATTATAGATAGTCGAAATTGGTCCTTTTTCATAAACATATAATCAGCGTCATAATCATCATGATTGTCGGCCAAGGAATCACTATCACTATTGCTTTCCTGAGGTAATTGACAAATTTTCTCAGTTTTCAACCTCACTTCGACTTCGAACACAAAAATGGAGAACAAATCAGATATTATTTGAAATAACGCCATAGGGGTTGATTGACAATGCTAAATTTTGGAATCATAGAGCCTAATCAGCAATTGTTCGAAAATAATTGGAAATTAGAAAAAAAGAAGACTATCTCCAATGAACCCACTTTCTTGAGTCAGTTACGTCTTCAATTTTCAAACATCCTGCTCTAAAACTGGAATTCATCACCAAACAATTACCATCCTTCAACTCTACGAGTGATAGTAGGCCTGTCAATGGTATGAGATAAGTTTTAAGTGTATATGATTATAAATGTACGTTGTAATGTATTGTAATTTTCTATTAAAATTATATCTATCGTGTCCCATTCCCAGAAAAAATATTGGCTTCTTTTGGAGCCGTGCCACTAGATAGCAGCATTACTATCCTATACAGCACTACAAACCTGTTTGTTTTTACTTGCCACTACACGGAAAGTAGCGGGTCGCGTGGGTGGTCACGTGACCACTAGCGGCCAGTACTTTCCTGTCAAACATGCACTTTCCCTCACTTTCCGCTAGTAGTCTCGTTCTGCTAGTGGTTTATACAGTATCGTAGGGCGTAGGGCTTATTATCGTGATTAATATTACATTGAAACTACTAATAATACATTTGTTAATAGCAAATAATAGTTAATTTGGTAATAGCAAAGGTATTAATCTACTTTCTCTTCTTTTGTGGAACTCTTTGGTCAATATTGGATCAAACATTATAAATTTTTACCAAAATTTTAATTGTAATATCTGATTTACTATTTTAATTATTTTATTAATTTTCTTCTCAATCTTTATTAGTTTAAATTTTAGTATTGAGTGAATCAATCAAACTTTCTATAAATATTTTATTATTTGGCGTTGGCAGACCTGCCGCCGCAACAGCTGAGTTAAACGGTAGGCCGAGACACAGAGTTTTTTCTCTTGCCTGGTCTCACTTCTTGAAATGGCTTGTTCCTAGATGGAACTTGAAAAGGACCCAATATTTTTATTTCTTTAGATTTAAAATGTAACTTAAATATTTAATAATATGTGAAACACTTGGGCCTGATTGAACATATTATATTTATTAGCCATTCTTCTCTACTTAGATGGGACTCTAAGAGATGAACGTATAATTTTATTTTCTACCACCAAAATACAATAGAATGGACTTTGATTGAAATTTGGATATTTGAAACCTGGAAATCTAACAAACCACAATAAGTACAAATGGATTGGTAACAATTTCTTCACAACAACAACCGGTAAGGTGACCAGAATTTATTTACCTTCAGCAACGATTATCTAAATTCGACCTACAATTATCAAGTTTAGGGCAACGATTTTATAAATTCAAACAACGACAAAATCAACGTAACTTCTTCGACTATCATGTAATACCGTGCTACAGTTTCAGTGATCACAGACTTTCGTCCAATGAAATTTTAAAAACATTATGTATTCAACTCTTCAATTTGTAAATTCTCTTTTCTTTTATTTTCTGGTTTTATAATATATTCTGTTGGCTCAATCTTGTATTTTAATGACTTCATAACCTGGTCAGTAAAACTTTAATTTTAGATCATGTTAAGTTGGGGTTCAATCCATCTCAACCAGATCCATGGTAACTTCCTAATTGGACACTCCCTTTCAGCAGTGTTTTGTGTGGTTATTGAATGTATTTAATTGTTACTTTGATTACATTCATGAGCTTATTTGGGGATTGCTGAAAAGGGAGGGTTACAACTGGTAGCAGAACATATGGTTAAGTTTGGTGAACCTTGCATTTCATGACTTGAGATTGGTGACAAGATCATGTTATGAAAGTTTCAATTTAGATATTTATCTTCAACCTAGAAATTTATTTAACTTATAAGTAATTGGATAATCGTCTGAAAGTATTATAAATTCTGTGTCTTTAAAATCTGTATGATTATATTGTATGAATATTATCGAATGAGGGGGTGATGCTCTGCTATTCTCACTTTATTCATAATTTTAAAATTCCTTTTTTATTTGAAAGTATTACTAGAATATCTTGGCAACATGGAACAAATAATTCAAGTCATTTATCATGATATTGACGTGTCAAAGTTTGTCACAACCAGAATAAACCCAGATTATCTTTGTAAAGATAACCTTGTTTTCAAACTTTTATCTATTGGTGAGGTTGAAGATGTTTCAACTTGGAATGTTAGTAATCTCAGGTCTGGATACCGAAATTTAGTGAATAATACAATGATCAATTATGTTAATTTGATGAAAGGTATCAATGATATAAATGAATCCTTCTCTGTACTTGATAAAGACATACCATTACTAATCAAATTTATCACCGAATTTCCTAATGAAAATGACAAAGAGGTAACTAAGAAAAATGTTAGTAAGACTGAAACTAGATTCCTTCACTACTTGAATCGAACTAAGCAAATAATAGATTTCTTTAGAAGCTATGGCAATGATGAAAATGTTTCAGAATCTAATGATAAGGAAGTTAGAAATAATGAAGTTGAACAAAATACTGATCCTAATAGTACTAAACTTGAAATGGGTCGTTATGTAGTAAGCTTAACTACACTCAGTGAAACTATGCTTGGAATATACCAGTCAATTCTCAATCTTCAAAAACTTATGAGAGTTCCTACTCCAAAAGTTGGAACAACTAGGATAGTTAGCCCAACTAGATTTCATACTACATCTGCCTTTAGTATTTTTGTTCCTAATTCGGAAACTACTTCTTCTCAAATAGACAAGATTTCCAATCCAATTCCAAGTTGTTCTGGAATAAATAGTAGTTTAACTAACCAAACCTTAGCCTTAGGTACTCTGTCGCAATCACAGCAAGTTGATAGATCACATGCTCCTTGCTCATCAAATTTCGTTGTAACTAATTCTCAAAGAGAACAAACTCAACACAGGCCTACGATTTCAAACTTTGCTCATGCTGTTGAAAGCAGTATGTACAACAAATTATGTAATCCTATTGAGAGTTTGTTGAATGATTTGAAGCCTTGCGACGGATTGAACATCGATCACCTACTACATTTTATCAGTACAGCTTTGAAAATAAAAAGTCTAGGACCTATTTCTGACATGAACTTGCTTCAAATATTGTCACCATATACTGTGGGTGCTTTGTCTGACAAAATAACTCATTCTTTGCATAATAATTTCAACTTCAATGATTTTCATTCTGATCTTTTGAATTATTTCATACCTCATCGTTTGCTTCAAAATATTAAAAGAGATAGATTCTATCGTTTGCAAGCACCTGGTGAATTATTATCCAGTTATATTGTTTCTATCAAAGAAGTTGCAAAACTATTATTATTGACTGAAACTGAAATTGAGATTGTCAATACGATTTGTAGTGGAATTAACTCAGCTGAACGCAGTCGGTTGACTTTCATGGAAAAGCCAACGACCTTTCAACAGTTGAACACTTTGTGCATTCACTCACAAAACATTGCATTTTGCGACAATGAGCGCAACAGATTGTATAGTAATTCGCAAAATTATACATATTGGTTTCCAAATTATGGATATCAACATATTTCCTTGTACAACAAGAAATACCATATTTTTGCTAAAAATAGCCAAAATGAATCTCTATATCCTAGTATTGGAGTGTTCTACTGGAATATTTTTTGTGAGATCATATTTAGGAGAAAACCCTACTATACCGCCCTTAATTCGGGTTATTTCAAGTAGGAAGGACTCTTCAAGGATAATAAAATAAGGACCGCCGTAACTTCCGTAAATGTTGACGGATCTTGACAAACTTTAGCTCATTGTTTTCAGCTCATAAAGGCGGTTGAAATGGTTATATTATTTGTGAAATTTGAACAAGGTTGAAGAATTTCACGACCCTGAGTACTTTGAGTTCTTACACATATACCGAGAAAAATGCGACTTTTTGTGTTGAAATGCGTATATCTTGAATGAAATTGACAGAAAAATTTTGCATTTAGGCCCAAATTGTAGAGCGTAGACTCTTCTATTATTTTATATGTGTAAATCATGAATTGGTCCTGCTGAAATTGAATTTATTAACAAAAACAAAAAATGAAAATTCACTTTTTCATTTTTCTTTATTATAACTATGTCCAAAATTTGATTGTAAATTGAGATTCATCAGAGTATGTATGCGATTTTAATTTCCAATCATAGATCATTAGAATCCCTACTTATTTTACATCAAAGACACTTCCATGAATTGAATCCAATTCGGTTATTACATATCAAATTTTGTGATAAAATGTAACACTAATCCAGAAAAAAACTGTTTCAAAAAAATATTTTTATCAACATCTCTTTACAGTACAAGTTTTTTAGAATATGATTTGAAACCATAGGAAATCATGAGCTGTTCAGTGAATTTAACCACTATCATGTTGGGCTTAAGAGTATTCTCTGTGAAAGAATTTATATCATAGAGAGAGAAAATAAACTTTTCCAAAATAAATGAGTTCTTTGGTATTATATTGGATTTTGAAGGATTTGAGTGGGAAAGGACTCAATAACGTTTCACGTTATTTAGAATTCTAGATAATGTTTGAAATATTATAAAAGATCGGTGCTGTAAGTGCATAATAGAATAGGTTGATAAAAATTGATAAAAAAAGGCTTGGATGTGAAAAAGAGGAAAACCAGAGAATAGTGAGGAAGAGAGGGCGACAAAGATGAATGACAGAAAAATTGATTGATTAATCAAAATGCTCTCTACTACACAGCCCATAAATGAGAGAAAGAGAGAAACTCATGTAAGAAGGAGGTGGAAAGAGTGAATACACACTATTTGAGAAGGGATGTATTGTTGAGAATATAGAATACTTGTAAAATATAGTTTTTTTTGGCTCAAGCAGTTTTATGTAGCTCGAACTCATAGTTCTATCCTAATCTCTTTGGGCTCTAGTGAGAAAAAATTGGAGCGGGATTGTGTGAGAGAGAAGTGAGTGAGAGAGTATGAGATTGTGTGATCGGCTAAAGGTGTGAAACAAGCACATTCGTGTGGGTTGAGTTGACCTCTATGCGACAGAAGATCTCGCCGCACGTGTGTGAGTGTGTGTACTGTATGTATGTTCACAGCACAATAGAGCTGTCCGATACATGCAGTCCTATTTGCTTGACGCAATAAATTGGAATCCGGGCGGTTGGAGAATCGACAGCATTGGATAGCACAGCACGCTTGTGTGAGTGGCTCCTTTTCGAAATGAGGCCGTAATGGTGGACCGTTGAGGGATTCCACATTAATAAATTGCTCGCTAATGAAAGGACAGTAGAATTGAATTCATCGACTGGTCCGTCTATGCTTTTTGCAAAACTGGCAACATCCAACATTCATATAAAAGCTCGTATCAGCCGCCATTTTCGATCAACATTCAATTAACGGCACTGAACGCCAACAGTTGACTGCACGACAAGATTCAATTATTCGCTCTTGTAGCAACGAAATTGGCTTTCAGTTGAACATGATTATAGGTAGGCGATACTATGATTTAAAATCTATCAAACAGCAACATTTATGATCTGTTATAATCACACTCTAATATATTCGATCCCAAACCAACTTCTTAGACCTTCTTGATTGACTTTGACTTGCTATACTAATAGAAATACTTCTTCCTTATAGACTTGGATTTTCTACTTATACTTTTCAATTTGAATTGAATATTCCTCTTATAAGATCCATCTTAGAATGATGATATATCATTGAGGATTTATGTTGCATCTAGAGCAAGGCTATTCCAGAGAATTCAATTCTATTTCATTTTTAAGAAAAGGTTACTCTGATTTGAAGGAACTAGGGAAGAAGTGGGGAGAGCCAGAAAATGACGTGATTCAAATCAGAGATCTGGCTACACTGATGGTGAGGCTATCACGAAAAGGTTACAGTTCACTAACTGCTTATCACCTGATTACAATTTATTAACTGCCTGATTTTGGGGAAAATAAGACAAACAAGTGGTGAAACTAGGATTTGACGAGAAGATTAGATTTGATTAGAAGAGAGAAAATTATACCGGTTACTATAATAAGCATCACAAAATTTGAATCTGAGGTTTCATCATCATTAACAAGATAATAACATTAACATATGAGTATGACGGTCTTTATGTCTTTAAATATTAGCGTCTGCGCGCGTTACTAGAACTTATTATTTGAATCACGACATTTTCGGGCTCTCCCCACTCCTTCCCTAGTTCCTTCAAATCAGAGTAACCTTTTCTTGCAAATGAAATAAAATTGGATTCTCTGGAATAGCCTTGCTCTAGATGCAACATTAATCCTCAATGATGTATCAGCATTCTAAGATGAATCTTATAAGAGGAAAATTATATAATTTTAAATTTAAATTGAAAAGTATAAGTAGAAAATCAAAGTCCATAAGAAAGAAGTATTTCTATTAGTATAGCAAGTCAAAGTCAATCAAGAAGGTCCAAGAAGTTGGTTTGGGATCGAATATAATTATTAGAGTGTGATTAGAACTGGAATATGTCAAGAACTATTGAAACAAAACAGCTCTCCTCAGTATGAATAAGTATAGAATCATTATCCTCCATACGGAATACAAAATACATCAGATTTATTTTGTATTCTAAGATTTTTATATTTTTTTCTGTCAATAAAACAATTTTATTTTTTGTCATGTTGCTGGGATAGTACAATAAAATTATTCTTTCAGAATAAATCGACACCCAAAAATCCGTAGAAATTATTTGAATATTGTGTTTCTATGAACAAGCATTGAGTGTTGAAGGGCTCGTTAAGTTGAGTTTTTATATAGGCTACTGAATTATTGGTATATCTTTCACCAGGAAAATCAGGAATAGAAGTAACAACAAAGTGACAACAAATCAGGAATCATGACAACAAAGTGAGATTCCTAATTTTATTTAGGAAACTCAAAGTATGATAACAAAGATGAAAAGCAAAGAAATGTTCAATCTAAGTTTTCAAATATGAAAGTTGTAAAAAGGCAGTGAAAAAATATTATTTGATCTAATTCAACTTCTTCTGTTATATGTATTTTTCTTGAAATATCATTAGAACTGTATCTCCAGCATGATAAGAGGATGAGTGACTGCGCTCTGCACTCGAGAAGAAGTGCTGGAGCGGAAGAGTTTTATCAGATTCTAGAAGAAAGTTTCAGAAGAAGAATTCTTCTCAGCTCTCATCGATTAATATCATCTTCACTTTTCCATCTCACCATCCTATCTCCGTATTCCACGCTTCTTTTTCAACTTGAATGTCTTGCAAACTCGTTCAGAAAATATTTTATTAGTATCTTGATGAGAATTGCCGAACATTTGAAGCATGCACAACTTTAGAGCTTTTATAGTATCGATAAGTTTTCAACAATGTATCCAAAATAGCCTACACCTGATATTTTTCATTTAATAAGTTTAATTGTTTCTGTAAAATGAAAAGATAAATAAATAATACATAGTATTCCGTATTACATATTAAATGTGTATTATCTTTCTATTCTTTAATATATTCAAGGAGGCTTTGGATTTGGTATCAAACATTACTGAATGAGCGATAGCGAGTTCTTACTTTTGACTTAAGGCAGAAGTCATTGTCCGTCTGTTCGTTCGTTTGTTTGTTTGTATGTTCGACAATAACTTTTGAACGCCTCAATTAATGAAATTCAAATTCAGAACATATTATATTCTTCATACTTTTATACAGGTCAAATTCGTTGGACAATGAAATCGACCGACTCCTTCATCCTTTTTCAGGCGAAAAAAGGATAAACTCTCAGCAACAATATATCTATATATACTCCGGCATCTATTCAATTTCAACACAATAATCACGGCTGGAAAATGTCATGAGGAACTTGAATAATTTTTTTTGGATTGCAAACAGCTGATTGAATATTAGCGGCAAATTTGAAAAGATTATCATGAGAAATAATAATGTTCTCAAATCAATAAATTTTTTTATGTGAAGTCATATTATGTTCATATTGATTTCAAAGTTTAAACATGTGATAGGAGTCTATTCATTTCAATAGCGGACACAAGGCGGCAAATTTGAATTATTTCACCATTGGTTATTTTCCAAGTATTGTTGTTGTGGGAAGTTTGTTGTTACATTCGATTTCCATGCTTTAAAAAGTAAGACTAATAAATAAGTCAGCTGTGCTTTTCTACGGGCTTTGAAGAATGCTATTAAGGAGATCTCTAATAATTTATACGATTCATCCAAATGGAAATACTGAACTATCAAAAAATTCTATTCTTGAACGAATCTCTACAATGTTTGTTTTCAATTTGATACACTAAATAATTTACAAATTCTGTTGAGTTTAAAACAAGAGGCGGTCAATATCACTCTACAAAGTGTTCCAAATAGAACTAACTCAAGTAGGCATACTATAAAGTATGCTCTTCTATAAAATCCTTGTCTGACTTGAGACCAATCAGCATTCTCCCTGCTCTATCCAAGTGTCTTGAAAAACTTGTACATCAACAATTCTCTGCTTTCCTTCAACGATTCAATCTTCTTTCCATCTATCAATCTGGATTCCGCTCACGCCATAGTACATCAACTGCATTGCACAAAGTTACAGAAGATATAAGGTCAGCTATGGACAAAGGTCAGGCGACCATTCTTACCCTGTTTGATTTTTCAAAAGCTTTTGATTGTGTTCATCATCCCCTTCTTCTTTTAAAACTGGAAAATCTTAGATTTGGGGAGAGTAGTACCAGATGGGTTGAATCCTATCTATCTAATCGTCGGCAGTGTGTCAGAGCCTATAATGAGATCTCATCATGGAGAAACGTAAGCCGAGGAGTGCCTCAGGGCTCAGTCCTTGGGCCTCTGCTGTTCTCCCTGTACATTGATGACATCACCAAATGTATAGGGAACAGTAAGTGTCATCTCTATGCTGATGACTTGCAGATCTATAGGCATTTTTTTGCTGCTGACTCTGATGCTTGTGTGGAGCTGATGAATGCTGACATTGATGCTATAAGTAGCTGGGCTTATAATCATGGCTTGAAATTAAATGAGGGCAAAACAAATAGCATCATTATTGCTCACAGCCGGCTGCAGGCACGGCTCCAGGTGCAGGGTGTTCCAGGGTTGAAATTGAACGGTGTTGAGCTGCAATACAGTGACAGGGTTAGAAATTTAGGGCTCATCATTAATAGAACTCTGTCGTGGATGGATCAGGTGGAACTTGTCTCTAATAGAGTATTTGCATGCATTTACAGCTTGAAAAAGTTTGCACTTTTTCTGCCACAAAATATAAAAATAATGCTGGTTAAGACTCTTGTGATGCCTCATTTCAGTTATTGTGACACAGTTATAATTGACATGAGTGTGGAGCTCTCAGACAGATTGCAGCGTGCACAAAATTATTGCATAAGATTCATTTTTAACTTGAGGCGATTTGACTACGTTTCGCGATTCTATAAGGAGCTATCACTCTTAAAATTGATTGAACTCAGAAATTTGCATATTTCAAAACTTCCTCATTCCATAATTATAACAAAATCTCCATCCTATCTGTCTGAGAGTTTCAAGTTCCTGTCTGAGATCAGTGTACGGCCAACTCGACGGGGGAATCATTGTTGTCTTATCCTGTATACAGGACAGCAACTTTAAAAATCCTTTACCGTAACGGCTTGCAGACTCTGGAATAATCTTCCTGACAATATTAGGAGCATTGATGGACTTGCTCGCTTTCGGGCGGAGGTAAGGCGGCGTTTGCTGGCGGGTCTGCGGGGGTAGTGTGGTGTTGGTTGCTGATGGCGATTCAATTGGTGGGCTGTGTAAATGTTGCATGAATGGTTTTCAAGTTGATCCCAAATCAGGGGTATTTTTTCTTTTCTGATTATAGTTATTCATTATTATTTATTAAGTAATTCATTTTTTTATTAATAAAATCAAGTGATTGATCTTTTATTTACACTTTTCTGTATAATTTAAGCTGTACTATTTATTTTACATTTGTACTGTACTAGTTTTTCTTTTCATTGTATTGTATTATTGTTTATGATAAGGTTGAGTGATAGAAAGGACTTCCTAGTCCTAAATCCGCCTAATAAAGAATATTTTCATTTCATACTATCAGTTCTTCGAGCTGAAACAAAATAGAACATATTATTGGCTAAACACCAAATTCTCCTTAGTTTTCCTCTAATCCCTCCTTCTGTTATTTCAAGACTTTTCATCATACCTCGATAATGGATAGACTCTACACAAAGTTTCAATAGTATGTATGGTTTTCAGACAAAATAAGAGAAAATTATTACATCCATATTTGTAAATTTATTTATTTATCTACATTGCTGTCTTACATTCATTTATACAATACATCAATAAAAATCCACAAGAATAAAGGGTACATTATTAACACATTGAAAGTTACAGAAAAAAATCATTACATGAGTTACTGGTAACAAAATAATGTATAATACAGAAAAATAGGTGGGAGTGTCAATAGATGGAGAAATGAATGTAAGCCCCACGAAAGCAAATTTGTTAGAATTGTTCACTGAACGATGTTCAGTTAATAGGTCTACTCCAAATTCTTGCAGTCAAAAGTCGTCTTGAACAAGTAGGCCTACGTTTTTATTGATGCATTGGCGGCAGAAGAGTTGCGGATAATAATGTATCAAAATATGATCATACAATTCATCAAAATATACCGTACATGATTATATACTCGCAAAAAGGAATCATTCATCAGTATTCAATAAATTTAGGTATTGTACTAGTATGATTTGTGGTTCATATTTTTAAATAATTAAAGTCATAAGTTGACATTGAGGGTTCGCACGCGAGTTCTTCAGCCCATGGGGCTTACTAGTTTATAATAGAATCATTATTGTATAATCATCAGAAAATTGAATATGAAGACAATAAAGAGGAAGAGATGATGAAAACTATTAAATTGTAACATAAGTTATGAATAGAGGCCTACAACTTGACTTAGAGGTGAGCTATAACTTAATACTAGACTGTGAGATTGGGAACGAATGTTTATTAAGAATAATTCTATGTTTCTTCACCAACTACTTGTTTCAAATTATTAGTTACAAAACCAATGTTACTTGTTTCGTTAAAAACATTTTCTGTACCATTAAAAATGCAGACAAGTTTATTGAGTTCCAAAAATAACGGGAATGATTTGAATAAGCTATAAGCTCCATTTAATAGTTTAAGTTTAAAAACAAATGTAGCCTGTTTCATTCACCTCCATGCCCAAATTTAAGTTTATTTTCAATTTTGCAAAATAATAATTCCATCCATTGGGTAAGGAATAAATAAGATTCTGTTTTGAATACTGCATTTAGACTACTTAGGAGACCGTACTGTAAATTTGAATCAATAACTGGATGTGAGTGAGTTCAAAATTCAATTTTTATCGCTTCTCCAGAAAGAGCCCGCTTGGAGACAAG